>VZTU01028842.1:0-10102 GCA_013400835.1 Zapornia atra | reverse complement strand
TCTGTGATTCTGTGACCTGTGTGAGACTTAATTTGATTACTGACTTAATGTGGTCAATATGACACTGATTATGTAGCTTTCATCCTGGCATGCTCTGTTGGTGCCAGAAGCAGTTTTATTTGTTTTCAACTTGGTCCTTGGTATAATTCCTGACTGCAACTGCTATGGAAGTGAGTGCAAACTCCTCCTTCACAGGCTTATTAGTGTTCAGTAGTGCTCACAGGAACCCAAAATATATACAGCCAACTATAAAGTGTTAAACACCTGCTCTTTTTCCCTTTTTTCTTTTTTAAATCCAGCTAATGATCTTTTCAGCCTAATTATGTTGAAACATAAAAGTAGCTTAGTTCCCTTCTTGTAAATCAAAGGTACTCTGATTTACCCATTTTAATAATTATTAAGGAAAATAACCGTAATTTGATTTTATTAAAATACAGCCTGCTACTGCTGCTATCACTAAGGTTGGTTGTGTAACTGGAAGAGGTACAGCTCCATCAACACGGGCACAGTATGCCAGTTCCTGGGTTTGAAGCCAGGGAGTCACTGACCAATGTCACCAGATTCCCCATAGTATGGGAAGAATGCTACTGAAACAGTGGTAACAAGTCACAGAGCAAATGCCCCATTCTTCTAATGGCACAGACCTCTTGAGGGGCTGTGGTCACTCTCTTCCATGTCTGAAGCGTTGCCAGACTTGTGGCCAAGTGTGGAAGTGCTAAGGCAAAGCTTTGCTCTCTTGAATGGAAGCCACTGACAGCTGGGGGTCATTTCAAGTTTCTTTCTTTTTCTGCCTTTGCAGACAGATTGTCACAATCGTTGACACTGCACTCTTTGGTTTCACCAGGTCTGGCAGTGGGACATAGAATCATGGAATGACAGAATGCTTAGGGTTGGAAGGGACCTTAGACATCATCAAGTTCCAACCCCGCTGCCATGGGCAGGGACATCTCTCACCTGACCAGGCTGCTCCAACCCAGCCTTGAACACCTCCAGGGAGGAGGAAACCACCATGTTCCCAGGAAACCTGTTCCAGGGCCTCACCACACTCATAGTAAAGACTTTTTCCTAATATCCAATGTAAATCTACCCCCTTCCAATTTAAAACCATTCCCCCTCATCCTATCACTACATGCCCTTCTAAAAAATACCTCATCATCTTTCTTGTAGGCCCCTTTCAGGTATGGGGAGACTGCTATAAGATCTTCCCAGAGCCTTCTCTTCTCCAGGCCTGACAGAAGACAGAACTGAAGTGATATTGGACAAAAAGTATCAAATATTTGCAGAAATGTGGAGTTGTTGCATTTTCAGGATGAATTGCTGATATGAAACCCTCAGATGTTGTATGTCTCTGAGTCAACACTCTTTTTCTTTAGACAATCTTTGTGGTTGGATCATCTTTTTGGCTTTCTGACTGTTTCTATTAGTAGGCAAACAAAGAGGAGATGTACAGAAGTATGGTAACTTTGGAAGTCATGGAGGTACAGAGAAGACCATTATTGTCCTGGTTTTCCTTTAAAATCTACCAAAACAAAACTGGGAGGGCTGAAACTCTTTATATCTGGCGTGGAAAGTGCTCCAGTGACTATTGTGTGTGTGTGAATTTCAGACTGGTACCATGCAGACCACATGATGAAGTGAGAATACCAAAACTCAGTTTAGCCTTCTGCATAGCAGAGGGAACCACTTCCTCTTGGAATAGGGACACAATGGCGATTTTCAATGGAAAGGAAAACTCCCTAACACTCTGGATAAAGAAGTGTGAGCCTTATTAACTTTTGGTGATTTTTTTTTTCTGGTATAATCTCCCATAGTGACTGGTATTGTAGAGAATTGTAAAATGCATAGAATACTGTGTTTAATTTTGGCAGATGCATTTTTGGATTTTCTTGAAGAGTCAACTTATTTTTTTTAATATCTGACCTTTTATGAAACTGTTGAAAATTTTGATATTAAGCAGTAGAGTAGCAACAATTAGCTGCCGTTACATCATAAGGACACTACACATTCATAGCATTGCTGCTGTTTTCAAGACCTCCCCAACATTGTTCTCCATCACTCTTTCTGAGAATGTGTGATATATGTCAACATCAAATTCACTTCCATTTTATTGAAGAAAAAAAATTACATATATGTGTGGTTTGTAACAACGTAATGAGCTTGCCTTGCTTTTGGATTTTGGCTAATTCTTATACAGACTGAAAATAACCAGCCTTGCAAAGCTTTGAAAACAAACTCCATCCATCCTACCAACTATGTCTTGTCTCCTTACTTGATTCTGACCAGTTTCTTTTCTTTTCAAATAAAACCATAGATGACTAAATTCTTCAGGCACTCACTGCTATTCTCTCTGACTGCTATTCTCACTCCCTGTTATTCTCTTCCTTAAGCAAGCAAATTTCTCCTGGGTGGTTTGTAAGGACATGGAGGACAAGGAAGAGAAGGGGTTATTGGTGCAATATCACTACAGCTGGAAAAGAAATTTGCCAGCAGTGAAGGTATCTGTAGAGAAGGTGCACCCTGATTATAAAGGCACTGAAATCTCTGCAGTTGACTAAGGCCACAGTGAGGTCTGCCTGAGCAGTTCAGTAGTGAGGGGCAGAGCAGTGGGCATTTGTGGCAGCTGGGATGTCTGCAGAACCTCTGGGACATCTGTGGGAAGGATGATGTTACACGAGACATCCCAGACATATATATTCCAAACAAGAATAACATCAGAATAATTTAGGTATTGAAATAGATTCTTTCCTTCTATTTGGGTCTTGTGAAACCCCATCTGGAGTACTGTGTTCAGCTCTGGGGCCCTGTAGCATAAGAAACATGTGGACCTCCTCAAGGGTGTCCAGAGAGGGGCCACAAAAACAATGGGGACAGGCTGAGAGAGTTGGGCCTGTTCAGCCTGCAGAAGAGAAGGCTCCAGGGAGACCTTATAATGGCCTGCCAATACCTGAAGGGACCCGCAGGAAAGCTGTAGAGGGGCTGTTTATCCAGGAGTGAAGTGATAGAATGAGGAGTAAGAGTTTTAAACTAAAAGAAGATAGAGTTTTGATTAGACATTAGAAAGAAATTGTTCCCTGTGAGGCCCTGGCATAGGCTGCCCAGAGAAGCTGAGGCTGCCTCCTCCCTGTCAGTGTTCAAGGACAGGCTGGATGGGGCCTTGAGCAGCCTGGGCTAGTGGAGGGTGTCCCTGCCCTTGGCAGGAGTTTGGGAATAGATGGTCTTTGAGGTCCCCTTCAACCCAAAACAGTCTGTGAACATATGATTAATAGAAGTACTTCTTTTCAACTTTTAAGTGTTGTCCATTGAAATTTTGAAAGGCAATGGTAAAATACTTGTTAACTATGTAACCTAGATGCTGTTTTTTATGGTTGATCATCTATGGTAGTTCTACCTTAGAGGAACTTTTCTCCAAATTCCTATTTATTTAAATGAAGCTGAGATCAAATCCTCTTTCTGTAACTTGCAAAGCATTTTTTTCTGAGTTGTTAAATAAAGAAGCCTAATTGAGAGATTAAAAAAAAAAAAACCAAAAACTATTTTCTATTTTGTTTGAAAGACTACATTGTGCCTCTGGAAATTCAGAAGAAAAATGCCTTGTTCAAAAGAATTTTAAGTTAAAAATGTTTTGATTCTGAGAATGGTTTTACTGCTACCCGCTTACCCCCCTTCTCCACAACTAAACAAAAATGACCAAAAAATTCTTTCCATTGCAGAGTGGGGAATGAGAGAAGTTACATGTAAGTAATTTTTTTCAGCAACTTTTTCTTCCCTCCCCCCTTTTTTTTTTTGGAAAATGAATGCAGAATTAATGTAGCCACTGGAAGAGCTGCACTAAATGTCTCTTTTTTCATTTTTTTTGATTGTTGCAGTGGATCAAGATATTGCACACAAACTTTGCACTATACGGTGTGCTAAGGCTGCCATTAAATGGAAGAAATGTTGCTGCCTTTGACTTTTATGGAATCCATGTTGATGTCAGTAGAGGAATGAGAGGAAACAGGTGGAGCATTTGTTCTAGAAGTCATGGCTGGAGCTGTTGAGGTGGTAGTACTGAGCTGGACAAAAGGCCTCTGCAGAGCCACTGGTGGCAGTGAAGCCCCTTGGATAGTGTGTGTGTTCTCTGGATGTCAGTGTCTTGCATGGCCTGTGCTGCTGGGGTTTCCTGGGTGATAAAAAAGGGCCACTCAGATGTAGTTTGTCCACTGCAGACCCATGCAGACAGATCACAGAATGCCCTGGGAGACCAACCCTTGCCTGCATGAGAATGGCTCACAGAGGTTGCCTTCACCCTCTGCACAGGGGAGGGGAGCATTTGAACAGACATAAGTGTTTTGTTTGGGGATTGGCAGAGGAGTGGCCTGTATGCAGTTTGGTCTCCTGAGACAGTACAGGTAAGGTGAGTTTTAAGATAAATCTGCTCTTGTCTCATGAATTAATTTTCTGTATGTAAGGTGTGTTCAGATTCCTATCTGGCTTATTGGATCACAAAAAAATATGTCTGGTGCTGTGCATCATATTAGGTAGCTGTTTTGCATAGGAACTGTATTGCACAGAAATGCATAATTTCCAAGCCCCTTATTTTTTCTTATTTTGTAGAAATAGTGCAAGTGGCTATCGTCTCAAATGTAGTAAATTTTCCTCCATATACATAATAAAAATGGAATAATGTCATCTTTTATGATCCTTTGCTGTTTCTGCCAGGTACCTCTTAATACATTTTGGATGCAATACGTCTGTGGTTCTAGTAGCAGGCGATGTATCTGGTTAGCTGTAGTACAATCCTTGTTTAACGTGATCCACTGAACTTGAACTATGTTATAGATTTACCTGCTTTTGTGGCTGGTATCACAATGAACACAATGAATCTAAATATTGTAGAATCATAGAATGTATAAGGCTGGAAGGGACCTTTGGAGGTCATCTAGTCCAGCCCCCCTGCAGTAACCAGGGACATCTTCACTAGATCAGGTCGCTCGGAGCCCCATCAAGCCTGACCTTGAATATCTCCAGGGATGGGGCCTACCTCTGGGCAACCTGTTCCAGTGAGCCACCACCCTCATATTGAAGAATTTTGTCCTAATATCCAACCGAAATCTCCCCTTTTCAAGTTTAAAACTGTTACTCCTCATCCTATTGCTACATGCCCTTGTGAACAGTTCTCAGCTTTCTTATAGGCACCTTTCAGGTATTGGAAAGCCACTATAAGGTCCCCCCTGAGCCTTCTCTTCTCCCAATATCTCCCTCTTCCCTTGATGAGACTAGGTTTAGGCCACTGTTGATGCCAACCATAAATGCTAATTGCATGCCAACTTGAGAGCAGGTTTGATACTGTAGCTTTATTAAAGAAACTATTCTTATTTCCATGTGGGAAAGATATATTTTTGTGAGCCTTGTGCTAAGTCCAAAGTTCAATTTTCACAAATATTTGTGAAAAAAAGGCCCTTTCTTGATTGGATGTTTGTGTAAAGAGAGAATAATAAAAGAACTATTCATGGCAAACCTAAATTTAGGGTTGACTTTTTATGAACTTATTTGCATTCACTTTTAATTTGCACAGATCAATTAACCTCAGTGGAGTTGGCATCTATTTCAATAGAAAGAGAATCATAACTCGTTGACACAATGGTCTTTTTTTTGTTGTTTGTTTTGTTTTGTTTGTTTAATAGCTCAAGTTAAAAGTGGCTGAAGAGTCAGCATTTGTGAAGAAAATATGAATGATTTTTCAGTTTCTCTTGCTTTTTGTGGTTTTGGTATTTTTGATCCATTTAAAAAAATCAGGATGCTGTGTTCAGGTTATAAAGAGTGAGGATGTCTGAAGAATGAGTGTCAGAAAATTATTTCTAATACTTTTGTTCTAAATAAGATATTCTGGACAAAATAGGTAAATAATCTTGAAAATCCTGGCTTGACTGGTCTTTATTTGATCAATGTAAAATGTTCTTTATAATTGTGATGAAGACATGCATCTCTCAGTTATTGTTGAGCAAGTGCAGTCAGGAAGCCTGAAGGAGTTAAAGTTTGGAAAAACCAAGTGGCATATCCAGTGTAATTTATGTCTACTGACCTGTCATCCTTTGCAAGGAAAGAAAAAGTACTCAATGATAAAGAGATTAAAGTATGGGGAATGTACTTAATGGAAACCACCACGATATTTGGAGTTAATTAATTCTATCAAGAAAACCTAGTTTGACTCTGTTTCATTAAAATGTATAAAAATACAATAACATTATTAGTACTGCAAGTTATACTAACTTAAAACTAGCAAAATATATCAACAAAGCAAGTACTATGTGGGTTAAAAGTTGGACCAAAAAGGAAACCTCACCAAATGGTAGTATTTCTAGCATGTACCATGTCCTAGATTATTACCAAGCCTTACACAACTCTGTGTTTTCATCAACAATCTAGATGAAAATATTTTCATACTGTAATTAGCACTGATTTTATGTTATGAAGATTGGCAGAGTATTAATCAGTGATGAGGACACAGGAGCTAGAGGGAGGAATCAGGATGTCTCAGTATAGGAGGCCATTTAGACATGGTTTGTTCAGAACCAGGCAATGAAGGCTGTCTCTTGAGGAGGAAATGCAAAGCAATGAGTCTGGAAAGGCATTAGGGACTGGTCCATCCATTGCCAGGCCTTCCCACCACAGCACTGCGGTAGGGGAGGATGATGATGGCATCAGTAGAGCAATGAAGATGAGAAAGGAAGGGAGAAGGGGGACTGATGCATGTCCTGAGTCCACCTAAGAAGCTGAACAAATTTGAAGATAATGATGACAACATCTACAATAGCCATTGAAGGGCTGAAGGGACAGCGTGTCAGTGAATAGCTTAAAATAACTCAGTCTACTCAGCAGAAGAGGGCTGAGAAGCTATTTATTTTCACGAAGCTTCAATTCATTTTTTCTTTCCTGCACGTTACAGTCATTTTTTCATGGAAAGCAAATGGCAATAGAATAAAAGAAGATAAGAATGAAAAACTTAACTCCTTTAAAACAATAGTGTTCATTTGTAAAGGAGGTAAGCCTCAGCTAGAAAACTTACTCAGATGTGTTTTGCTGGGTTCAATACATGGTAATCAAAGGAAATTTTATGGTTAGTATTTGATAAACCAGCAGCCTAGATCTTTGAGTGTGATTTACTGTTTTATAAATCAAGAAACTGGAAAGAAAAACATGCATAGTACAGTTCCATCTTCGCGTCCCCTTGAGCAGGCTCTGTGAACATGCAGATTGTTCTGGCTTTCTTTCAAATACTAAGGATAAATATTTGACTATATAAAGCTCATGTATGTATTGACCTGAAATTATTATTCCTGCAATTAATCAAATTGCAAGTAAAGCAAGTGAAATAAGTCCTGAAGAGGCTTGAGCCTGTTGCTTGCTGCCCTGTCTTGAAAAGTAAGCAGAGATGACACTGCCTTGAGGAATTTTCCCTTCCCCCTTGCCAGTGGAAACCTTCATCCTTGTGTGCTTGTCTGTTGCTACCATGCTTCAGAAGTTGCTCAGGGTGCTGAGGCTGTGTCCTGATTCCTTTATGCATTGTACTGGCTGCCCAGGGCCAGGTCATGCACCCTGGAGTCAGTGGGGAGCCAAAGACCTCATCCAGTGCCTGAGAATTGATGGGAGGAAGCCAGCTATCAGCAATGCTCTCCCTTTGCTGTGTGTCCATGTTATCCCAGGAAATGCCTTCCTCTGTCTGCTTTCCCAGGTGGCCTGATAAACTCCATAGCAGAGCTAGAATAAACTGTGAAGAGTCTATAGGGTGTCATAGGGTGCATGCTGAGCTGGCATTACCTGTCTGGCTGGGAAATGCAGAGGGTGGGTGTGAAGTGAAGCCATAAGAGCACCAGCATAAGTGAGGTCTGGGAAGCATGGGATGCTTATGTCCACTGGTTACCAGAGGAAGCCAGTACAGACCATGCCAGTGCAGCACTTGAGGCCGAGCTAATTAAACCTGCTGAAAGAGACAGAATGAAATGGGAGGTTATATTACATTGTGCTTGGGGTGATGATACCATGCTTACATTACCTTTTTCAGGCTTGGAGCATGGGCAGAGATGGCCTGCATCTGCCACAGTTTGTATTGTAAACATCCCCAATCCAAATCCAAACGGGTGCATGTCTTGGTCATTTTCACGATGAGAAATCAGCAGTTGGGGGCTGCTCAGAACACAGCACTTCCCTTGTCCCAGGCCAGCATGCCCTTGGAAACATGTTTTGAAACCATATTTTGTGGATAAAAGGTTT
Organism: Zapornia atra; assembly: GCA_013400835.1. Classification (NCBI taxonomy): domain Eukaryota; kingdom Metazoa; phylum Chordata; class Aves; order Gruiformes; family Rallidae; genus Zapornia; species Zapornia atra. The sequence continues at coordinate 1,852 of VZTU01028842.1, read as the reverse complement.
CATACCCAGATGACTGGGATCTTTGGGCAGCAAGTTATAGCAAAAGAACCTACCAAATCTTAGAAGTATTCCAGAAGGATTGCTCAAGACTACAGTCTAACCGATACATTGCTCATTTCTCTGTTGCTCTGTGTGGCCTGTATTCAGCAAGAATGGGCACTCACATTAAAGATTATCCATCTGGGTAAAATCTGAAGCCCTATCCTGCAGAAAACATTTGGTAAGCTGATTCTTGCATGCTCTCAAAAGGACCATAAGATCTGTAGGCTTTTGAGTAAAATTCCATACGTGAATGGAAAGATCATATTTTATGTCAGGATTGAGAGCTGAAATTGCATCATAGAACTCGGTTTCTTTGTATTTTTCCCTCATCTCACAGACAGCTAATTCTGAGGCAAAAACATCTGGAATAGCATACTGAAACCTGTTCTGCCTGTCAGCTCTGCTGCTATGTTAGTCTCTGCTATATATCAGAGAACAAAATAGGAGGCATTCCCACGTAAAATTAGCTCTGTTTGTGTATTGCCTACCAGACGAGTATAGCATTTAAGCACAAGAACATAAGATATTATGAGGGTCAAGGATTTCTGTGGTCCAGTTCTGTGTCTCCTCAGTTGACTTCTGTGTAATTTGCCTGATTTCAGTGTACTCACACTAGTACAAGTAAGACCGGGGCTTTAGTGTAGAAGCCACTTGAAATGATGCTGAATGTTTTTATATTTGTGCTCTTTGGTTGAGCTTTGTCTTTAGACGTGGTCTCCACTGCAAATACGAGGCTGTGTCTGCACACACTTTTTTATAAGTTGGTTGTCTTTGTAATGCTGGAAGCCTCAAAATAGCTGAGTAACATGATACCCTCACACATTCTTTCTTAAAGCCGATACATCTGTGGTGGGATCACATGTTACTTGGATATAATTTCTTAGTAAAACAGGGAATTTTTCTCTGGAAGTAATTCCTCCCTGTTCCCGCGTCCCACCCCTGCCAAAAAAAAAAAAAAAAAAAAAGAAGAAAAATTGGCTCTGAAAAATAGGGAAGTTCCATGGAAAAAACCACCCACACTTCACCTGTTTATCTTTACACCATTAAAAATATTAACCCGGGAATTCCCACCTCCATTTTTCCTAGGTAAACCATGATGAAGGCATCTCTCAGATTTGGGCAGGTCTCTGTTCTTAGTATCTAGCAATACACCCCTCAACCCCTGTTGCTAAACAGTGCAAGCTGCTGCCCTTCATTTCTATGGTAAGGCAATTTACACTAGTTTTCTAGTATGGAAACTTTCTTGATTAAGTGTCTCAAGGAAAAGATAGTATTTTCCTTCTTGCATGAGGAGAGATGTTTTGCACAGAATCTTTTGTAAGCTGGCTGACTGGACAGCTGTAACACGTACGTCTATTCCTCTTCAGGACTGCAGTGACTCTTCTAGTTTGATCTTAACCTTGTTTTTGGTTTGCATGGCAAGGTTTTGGTAGTGGGGGAGAGAGAAGGGGGAGGCAAGCGTGGTTTCTGCGAGAAGCTGCTAGAAGCTTCCCCTAGGTCTGACAGAGCCAATACCCGCTGGCTTCAAGATGACCAAGGATCAGCCAATCAGTGATGGTGGTAGTGCTTCTGGGAAAACATCTTGAAGAAGAAAAGGCCTGAATGGCAGGTCTTTTTTCAGCCAGAGAAAGCAATGAGAAGATGTGAGAATCTTTGCAGACACCAAGGTCAGTGAAGAAGGAAAGGGAGGAAGTGCTCCAGGTGTGCTAGAGCTGGGATTCCCCTGCAGCCCATGGAGGATAATGGGTAGCAGAGATTCCACCTTCAACCTGTGAAGGACCCCACTGTAGAGCAGGTGGATGCACCCAAA
>VZTU01028841.1:167073-184207 GCA_013400835.1 Zapornia atra | reverse complement strand
CTCCAGTCCTGATGGTAAACTTCACTCATATATAGTTTATTTGTAACTTGATTTTCACTGGAATAAATAAAGTAAATAAAGGTCTTTTTTTGATGGCATCTGAGCTTATGATCTTGTCTGCCATGTCCTCCTTTGCCTGAGGTCATACCCATGTGAAAATTCCAAATTTATATTAAAATTCTGTGCAAGACAAGTTTCTCATAGATATATTGACATAAGTATGACTCAGATAAAACTCTAAAATTATGGAGGTTGAATTATTTTTTTTTTAAAAAGTGCAATCTGCAGGCTTAATTTAATTGCAGTGGTTGAAGAAAATTATCAAAGCAAACCTGTGTCTTCGGACAGATGTTTAATTTGGGATTTTAGCAAAAACTTTCACCTTCGCGTCTTTCTGCTTCATCTCTATCCAAGATTTATCAGCTATTGCTTCCACCAACATGTCTTCTCAGGAGTCCTGCCCTTCTCTATTTTCTCCTGTGTGGAAGGGTGCCACACTGAGCTAGCAACGTTATTACTCCGAGTTACTTCTTGTCAGTTTTTCTGGAAGATGAGCTATTTTATCTCAGTTCTCACATTTATCAAGTTCAAAAGAGAGACATCTTCTGTCTTCACAGTAGAACAGTCAGGACTCTGTAGGTATTCTACTTTGTTGAAAATAATCATCTGATACAATAATTCCCTGATCTTGACATTCCAAATTCATACCTGAGATGTATTTATAAATGACTGCATAACATTGAAGAGTAATTATATTTTCGTATACATCCCTTATCTCAGAAATTTACACTCTGACAAAAGCATCAGCAATTAAAGTCATGCTTATCTTTGAATAATCTGTACAAAATTAGAAGTGCAGATGGGGTACTTTTTGGAAAGAGGGAGGACTCAGAAGTAGTAATCTGCTTTTCTGCCTTTCAGTTCAGATGCATGAAAATGCTGTACTTGCCAGCCACAGTTGCTTGGGTATTTCGTAATACAGAAGTATCACTCACATGATGGGAATGGTATCACAACATGGGTAAATTTAATACTTCTGTTAAATGCAGGAACTATTTGTACTGTGATATTCTTAAGAACTATTTATAGATAGCAAATATCTTTTACACAACTAGTCAATTGAGTTTTGTGTTGAATGGATAGCCTTTTCTCCTGGAAGGAAGCATGGAAAATGTGGAAGAATGAATTCATTGACAACAATGAATACCATTCACCAAAATTTAACCGATACTGTTTTCATTTGTGTTTAAAATACAGTCATGGGGACTTCAGTCTTTTTTCTTCTTTTTCTTCCTTCCTTCCTTCTAAATAAATGACTAAATAAATAGATATTTTTATAGAATCTCAGTGGGATTTTCCATCCTAATCTGAAACACCAGTATTAGCCTTGCCAGCTGGGGAGTCCCCAGGTGTAAACCAACAGCTTTAATTGTGGCCATTCTGTCTACTATTAGGTAGTGACTTTAAGGCACTATTGTTAAAACAAAAAAGGTAAAACAAGCAGAAATTATTATTTCCTGAATCATTCCAAAGTTAGCAATAATATGATTAAGGTAAATACTTAGGCAGAAATTCACTATAGCATTGTTCATAGTTTCATGCTTTGTAACTGAAGCAAGTCATTCCAGGTTTTGCAAGCTGATTAAAGCACTGACCTGAGAAAGAAACATATACAGATCTATGTAAAAATAAGGGAATATTTTTTTAAACTTGCACAACATAAGACAGAACTTTTTCCCCGGTGAAAAGCTGGAACACATATATTTGGGGTTAAATTGTCATCTTTTCTTGAGGTTTGAGAGATAGACTGCATAGCCTGCATACTAGCTGTTACCAGCCAGCACAGCTTAAAGAACTCTGTGTCTGTGGTCACAGTTCACGTACCTATCCCTACACTGTTCTTGAGACTCAGAAGGAATGTTTTCCCACCACAGGTCAGTAGAAATCATTAGAACTCTGCTCTGTGTGGATGAGTCCTGTCATACAATTAACTGAGCATGCCATACTTGCTTGATTCAGTTATTGCAAGGGCTTTGAGGAACTGGGACAGCCTAGTTTCTTGCCTTGACCACAACAGGTTAATCACCTGAAGACCAAAAGGAATTCAGTCCAGTCAAAATATTAGGTTCTAAACTGGAAAATGGGCAACATTTAATGAGCTGTGATATTCAGGAGGTCTGACTCAATGATCAAATGTTCTTTCTGGCATTAAATTGCCCGAAATCAATGACACATGAGGAAGTAGTGATGGCAAAGTGAGTTAGACACACTTTCCATAAAGCAAAGCAGAAGTCTCATGAACTGTTCAGAATCCCTCAGTTCAAGGAAAGAAAATATAGGCTACTTGAAACTTACGTGTCAATTAAATGGTGTCATTTTTAATTCAAGTTCCATAGAATTGAATTGCAGCATACTTTATGTGAGCACATTTAAAGGTAAAACATTACCCTTAATCTCTTAGGAACGTTCTTAACAGTCCAGAGAGTTTAACGGTAGCAGCTTTCTTCAGCTATTTTTACTCAACCAAATGCTTAACATGTTCTTGGCCATACAAGTCAATTTTATACTAATGGCAATGTGGAGACATAAATGCCCTTTAATTATAGGGCACTGTGATATTAGTGTTGTAAAAAGCCAAGATGCCACTAATAGAAAGAATTTTGGCAGGCTACATTATCTGGGGAAAAAAAAAATACTAATTTTATCTGAACATACTGACTGTCTATAAGATGAGCCTTTGGAGTCCGTTTAAGCCAGTGTCTCCCAGTTGTGACTGAAAGTGAATGTGTGAAAATGTAGTAATAATGCAGCCTGTTCATAACAAGGCCAGATTTCTGTGAATTGCCAAACTGAAGATATTGCATAGAGATCGAGGATGAGATAACTAGCATTTTAGCAAATCTTATGTGCATATTATGGTCATTTTTGTGGTATGCTTAATTGAAAGAAAACTTTTTTTTTTTCTTTATAGAGAGATCAAATTATTTGAAGCTGCAAAATGCTTGAATTACCTACCCAACATTAAATTGGTTCTGAAGCTGCAGGCAGTTTTCAATCTAACTCCCCACTCTAGTGTAAAGTGCACATTGTTCAGTGAATTCAAGGAAGGCGCAGGGTTACAAACCAAACAGTTAAGAGGCTAAAGAAGACAGTGCTTCCTCATGGGTACTACTAATACTCAGATATATGAAGGAGGGAATTTAATTTGTAGATTAGCCCAAGGCTTTGAGCCTCAGTAAGTCCAGCTTGTTTGTTCCCATGCTGAGGACCTGACATTACACTAGCAGTGTTACTACTGTCATGCAGTATACTCTTGGCAAGGGAACCTCACATGAACTCCTCAAAAGCCACAGGATAGTTTCCCATGAATAAATCAGTTTGATTTGGTGGCCACTTAGTTTCTCCTGGATTCCAGTCAAAGATTCTTGTAGTTCTTCTACAGTAATTGTCAGTCACTTAATTTCCAGGTAAGATTTGGATGCTAGGACCTTGCACAGTGGCCATTGCATAGAATGAATCCCCATTCCTGTTATCATATCCTAAAACAACTTGAAAATTAAGTTCTAGGTTGCCATGTAGTTTTGCTTTCTGCTGGAAAATACTTAATTGTTGAGTGAAGATGATTAATAATAGAGTCCATGAGAACCACTGCGTATTGAATATGTGTTTCTTTGAATGGAGGAGAGAGATTTAATCAGGTCAAAGTAGCGATTTCTTTTGAGATACTGTTCTGATATGTGATTTTTCCTTTCGCTAAGGTCCGAAGAGAAGACCAGAAATATATACATCTCAGTTACTGCACTTGTACATAAACACCAGCTCGGTCATCTGGACATACAGTTATATTGTTCAGAAACACATACACACAAATATAAGTACACGAAACACACCTACACAGAGGAGTGTTATAACAGGAAATGTCAAAATTACAGTGTTATGAACTTAATTCAGTACCCCAGGGTGTGCACACATAGTCACATAGTCACGGTTTCTTTTCCATGGTCTCTTCCAACGCACAGAAGAGCATCGTGTAATTCTTTGTCCTCGTGGTTTAGTATGTCTTTACCCAGTATTAACTGTGTACTAGCTATGTTATTCTGAATATAATGGTGTGATTTTTTGTGTGTTTTGTCCTACTCAGATGTTCATTACTGTTTTGCCTGATTGACACACAAATATTAATGCTTCTTCCTCACAATGACTTGTGAGATTTTAAGTATTAGTTACATTTTACAGATTCAAAAGTGATATATATAGAGATATTAAAATTAAAAATGTCCAGGTTGAGATGTTGAAGAACTATGTCTTTTGCAACATTACACAACAATTTAAATAATCATAAATCATCATTTTTTGCACCTGCAGCTGTCAGAATTTCTGCAAATCTGATACCAGGATAATAAGGAACGAATGAACAGAAATTAATCTGATTTAAACAACTCTTACAGCATCTCATAAAAAATTCTTTAATTTGATCATATCTCCAGAATGGCTTTGCCATAAAAATACATTCTCTTCCAGTTCTGGAAACATTTGCCTTATCACTAAACACCTTCCATCTCCCATAGGAAGTGAAACAGAAGCTCCCACAGCTCTCAGTTGTCTTTCTCCTCTGCATGTTCCAGAGTAATTTGTACAGTAGGGCTGTCACCCAACCAGACAAGCCTCTTATTAAAAATGAAAACAGAAATAAAATGTTAAGGTAATATGTTGCATCCTTCAAAAATTGATCTTATGACATCACACAGATACTTGAGCATACCTCATCAGAGCTGAGACACTCCAGATTACCTTCTTACTTGAGGATACATCTCACTATATCACATAGTGAGAGCACTGTAGTACTATGCAACTGATAGTGAAAGTGAGTTGCTGTGATCAGTACGGATCAGCATTACAGGAGAAACAAGCACAGATTCTCAGATGATTTCACAGACAGTTTCACCACCACTTCAGGTTCTTCCACTAGACTTCTGGATGCTATTCTCTAGACCACATCAGTTCCTTTGTCCTCATCCAACTTGTTAGTCTCTCTTATATTGATTTATACTTATGTCTTCTTATATTATGAAATGTCTTCCTCAGGCTATCTACAGTAGCAGTTTCCCTGACTGCTTGCCTTTTATCCACCTCTTCACCCATCTAGTGTCTGGTTTCTTTACCTCATACCAAGCTCTTGTCCACTTGTCACTTGAGTTAGGTGGCTTTCCTGCACCATGCTGGCTGGGATACTAGCTCCCTGCGCTCATTTCACACACTCAAAGCAGCACTTGGGGTGGGTCACATAGCAGCCCAGAGCTGGTACATGCCTACTGACAAAAGAATTATAAAGAAAAAAGACAGCTTCAAAAAAATCTAAGCTATGAAGTATAAAAGTATTGATTTCCCCTTCTCCCACATGAAAATATGTGTTTGGATGTAAGAAAAGGTAAAAAAGGTAACTTTGGCACGCATGTGTACAAGATTTGGGGGGGTCTTACTCTCAAAACACTCTATGGATTCTTTAATCTATAAAATGATCTGTCCCCACGTGTGTGTGTGTGGGCGGGGGGGATGAGGGTATGGGTGTGTATTTGGTTTTTTTTGGCTTTTAGCATTGTGGTTTCTCGGGTTTCCTTCTTTGAAATGGCTGGAATTTACCAAAATGTTGCAGTATGAGCCAGATATTTTAGATAAATGTTCTAAACCCTTGTTATTCAAATTTGAGAATCACAGAATGGTTTGGATTGGAAGGGACCTCAAAGACCATCTAGTTCCAATTCCCCTGCCATGGCCAAAGACACCCTCTACTAGACCAGGTTGCCAAAGCTCCATCCAATCCAGCCTTGAACACCGCCAGGGAGGGGGCAGCCACTGCTTCTTTGGGCAGCCTGTGCCAGGGCTTCACAGCCCTCACAGGGAAGAATCTAAATTTGCTCTCTTTTAGTGTAAACTCATTACCCTTTGTCCTATCATTCCATGCCCCTGTAACCAGCCCCTCCTGTAGGCCCCTTTATGTACTGGAAGGTCGCTATAAGGTCTCCCCAGAGCCTTTGGGCTGAAAAAGCCCAATTCTCAGCCTGTCTTTATAGGAGAAGTACTCCAGGCTTCTGATAATATTAATAGCTCTCCTCTAGACTTTCTTTAGCAGGTCCAAATCTTTTTTATACAGAGGACCCCAGAGCTGGACACAGTGCTCCAGGTGGGATCTCAGGAGAGCAGAGTAGAGGGGCAGAATCAGTTCCCTTGACCTGCTGATCACATTGGTTTTGATGCAGCCAATGTTATGGTTGGCTTTCTGGCCTGCAAGAAGTTACAAACAACTGAAATAAAGATTTTTTGAGGGAAATTTTTAGACAATTTTACATTTTTGTGATTGAAGAAACATTGGGACTATTGCCTGATAAATAGCTGTAGAGTTAATGGGTATGAAGAAGACGTAAATAAATTGATCTGCTCTCCATGGACACTTCTGAATGGCTTAGTAGCTTTGGCACAATATTATTGTTTTTTGAAATGCTTTATACATGAGAGAAGGTTGGAGCAATGTTCCTGGCCCACTTATAGTATTGTTCATTCTTATTGCTTCTTTCTCTTTTTTTTCTTTTTTTTTTCTCCTTTTTTAAAATTTTTGTTTTGTTTTTTGTTGGTGATGGTGATTTTGGGGTTTGTTTTGTTTTGTTTTGTTTATGTTTTCCCCTTTGGCATCTAATGTCTCAAGAGTGTTATTCAGGATTTTTTGCTTTATGAATTTGTTTTCTTTTTGTTTTCATTCCTTCCTTAGTACAAACTGTTTCATTAAGTAAGAACATGACACTGCAATCTGCATTTTTAGGTAAAATGTAAGAAATGTAAAAAATGGGACAAAAGGAACCATATACAGTACTAAAATGCAGATAATGCTTCTTTTGTCATCACCTAATAATTATAGTATCTTTTTTTTTCTGATATTCTTAATATCCAAAAGGATATGAAATTTTTTACATGAAAGTAGTTCAAACTTTATAGCTGACTAATGTGACATTCATAGACGACTCCTGAACCTGTCTTAAGAATTCAAAGGAACCTCAAGTGGCCAGATCTGTTTCACTTGCAAAATAATTCCTGTTTGCTAAAAAAAAAAAAAACCCAACAAACAACTAACCCAGTAATTTCATTATGTAAATATTTGGACTCTAGAGAAATAATCAAACTGGAAAAGGATTAGTCTCTTAAACAAGGGACTCTTCTGGGCTTCTTAAATTCCTATATGAGAGCTGTGAAATGTAGAGTGTATGTCTGACTTAGTCATTTCAAAGTTTCAGAAGTTTTAGCTAATTCCAACTTACTCTATCGCAGTTATTTTGAGCATTTCCAGTATGGATATCTGGGAGTCTCAAAAATAGTCTGATTGTTCAAGAGCAGTGTGTGGCCCCTTGGAGTCTGAAATTCTGCTCCAAGCCACCTGAAATGAACACCCAGTATCACATTTAGCAATTGCAGCAGTCAGCTCTGTAGAGCTGGCTTTTTGTCAGTGTATACCAAATTGCCTGCTTTATTCCAATCAGTTTCTATAATTTAATCCTACTAACATTGACATAAGCCAAGTACACATAAATGTGGATATATCAAAATGGTTTAGATTCTTTTTGCTGTAAGATAAAGTAGGTATTGCTGTATGGCTTTACTATCCCTTTGCTAAAAGGATTCTTCATGGAGGTACAAGGCCAATAAAGCACATACTTTGCTACATCAGGAAAAGCTGCATAAACAAACTTTGTTTTAAAAAAGTATTTTGAAAATAGATTGGGAATATAGAAATAACCAAACATTGACAGTATTTCAGAACACTCCAGCAGCTGGTAGAAATGAAGGCTGTAGCACCCCTACTCCCAAGCTTAGAAAAGCTGTGCACATCCTGACAGGCTCATGTCTAATCCGTTCTTAGAAACCTTCCGCAAAGAAGACTTCAAGCCTCTGTAAGCAGTCTAATCTGCCTCCTGTCTACACTGTTCACAAGTTTAAACTAATGCCTGAACTAAGCCTGTAAGTTGTTCATGCTCTTATTCTGTCAGGAGCATATCACGTGCAAGATGTGTCCCCCCTCCCCACAAGTGGCCATGCATTCCTGCCTCCCTTTGAGCCCTGATAGTTATTTATGTCAATTCAGCAGGTTTTTCCCTGACTATAAATCAGACTGGCAAAATGGCATGTTTTTATTTCAAGGCAAGACAAGTTTTTTCTTTTTCTTTGAGCACTTCATTTTGCAGGTCCGGTTCAGAGCACAACAGAGTGAAGAGCTGTATCAGCATAACTGAGAGGAGAGGAATGTCCAAGGAGGGACTAGAATGAGAGGATAAAAGCAGAACAGGTTAATAGTGTTTGGGCTACTATAAATGGCATGAGCAATGGTAACCACAGTCTGTAGGTCTCCTGTTACAAGATCACCCCCTTACTTGCTTCTCTGTTCCCAGTGGATTCCTGATCAGAAGTTAAATTTCCAATAGAAAGCAATCAGCAGGTCATATCATAGAATCACAAGGTTGGAAGTTTGGAAGGAAAGTGTAAGGTTGGAAGGGACCTTTAAAGGCCATCTAGTCCAACTCCCCTGCAGTAAGCAAGGACATCTTCACTAGATCAGGTTGCTCAGAGCTTCAAGCCTGATCTGAAGTATCTCCAGGGTTGGGGCCTCCACCACCTCTCTGGGCAACCTGTTCCAGTGTCTCACCACCCCCATAGTAAAGAATTTCTCCTACAGTCTAATCTAAACCTACCCTTCTCTAGTTTAAAACCATTGCCCCTTGTCCTATCACTACATACCCTTATGAGCAGGGATGGATATGATGGATGAAATATGGCAGAAAGAAGATGGAGCTGAACCAATGTAACCACACAGATATCATGAAAAATGTTGATCTTAAACTATCTGTCTGCTCAGCTGTTCTTATTTCTTGCCCCATCCCCAGCTGTTCCCTGCGCCCTTTTCCACTTCTATTGCTCCCTCCCTCATACGAGCTCTGGTGCACTTCCAGCCTAGCAGCAGTCTTACACAGCTCACTACCCTGACAGAGATTCACTTGCTCTTTTTGCTGGACTAATAAGGTGCACTGGTTCAGGAAATTGTCATACAAACTGCAGCAGGCCAGTCTGCAGCGTAGCAGGGCAGGAATGGGAAGTGGCACTGTCAATGCGTGCAGCTGCCCCTGCAGAGAGGTCTTGAACTCTCTTAGATCATAAGCAACAGCAGATGCTATTCATTCCTAATACTAAATAAAGCACATGCCAATGATGCTGCCTTATCTGTAGGACCTTTCACAAGCAATACCTGAAGACTTGTGAAGCTATGACTGCTGGGTTGGCAGTAAAATTCAGTCACGCTTCATTCTCATTTGTGTCTAGACCCATTAGCTTCAAGTAAGCTCAGCACAGTTAATAAGTACTCACACTGGAAAAAAGACTAGAGAAAGGTTCATTATTTTAATCAATAGAATGAACTTAATTTTCCTTAAATCTAACAGAAATTCACAGACTGAAAAAAAAAAACCAACCCCAAAAAAACCAAACCAAAACAAACCAGTAAAAGGGGAAAGATTAAGATATGCATGGGAGTGCCTGAAAGTAAGATATTGGTCAAAACCTGCTTTGTTTCTTTCCCTGAAGGCAGCAAGAGACTTGCATTTCAGCCCAAGTCCCTCCCTGAGGTAAGGGTCAGAATGCCTTGAGTATCCTCTTAGGATCTGAGTAGGTGATTGGCCTCCCTCATCTGCTAGACCTGTTCAGCTGTGAAGGAAACAGAAGTCACTCTGGAAAGACAAGCACCAAGAAATTGCCACCCAGAGTGTAATTAGAGTACCCTACTGTAAGGAATCCTTAAAATGGTAGACCTGGACACTGATGCTCTCACTTTTACACAGTGTGTTCTACTGGAAATAGGAATAATACAGAAATCAACACCTGAAATCCTCCTTCCCCTTCAATTCCAGCTTATATTGTAAACCTCGGCTTTCTTTTCTCCACTTTTTGTCTAAAGTTTGAATTCCTATATTCTTAAACATTTGAAAGCCTGATCTTTTTCCTGGTATTTAGGCTACTTAATTTTAGTCAAAACACAACAAATATATACCAGAAGATACATATAACTTCATATCAGATATAATCTTGCATGAATGATTAATGAGATGCTCTTTTTTATTATTATTCTTATTTAACTCCATATTACTGGTAATCTCAACAGCTAAAGGTTATGGTCATTATTTATACAGCTGATAGTTCACATTTTTCCTCAAGTCCCGTTTGCTTGGGAAAAGTGGATTGTATATATGGAAAGCAATAGCTTGCCATAGTCACGGATTTTTCTCCTTTTGAAGTTTGTGCTAAAATTAGATTGGTATTATGGTTAGCTCATCCTACGAAGTTACTGCCTTCTCTGAGTCTGATTATACATACAATGGAATTTAAAAACCCTCTAGCTTGTTGAAATCTTGAGGCTGTTGTCCTTTTTGCTGAATTGACAAAAAAAGAATCTCCACTTACATTGTGCTTTTCTATAGCAATGTTGCATTGTGTAATAAGAAAAAAAAATCAATTTCAAATCCAGACATAAATACTTATAGCATTATTTCTAGTAGATACTTGTGGTGGTTTTGACCCTAACCAAAGGCCAAATATCCACCAAGCCGCTCGCTCACTCCCCCCTTCAGCTGAAAAGGGGGAGAAAATAGATATTAGGAGGCTTAGGACTTGAGATAAGGACAGAGGGCTCACTCTGCAATTAGTGCAATGGGCAAAACAGACGCAGCACAGAATAAAGGAAAGAAAAAGGTGATTTATTACTACTTACTACAACTACTACACCCAGTGAACCGGAACGAGATAAGAAGCGGCCAGGTCTTCAAGCACCTCCCCCCCACCCCTCCCTTCTTAGCAAACTTAAAACTCATCCCGATTTTGCTCCCTTCTTCCCCCCCCAACATGGCGCGGGGAGGGGCAGGGAATGGGCAGTGGGGTTCCGGTGATTCCCAACAAGCTGCTTTTCTTCCCCCGATATTATCACTTCTACTTCCTCCCCCCACCCCTCGCCTCTTCGCACTCATGACTTTAATCAGAGATTCGCTCCCTTCTTCCCTCCCGTTCGCAGTACAGGGGGGGCAGGGAATGGAGAGTGAGGGGTTTCAGTCCGTTCCTCCCAAGCTGTCTTCCATCTCAGCTGTGGGGGGGGGGCATTCCACATACACACACCCTTCCCCTGCGGCACCGTGGGGTCCCACCCACGCGAGAGTCGTGTCCACGACCTTCTGCAGCGTGAGTCCTCTCTATCGGGGAGTCATCCCCTCACCACAGGCCTCTCAGCAGGACTCTCCCCTCCATAGGGTGCTGACGTCCGGGTCCAGACCCCCCGGCCTGGTCACCCGCAAAGTCACAAGTCCCTTGGCAAACCTGCTGAGGCGTGGATCAATCTTCACAGGCATAGTGATCTCTGCTCCCCGTCCTCATCCATGGGCTTCGGGGGGACACCCGTTTCACCATGGACTCCACCACGAGCTGCAGGGGAAACTTTCTCTTCGCATTCTTCATCCCCCCCTCCTCCTGCAGGCCTGGCCTTGGAATCCGTGCAGCTTGTTACATCTTCTCACTCCCGCTCCGGTGGCAAAGTGCGCCTGCCAGCAGTTTTTTTTTCTCCTATATGTGATTCACAGAGGCGCTATGACCAGCTCTGATAGGCTTGGTCTCAAATTTGGCCTTGACTGTACCAGTGTTTTTCAAAACATGGGGCTTGCAGAAAGCTGTAACTGCAGCCTACAAGAGCGACTGAAGCAGCAGTTACACTAAACTGCAACAATACTTTATTGAAAGAAAAAGTTGTTTCTGCAGTGAACAAGTGTTCATTTAACATTCCCCGTCAGACTATGGCTTTTGGAATGAAAGTCCAGTTCTGCTTTGGATTTCTGTATTTTTCTGACTAAACTCAAATGTTGAATATTACTGTCAAAATAACTTGTTCATAAAGCAAATAATTGTTCCATTGATTTACTTACTTTTAAATGTCCTAAAATATTAATCGATGGAAGATTATTCCTACTAAAAAAAGCTTTTATTTATATTTGTATTTATAACGAGTACCTGTAAATTTCCAAGCCTTCTCCTTCATTATAAGTGCACTGTTGCTTCTTCAAGCTACTTTTCATGGTATATTTGAAATGAAAGGTTACTTTCACAGTTGAACAGTATTAACAAGGATTCCTTCTTCCTAGTTGCAACTATAGGGCTGTTAAAAAAATTACAGAAATTAATGGCAATCATTGTGATTGCTTGCTAATAGAAGTAGTTTCTTACTTGAAACACTAGAGAACATTAGCACACTGATTCCAATCTAGCATATTATACCATAAAAGACATATCACATGACAATATGATCACCTTTAAATATTGAACTGATATACAAAATATGTAGTTTCTTAGTTAAGCAGGTTTTCTGAGGGCTGGTTGTGTATCAGTACATAAAGGGTTATTTAAAACATGGTTTTCTTTATTTTGCTGTTTCATGTGCTTAGGTTCTTAAAGCATGTCCATCTTTATGCAAAATCCAAGGTAATAACTGTAGTTTGCAAAGTGCATTTAGAATTACGCTCTATTCCTTTAATGTTTTCAAATTTCTATCTGGAGGAAATCTTTGAATCCTCCTCTCTAAGTGTAATCAGCTGCTAAGTATTCCAAGCCTACAAAAAGAACGACAAAAAAAGTATTTGTCGTTTTAAGTCCTCAACACAATATAGAACAGTTATTGGTTTTGGTTCAGTGAACACTTAAAAGCTGATTCATGAAGTGTTTAACGCATGTTTCTAGACTTCTTTTTGAATGTCAGTTAGATTGAATCTGCAAATGTAATAGCAAAAGCTAAATACAGGAGATATATATAAATATATATATCTTGCATCATCATGATGTTATACACATGTGAAAAGGAGATGAGAAGGAAGGTTAAAGGGAAGTGTTACTTCAGTTATCTACTGGATTTTGGTAACAAGTAAGAGTAAGCTGGAAAGCTGCACAACAAGAGGTTTTAGTAATGTATGTGCTCATGAAGGCTGTTAAGAATTGTACCATTTATCTTTTTTCACAGAAGTTGATCCTTGTAACTTTAAACTGAAAGCCAAGATCAGTTCTGAATTGAAAAAATATTGAAAGCAGAGGACTAGATACATTTTGAACACTGAATAAGGGTTGAAAGCTACAGAAAATATCTGTAGGTTTCATTCGTAGTTCATTTTGACTTACAGAATCACAGAATCGTAGGGGTTGGAAGGCACCTCAAGAGATCATGAGTCCAGCCCCAAGGACTTAGCTCTCCTTCTATTCAGTGTAGTACAGAGACAAGTTGCTGCTTACAAAGGAGTTAACTTTATTATACTCTGATGAGATCTGCAACAAGACTTTACTGTGCTAGATGAGGGAGGAATGCCTTTCTGAGATTAAGGGTCCCTCTTTAACAAGTTCTTGTTCTTTTGCTTCTGGACTTAAATCTGGCAGATGGCCTTTCATTAGTGTCAATCACACATGGTTGTTCAGGTAGGCAGAGCACAGACTACTGTTCTATTTTACAAGGAAAAGTATAGGGATAAACTATGAAGAGAAAGTACCCTGTAACATGTCAGAAACTCTCTCTACTAGCCTAATTTTTGCAGTTGTCTTAAGGTAAAGCCCCATATAAAGAAAGTTGATTTTTTTAAGGGCAGATAATGTAATTTGGATCAAGTGCACATTTGATGTACTCATTCAAATTGCATGATGTCTTTGGCCTTTATAAATATTTTCTAGTATAGCTAAAAAAAAAAATGTCAGAGGAGTCTGAAAGTGACAATACATATAGGGATAACTAGAGAATTAAGGAACTTCAGAGCTTTTGCAAATGGAAAGGAAGAATGTATTCTGCTAATTAGTAATATCAACTCCAAAGACTCCAAATGTTAAGTAACTGAAAATTTACTTCTCCATTCTAGCTTCTTCCCTTAAAATTAACAGTAACAGAACAAGTCTTACAGTTCAGCCTTACAAGCCATGAAGGCTTACAGTATACCCCAGGTATACTGTATATAACATCACAAATTTACTGTTGAACCAGGTTCTGAACTCAGCATTTCTTCTTAAAAACAAGTTAAGACTTTAGAATTTGATCTATGCCTTACAAATAATGACCTCTTTGGCATGGCATTTATTACTGCTGTCTTTTTGGGGATGGATGAATCCTATTAAAATCACCAAACTTTGCAACTTTTGCTGGGAATTCTCATCATCATTTTTGTTGACTATATTGCACCTATTGGTTTTAGTATGTACATAGATTGTATTTCTCTCTAAGTAACTGCATTTTGATTATTTTATCTCATAAATTAAATACTGCAGCATGGGAGAAAATTAAATGCTTCCTGAGAAAGGCTAGTGAATGGAAGCACCCTAGAAGGGAATGGAATGAGCTCTCACATAAGGAGATGCAAAAAACTAGAGCTGTTGAAATGTTGTGAAAGTCAATATATACTCTAACTATAGGTAGTGGATGGTGTTTGATCACCAGGTAGCCACCTGCAGACTGTCCTGGAGACAGGAGTGTAGCTGCACAGAGGACACTACTGAGAGAATTTTAGTTTGTCTTATCTGAGATGAAGTTCCAAGGACAGTGGGGCAGGGATAAAATAGAAGTAAGGAATAACTTTAAAAATCCTGTAGAAAGGTTTTACCAGTAAAGGACTGAGAGACCCAAGAAACAGAAACCCCAAGATAATAATAAACAGAAATACGTACAAAACCACAAAACATAAGAAAGAAAAAATTAATGAGCACAAGGTCATAAGAGAAACATGAAGGAGGATAATAGATGATTCTACTGAATGCATAAAATAAATAAAATATACTAATGTAGAAAATACAGGAATAAATAACAAAAGCTGGAAGTCTCATTATAAGAACAAAATATGATTTAATTGGTGTAAGAGAGAAACACCAATTACCCCTTTTAATTCATACAACAGAAATATTACAATAAAAGGTTACAGCATGTCCAAGGACACACAATGGAATACGGGAAATGTTCTTTGTCTGGTACATCACAAATGCTTCTTTTTGATTTCAGACTTGGATCACTAGAAGACAACAGGCTCAGTACATATTGGGTAGATGGCACTTTTTGTGTGTGTGGTTTTGGCAGGAGAATTACCCAAAAGCTACTGGGCATTTTGACTATGGATAGAGAGCACTGCAGGGATATGATGACCGGCAGTTTCTAAGAATGTGGTAATAGGAAGATTTGGGTACAAAACTTCAAGAAAAGATTTAGGAGGAGACATTTTTCTGGCCGAGTTCCAGCCAACAGAAAGACATTCACTGATACAATGAAGGCTGAAGACAACTTTTATGAGTGACAATGAATTGACAGAGTTCACAGCTTTCAGAAGAGAACCCAGAGACAGAATAACAAAACTAAAATAAGCAGGCAAATTCGGCAAATGCTGAGATTTGAGAAATAAGCTTAAGGAAAAAGGACTTAGACAGAACAGGCAGATCCTTTAACAAGCAATTTTAAAAGCAGAGGCTCAAATTGTTCCATTCTTAAAGAAATCTAGAAAAGGATCAATATGGTTAAATCAGAGGATATTTTATGACTTTCAAAAAAGCAGCAAAACTAAGGAAAACAGATAGGATTACATTAACAAAGCGTAGGAATGAGCAAAAGACTATAGATATATGTACACAGAACTACAGTTCAGAGAGACACCAAAGACCCTCTCTCACAGAACAACAGAAAAAAGAGATATTAAGTACATTTGTCATAAGATTAAGAAGCAATACCTGATATTAAAAAGGAGAAAAAAACTTCTGTTAGATGAATCTGAGACAGGTAAAAAGTTTAATAATGTCACAAAAATATTGACTAATAGAATGTCAGTGTGATAATAGAAAGATAAGCAGAAATCAGCACAGATTTCTGAAGAAAACACTGCATTCAATTTTATCCTTGCAGAACAACAGGCCCTATGGAGAGAGACAAATGTTTTAGTAAAGTTCATGATATGTTCTCATATGATATTTTTAAAAATTAGATTTTTTTCTGTAGAGCCATAATAAAGGTACTTGAAATACATGAGCACATCTGGATAATTCTATTTCCCTTTGGTTGGAAGATATAAATACTTTACAAATATAATTTTTTTAAAAAGATTTCTTTCTAAATTCATAAGAGAAACAAAACAATACAGGTAGATAAAATTAATTTGTTTATCATCTACATAGTTCTAGAGGTTATCCAATTTGAATTGAGGACAGAGAAGAAACCTTCTGCTTTATCACACATACATGGGAGTGTGACTATGTAGCTGAAGAGGATTGTGTTCCTCCAAAACACTTGAGATTTATCACTATTGGAAACCTCTATTCTATTAAACCAAACTGATCCCATCAATCAAGCTCGACATATTTTGGATTGGATGTATTGGAATGAAATTTTCTAGGGTTTGTGTGTACTTAGTGAACAGTACTCTATGGCACAGTGAAATCCAGAATACTGAGATCTCTTTTCTTTGTGAGAACTACAGCATTACTTCTCGTGGCTGGTATCAGAGACACCTACTACCATCTGGGACTTGCCTAAAAGAGTGTAACTCCAAACTTGGGTGTCCTCTTTCACAGGCAAACCACTAAATCTCCTTTATTGTGAATCAGATTCACATCCCATTCTCCAGAGGTGAGTTATTTGAAGTAGTTGAAATCAAGGCTTTTCAGACTTCAGGTCTGCATTTGACCATGTAATTGATTTGTTGTTGATGCAAGGTCCAGCCACACCAAAATCTGAAAAGTTTCTCCAACTCATTTTTTCTGGTCTGTTCTCAAAAGTCATTACTCTAGCATTTTGATATCTTTGATTACATAAAGTACAAGGCAGAATAACAAGTTGAGCCAAAGTATTGATCACAGCAGAATATTTCTTTCATCATCTCAAAGATAACTATGGCTGGGACAATTTTTTTTTTAATATATATTTTCCCTTAACTTGAAAGTAGGCTTTTTTTAGTGTTTGTCAGTTGCATACTCATTAACACATTGTATTTACTATGCCACCACCACTTGCTCATCAAACATAGCAAACATTAAAATTAATCACTTTAAATGAAAATGTTAACATTCACAG
>VZTU01028841.1:61243-167008 GCA_013400835.1 Zapornia atra | reverse complement strand
ACTGTTCTGTGTTGTGCTTATATCAGAAGGAACAAAAGGAAAAAATGGGCCAGAAAAGTAAGATAAATCCCCCAAGAAAATATCTGACTTTCCTGTTCACCCTGTTCACTTGTTACAACTTATTTAATTTGGTATATCCAAATGAGATTTAAATTATATTACCTATACCCTAAAGCAATAAGGATTTATTTTAATTTGTAAAAGGGTAAACCATATTTTGCTGTCTTCTTAGTTCTGTGTTATCTAATTTTTTGGCAAATATTGACTAAAGAAAATTGTCTACTTCCATTCTTCTACAACTTTCCTCTGACAAGAATACAAATAAAAGAATATTAATATTTTAATCTTTTCTTCAAAATCCAGGGTATGGTCAAAATCTAGTCTAGGGCTCATTTCAGTTTTCCAGCTGTATCTTGAAAATTACCCTTTGATTTGTTTGTCAATTTACTTTCTACAGGATAGCTACTATTACAGAAAGGACGTCTCTTTTGCAACTGTCACTATTATGGATTTATATCCTACTATTTTCACAACAGTCATTTGGGCATATTTTGCTTCTTTTTTTTTAGGGGGACGGGGGAGAATAAAAGAGTTATGGTTAGTCACTAATTCTGAAGCAGACTGCACTTTTCTTCCAGGGAAAGAGAATAGGTCCAATGGCTTCTGCAGAGATTGTTGTAGGTTCTTAGTTTTTGCTAAGACCATGGGCAGTAATTGGTGATTGCTCTGATTAGTGCTGTCTATTCAGAACAAGAATATGATGGTTGTCATAATATTTAGACTATCCTTTTGCAATAGGAAAGAAAACACATCAGGCGCCATAAAGTTGCAATACATGTGAATCATCCAAAAAGGAAATACAGTTCCCATCTAAGATAGACAGGAGAAGAGCAGTAGCCTCATGTTCTAAAGCAATTTAGAAATCTGTAAAATTCTGTGAAATGTTTGATCTGGGCACTCCGCATCTGAGTGAAGTGTTGCTATGAATTTTGTAAATGGCTAGAGTAAACCTTTATCCAACAAAAAAGTAGAAGAATGCTTGCAACTTCCAGCACATGGATAAACCTGTGGAAGCATTTGTGTGGTTCATGAAACTCATCAGGCACTATGCAGCTCCTATAACCTGGCTGTCTCCAATTACCCTACCTCTCCCATTCTTAAACCATCAATATTCCTACTGTTACAGAACTTTCCTTATCCTGGAGCAGTAAGAGAAAGGAGAGATTTATTTTCTTAGCAAGGTCATCACTACTAAATGAATATTCAAATCAATTTTTCTTCCTTGAAAATATTGGCATTATGCCTAAGATACCTGACATTACTTTGATCAATATTTTTTTTTCCTAATCATTAAAGAAGAAGTGGAAATACGAACTGGTTTTCAGTTTTCTGGTTTTGGTAAAGTTATGCAATTGCTATTACAATATCTTTTGAAAACTAGCCATCTGTCCTCCCCAGACTGTAGGAAAACATTTATCCTGTTGGTCTTTAAACAAAACACAGATGGATTATCCAACAGAAAAAGCAATGTTCAAAGTTTCCCACTTTAAATAATTAGCAGTTTCCAACTATACCTGAGTGTGACACTTGATATAAATTCTGTAAAATTCTACACTCCAAAGGCTGTATTTTCTAGCATGTTTTCTGGATGCCTTGAATTTTAGGCGTTGTGAGATCCATTAGATGGGCAAAGATTTCTTGGCTTCGAATGGCACAAAACCAGAGAACGCTGACTTAGGCAGAAACAACTTAAGGGGTCAACTAATAATTGCATTGGCCCATGTAAATTCCTTATTTCATTTAAAATTACCCTTAAAGCAGCTTGAAGAAGACTGAAAAGAGCAGTTTCTTTAACTTCTAAATGTTATTGGAGATAGATAGCCTAGTGTTAAAACATATGCTTCCTACTAAAAAATTCCAAAACTGTAAAGTAGAATTAAAAAAAAACCCAAGAAAACAAGACCCAAAACCCCCAACAACTAGAGAAGCTAGATATCCACACATTTTACTGATGGGTCAAAAATACCCAACATTAGAAAGTCTAGAATACCATAAATTATTTATTCAGTCTAGTACTCTTCTGCTCAGCTCCTGTTTTCATAGCTTTCCCTTCTGCTGTTTTAGAGAACACCATGCATGCAGTGTTTATAAACACCACCACTGCTAATTACTAACTTGAACTTAAAGAACAGACCTCCCCAGTACATTTAATCTTTGGCCAAAGCTCAGAGAATCTCAAAAATGATCCTACAAAACAATGCTCTACCCTAGGCATCATGGAATATTATACATCTGTGCAAACCTTTAACAAGGTTTCCCAGTCAAGAGACTACTGAGACTGAATCAAATTTCTGTGTACTCTCCCTGGGGTCAGTGACAAATCAACAGCTGCTTGTTTCCATCAATAATAGTCTCTCTTCTGCAACAACAACAACAACAAAAAAAAGACAAGTTCGAATTCTTGTGATTCAGCTCAGGTGAAACAGCGGGGTAGGTGACTGGGTTTACAGATTCTGGACCAGGTGCATTGTTGTCAGCTAAGCAGAATGGATAGTGCTGATGTGTAATTACTGTGTCTAGTAAAAAGAGGAAGAAAGGTTTACAAGGTAAATCATTGTGTTTAGGATGATCTATACAATACAGTAATGTTGTCTTGAGATTAGAAAGTTTTTTAAAATAAAATATATTTGTGATTCCTTATGAAAGCTGTCTTTTAGCTACCACAGCACCTAATTTTTATACAATTTTCTGCAATGTGATTGTATTTCTAGAAGGTATTAAGTCATCGGTCCAGGTAGAGACTAATGCAGTAAAAATTTCCACTGTTGATGATAACGAGATTCACTGATACCTCCCGTTTCTTCTTTGGGGAGTGAAAAAGTGGGAGCTTTCAGAAACCCAGTTATAATCCTCCGATTCTCAAGGGCCACCTCCAGTTTTAATAATTAATAACAATGTAAATAGTAGCTTGTTGGAGTCAAAGTGCTTTCCTTTCCATGCTTTTCCCCATCCTTTGAACAGCTGCTTGCTAGGAGCTGTCAGAAGGGGTACGTGGTCCCTGACACTCAGGTCACAATGGTGACCTTTCCACATGAGGAGCCCAAAGTGAATCTCATAGCACTAAAATACTCCAACCAAGCAAATAATATTCTAGATAGCTTTCTACCAGAATTTATCATAACTCAAGTGGCTGAGACACATTAAAAAATGACACATACCATGTGTCTCATAAATATGCTATTTCTTATTAGAATTTTTTTTTTTTAAATAACATCTTTTATAAGGCCAACCTAAAGCTTCTTCAACTAGTTGGCTTCAGGGGTTCAAAATAAGAAGTTCAACAAGTTTCAAATCTGCTTATAAATTTCACCCCGCTTTCCACTATCAACTAACATTTAGTCTACCTTGCCAGATCTATGGGCCAGTCTTTTGTAAATGCTTGTGATACCACCAGAGGTGTTTTGAAACCTGGACAGGCTGGAAAGCTGGGCAGTGAGAAACCTAATGAAATTCAACAAAATCAAGTGTAAAGTCTTGCACCTGGGAAGGAATAACCATTTGTATCAGTACAGGCTGGGGGATGACCTGCTCTGTGGAGAAGAGCTCTGTGGAGAAGGACCTGGGCGTCCTGGTTGATGACAGGTTGGCTATGAGCCAGCAGTGTGCACTGGTGGCTAAGAGAGCCAATGGGATCCTGGGATGCATCAGGAAGAGTGTGTCCAGCAGGTCCAAGGAGGTGATCCTCCCCCTCTACTCTGCGTTGGTCAGGTCCCACCTGGAGTATTGTGTCCAGTTCTGGGCTCCCTGATATAAAAAAGACAGGGACCTCCTTGAGAGAGTCCAGAGAAGGGCTACGAAGATGATTAAGGGCCTGGAACATCTCCCATATGAGGATAGGCTGAGTGAGCTGGGACTATTCAGTCTAGAGAAAAGAAGACTAAGGGGGGACCTAATTAATGTTTATAAATATCTTAAGCATGGGATGCAGGGGGAATTGGCCAGCCCCTTTTCAGTGGTCTGTGGAGATAGGACAAGGGGCAATGGCTGCAAATTGGAGCACAAGAAGTTCCGCACCAACATGCAGAAGAACTTTTACGCAGTGAGGGTGACAGAGCGGTGGAATAGGCTGCCCAGGGAGGTGGTGGAGTCTCCTTCTCTGGAGATATTCAAGACTCGTCTGGATGCCTATCTGTATAATATGAGCTAGGGAACCTGCTTTGGCAGGGGGGTTGGACCCGATGATCTCTCAAGGTCCCTTCCAACCCCTACGATTCTGTGATTCTGACATGACTAGATCACTCTCAATGTCATTTAGAGTGTAATATTGTTTATGGATTTATAAATATATATATTTTTAAAGTAATTAAGTATTAAAAATATGAAGAAGGCCATCTCAACATCATAAAGACTGGCTTGCTAAAGGTTTTTCTAGGTCTGCCAAAAATTAAACCTTTGATCATATTTATATTGCTTTAAAATTCTACCTCATTTTATGGGTGGAAAAAACCTAATAGTGCAAACCTGAATAGTGAGTCTAAGACTGGAGCAGCCCTTAATATGGACCCTGATAAGATATAATTCATTTTAAACTGACTTAAGCCCAGATCTACTCACAGTTTACAGGAAAAAGACACATTGTCTGGATCTAAATGATCAGGACATTAGAAGTTCAAACGCATCTCATAACAGCCAGTGTAGTTTCCAAACTATTGTATCTGTGTGTTCACAACAGGATTTGTCCCATAATATTCAGGAAGCGGCACTCATAACTTGCTTTAGCTTCAAAATGATCTCACAAATACATGATTTCTCACAGGCTGTATTTTGGCAGCCTTTTCTCAAGGTGACAGAGGCACAGATAACAGAAGCGCTCCCATCTGAAATAAATGTTTTTATCTCACCATACAAAGGTGGAAGAACTGGCTGTTACTTAGCTATTATGTGAACGCTTAAGAGCAATAAAAAAATCTGAGAGTCTGCATAAATTTCAGATCTGTGTAACCTTATGTGGCATATACAGATGTGATGTAATCTGTGTTTCCAATTCTTTCATTTTATTAATACCAGTGCTCATCCAAGTTCCAGTGTCCATGTGAGTATTCTGCGCATATAACAGACAACACATTCCCTTTTTCCTATCCCTTTGAGAAATCTCATGCCCCACATGATGGATAAAAAAGCAATTTATTACAGAATTAATAATCTGTGATTATCTTAAAGCTTAACCTTCCACATCCTTTAAAACATAGTTATACCTCAAGGGCATTTGAATACACATCTTTTACATTCACAAGAAAAGCTAAAAACTCAGTTAAACAAACAGTACAAGACATCCTTCCACCCTTCCCTTGAAGCAACAGCCCCCTCACAAGTGGAAAGGCTGACTGGAACCTAGAATTCAGGCATTTTCATAACTCTGTGTACAGAGCCTGCAGGAGGCAGCCTAAAATTTAGTCCCCAACACTTAAGTGATTGGTCCTCAGTTATATCCGAGCATGGTCAGCAATGTGCTACTTGAGTCAACCGTGTTCTCTTGCAGCGATGAAGGCTAACTGCAGACCAAGCTTCACGGACAAGTTAGTTGCAGCCATTCAAGTGATTATTTCCCCAACATTGGCACCTGTTTTGACTTTATCTGGGAAAATGTGTCCAGTACGGGGCCCCTAATACAGAAAGGATGTTGACATAGTCAAGCAAATCCAGAAGATGGCCACCAAAATGATAAAGTTGATGGAGCACGGGTCATATGGAAAGGCTGATAGAAGGAAAGGTGGAGCAAGTCTCCTCTGAAAGGTGTAAAAAAAAAGGGCATGAGTTGCAGTGATTAATATTCTAGTTAAACATTTGGGATAGGTTTTTTGATACTTTTAAAGTAAGGATAGTCAAACACTGCACAGGTTGCCCAGGGGGGCTGAAGAATGATTCTCTGGAGATATTTAAAATTTGACTGCATTGTACTCAGATCCAAATTCAAAGATCTAACTTTAAAGGTGGCCTTGTTCTGACCATAGCATTGAACTAGGTGACCTCCATAGGTCTCTTGAAATTATTCTATGATTCTGATATAAATCTTCATGCTTCCCAGCTCCATTAACTTTCTCTACCAGCACCCTCAAAACTTTCTTCTCTGTAGATTTATGAAAGATCTCTTTGTTTCCTATCAAGATAACTCATAGCAAACAGAAGTTTTGCATTGAACATCTCACAATAAGGTCCTCAAATTACTTTCTTTATTACCTGGGAATTATTAAAATATATACAAAATTGAAATTCTCAGTCACATTCTCTTGTCAATGAAAATGTCTGTAACCTATATTCTATTTGTTTCCAGATGAGCTCTTTGACTCCAAACAAGTCAGCTACCCAGGCTGCCTTTTTGACCTAATTATATGCTCTAAATTCCAGAGTGCATCTTTTTCTAAAGCACACTTGATGTGATATGGATTTATTATCCGCTCCACATACAGAACAGCGGGAAATCAATGTGCACACAACTTCTTCCTCTTCTAGTAGCTGATAACAACAACAACAATGAAAAAGTCAAAGTACTGACCGTACATACCGTACATTCATATTTACTGTCCAAAATGTGATCTGTATAGTATGGAAGAGTAATAGAAGAAGATTGAAGTTGTTTGTTAATTTTTGAGGCAAATCCTCTGCTAATATAAATTATTTAAACATTCTTAAAGTCAATAGAGCTATGAAAATTTATAGCAAATACAAACCTCACCCTTTACAGTCTTAATTTTCTGCATTTTAGTTAGGTTTTGAATCAAAAACCTTTAATAATCTCTCTTGGAGCTCAGTCAAAGCTCACTGAGGTCAATGAAAATGTTTCCAGCAAAGGCAAAGGTCTTTTGATCAGAACCATTACATTGAAGTAACTTGCATTGAAATTATAATCTCAGTCCTGTCAAAATAATTATTTATCTGGGAAAAAAATCAGGAGCTCTGGGACATGAAGAGTCATTATTTTAATAGATATTAATGAAAGAAACTAATATTAAGATTGATTTGATGCCTCTGCACCTAAAGAATTATATGCCATTTGTCAAAATTTGATCCTTTCTGGAAAAATTTTTATGGAAGATGCCTCTTTTTCCTCTTTTGGTCATATTATGCCAATATCTTTTTCTTCCTTCCTTTTGCTTTTAAGGTTTACACACACACACACACACACACACACACACACACACAAAGAAATATATACCCCTTAAAGTCCAGTTTCTTCAATGAAGTTCTAATGGCCATATGTTTTAATGGCAGCATTATGAGAAAAGTGGTGTGTTGGTAGCTGAGAGGCAGTTCAAGTGTCTCACTCCAAGCAGTGTCTCAGAGAGGGAGAAAATAAAGTTGTGTTAGAGAAGCCATACTGTTTTGGACATGGATAATAGAAGAAATATACCATTAAAAATCTGTACATCCTTTGTCCTCCTACAGTGAATAGACTTTAAAGACTTTTCTTTTTTTTTTTTATTTTTTTTAATCCAAGTCAAACTTTAACAGCTTCTGAGGTAGCCATAAGGGAAGGAAGGATAGAACTGGAAAAGAAGGAGTATTTAATTTTTTTTTTCATTTTGGTGTTTTGGTTTTTTTTTTCAAGACCAGTTACCCTTTTGCTTGTAATACTTAAAAATATTAACTCATAAAACTGCCACAAAAAATTGGGCCAGTTCTTATTTTTTGCTATAACATAAACATTTACCACTAAATTCACATTAAATAGCTGAGTCATAAAAGAATTGCAACTTGTGCTCAATTGGTGCTCTGCTGATATGTAACTGTTAGAGATGATAGACACATAAAACAGCATGAAGGGAAACCTGACATTTATTTTGAAATATTTTTTCTATCTAGTTCTGTATCTATTAACAAATTTTACATAAATGAAGGCTTTTTTTTTTAACTTCAAAAGACAGCTTTTGAATTCCCTTGTCTGTTAGAAGAAATCTCACATGGAAGCGGCAATTGTGTCCTGTACAATGGCTTTAGATATCACAATTATTTCAAAGGGTTTTTTTTTCTAAAAAAAGACCTCTTTAGGCTTTAAGAAAAAAAGAACATTTGAAGCTTTTTAATTTCAGTGGGACCATTCTAAAGGACTAATATCTGCAGCATAGGGGTGACAGTTTATTAGCCCCTGATGTGGGACTCTGAAAGAAGTCTCTTGGCTGATAAACTTCTGCTCATAAAATTTCACTTCAGTAGATGACAAGTTTCTTTTTTTTATTATTATTTTTGCACATTTGGTTGTCCATGTTTCTGTAGCATCGTGCTATATTCTTGAATAATGATGCAGTTTGTAACGAACTGCTCACACGAGGGATATAATGAGTTTTTCACATGTTATTTGACTCCTTGCTCTTATATTGATATGTATTTAAATCACCAAATTAATTAAGTTCATTGACAAAAGCATAAATTCAGGATGTCTGGGACAAAGAAGGATGTGTTTTTCTTTTTTTGAAGATTCACTTCATTAACACTTTTAAGGTAGAGCACTGGTTTTTCAGGTATGATTTCAACTAGATTTCATTCATGGAGAGTCTTGTAGGGGTAATTGATCGAGACTGCTGCCAGCATTCAGTACTGCCAGTGAAAGAGGTTCAGTTTAACTGACTGCCTTTTTGCCAGGAGAGTTCAGATACCCTGGGATTGTAAGGATTGAACCATATTTTAAAGGTTTTATTTTTCAGCAGATTAAGACAGATAAAGACAGACCACCTTTGATGGGCTTTAAACTCAGTTTTCTCTGCTAGAGGGACAACGAAGATGGGAAGATGCTGAGTGACTGGTGTTACAATGGATATTTTGGGTTTAAAAGTGAACAAATAGGAAAAAAAAACCCTTATATTTTCCAACTGTGGCAAAGCCCGTCTGGTGTAAGAGCACAGCAACCAGCAGTTACAGGTCTGATTTGTTCACATCGATCCAGAGAAAGTTTTGAATTTTCCTATTGAAACTAATGCCAGCTGTCTGCAGCACCCCTGGGACAAAAACGCCAGATGGAGGTTGCCAGAACAGTATACCCATGTCCCCTCTAACCATGTCCCTTCCCTGCCAATATGTTCTTTTACACCAGTGGGACTTCGGGAAGGCACTTGAGCTAACTATGTCACAGGGGATCTCCTCAGCTGGGTCTTTCCTCTTCATTTGTCTAGGAGATGTAATGGGAAAAAAAGAAGGGGAAAAAAAAAAATAGCCAATGACTATATCTCTGCGTCTTCCTGACACTTCAAGTTATTCTCATCATCAGAACTGTGGTGCAAGAGTGTTGCAAATAGTACTGCAAAACTGCAAATAAGTTTCTCCTTTGTTCTTATTCTGACAATACTTTCCTTATCATTTTATCAGTCAATGTAGCTTTTCAGTATGTTTTCTCCATATCATTTGTTTTGCCAATAAGGCTCCAGCACAGACTCAGTACCCACCTGTGATTTGATTGCTGCTTAAATCATTTATGCGTGATTTTTCTTAGTATTTATCTTCCTGAATTCCAAGATGGTCGCACTTGAATTGCACTTGATTTTCAATTCATCAGGCAATGGATTGTGTAAATCCACTACTAAATAGGACCTTTGCCTGCTCTGTTTCACTTACATATAGAGATAGTAGAGCTCTAGGGAATGCTGGGGAGCTAGAGACATCCAAGGTCCTTACCCAGTGATGGAGGGGGTGTATCTTGGTGGTCATTTGTTATGATTTAATAGGGAAAGCTGTTAACACAGCCAGAACTCAAGCATTGGTTAAGAATACTATGTCTTTCCTGGGACCTTGGCTTTCCCCATTTCTAGAAGTTTTTGTTGTACTTTTGCAGCTATTTAGAAAGCACAGATGTTGTTTCTCCTTGTCCCTGTCATGGGTGCATAGGAAGTGGTAATCTAACGGTGAGTTATTATGCTAAAAAATTCCGCTGTCTGCTTCTCAAGCACACATCACAAAAAGACTCATCTTGTATGGATTTTCCTGTTTGTTATCAGAGGCAAAATGGGACGCTGATATTCAGGTATATAGAAGTGGGTTTTTTTCTTTTCTTTCTTGCATTATGTACAGTGAGAGAGAAGGATAGCTGCAATTCTTTAAAGCTATCAGAAAAGACATGTTATGTTACCCTGATTGTACATCAGTAATTTCCACTCAATACATTTGCTTTTGAATAGGGAAGTTATCTGGCTTGTGGGTTAACTGTGCCATGGGTGAGATGATGTTCTATATTGTAATGCTTCCAAAGCGAGTTGCCATGTCCATGTCACTGAGGATATCTGTGGTCTGCAGTCAGTACTATGCTGTTTTCTTTTCTCAATTACTTTTCAATTATATATCCTTACAATTAAATATGTTCTTTGTTATCCCTGCTTTTGCATTGCCTGGGGTCCTCCATTGTCCCAGAAGATCAAGACTATGACAAGTCCATGCATGTGTACTGATAGAGTCAGAGGCTTCTACTATGTATGTTCTTGCAGGAGGTTAGAACAGCAAACAACAATAAGTTTCCAGTGAGTCTGTCCAGCACACAAATATTTGCCTCATGAAACTGCCCTCACCCCATGTTACTGTGAGGACGGTTAGAAAACACAGTGAGCAGAGGCCTCTATAAGGAGAACTTTCCCTTTGCTCCGTTCACAATGAAAACAAAGCCAGGAGCTACTGGCTTAGAGCAGTCTTAGGGATCCGCAGTCACCAGCTGACTCCAAGAAGCAAGGAACGGACATAGATGGCATTTTTGAATATTCACCTCTCTATGCACTTTCACATTGTTATGAAAGACTGCTGAAGTTCTACAGTCTCAGAATAAGCCCAGCTGCTGTTTCAAGGCAAGAGGCTGCATAACAAACTCTCGCCCTGCTGCAGGATCCTTTTAACTGATTAGTCATTACTGCAAGCAGTATTCAGTTGCACAGCTAGTATCTCTCACCCTATCACAATGACCTTTCCTTCCTTCTTGTAAAGAAAAATAAGCAATCTTGATGTCAAATACTGAAGTATGTTGTGGTGACTTCAGATTTTGCACACTGCTGTTCCTCCCCACACCTCCCCTCTTCCTTCCCTAGGGGTAAGCTACTGGTGAACTGTCTGGATTTTCTGGCTCTCCGCAGGCTATTTCCTTTTGCTTCACTTTTCATTTTGAAAAATATGCAAACTTCCATCTGTTTCTTGAATACAATCCTTCTGAGATCTATGTATGTATGAGCTTTTTGTGCTGAAGAAGCAGGTTTCTTAGGACCGTGTCATTTTATGGGAATGCATTTTGACGTTCATTTTCTGCATCCACATACTTGCCCTACTTGCATATTGTGTTTTGGGTGCCACTCAGAGCAATCACTAAACTTCTTTAGTGTTTGCATTGCAACTGGGCATCAATGTTAAGTACAAGCAGAGGCAGAGCTGATCAACAGTAAAATCTCAGGTTTCTGTTTTTAGCCAGGGTGTATGTGCTTGTGCTCCACAGCAGATGTTTCTGCCTTAGAGGCAATTTCAATGCTGAGCTATTTTAAAGACAGATTATTCTACATGAACAAGTAAATTCATAATTAATTCTACTTTCAACTTTTGAAGACATTTTATTTTCCTACAGAGGGAAAACGTGTTTCTGTTGAAAATGTAAGCTCTGAGAGTTTATATAATTCTTGTTTCATCAGATGGTGTTTCATTGGCAAAGGATAATGTGTTCTGACCAGAGGTGGCTTTGATTCATACCTAACACTGAGAGGTAGTATGTGAGTCAGATAACTAAAGGCTGTCATTATATAACTGAAGAGATGTGTGTTGACCAAACTCTATTAGAGCAGGTTACCTAAAAATTCTGTCTCTCTCTGAGACAGGTGATGTTAACAGAATTTTTTTGTCCTCTGTCTGCTCACATTAACTGTGTATTAATTAAGCCCAGGTCAAGAATCTCTTACTTTGGTTTGCAACCTCTCAGAAGCATATACCAACTTTACTGCAGATTCAGGGTACCCTCTTTGGGTAATAGAGGCCACTTTACTGATCAGAAATAATCAATGCTTGCATCTCTGTACATGAACTTATGCATTTTCTAGAATAATATTTATATGGCTCTTGCAATGTGGTGAATGTGAGCTGCTGTGGTGATTTGTGATAGCACTTCCCTGTTCTGGCCTCGGGGAATGAAGTTGGGGTAAACTGGAATTGCAAAAGATACTATCAATGGTTTAGCATGTGTCCTCACCAGAAAATGAGAGAGGTGCTGCTCCAAATGAATCTCTCTAGATTTTAGAAAGTCCCATTTAGTCATACAGATTAGCACAGGCTTAACCACCAGCAGATGCACAGATTCACAGAATCATAGGGACTGGAAACCTGCCAAAGCAGGTTCCTTAGGATAGGTTGCACAGGTAGACATCTAGATGGGTCTTGAATATCTCCAGAGAAGGAGACTCCACAATCCCCCTGGGCAGCCTGTCCCAGGGCTCTGTCACCCTCACTGTGAAAAAGTTCTTCTGCACATTGGTGCAGAACTTCCTGTGCTCCAACATGAAGCCATTGCCCCTTGTCCTGTCTCCACATACAACTGAAAAGAGGCTGGTCATTTTTCCCTGTGTCCCACACTTAAGATATTTATAAACATTGAGAAAATCCCCTCAGCCTTCTTTTCTCAAGGCTGAACAGCCCCAGTTCATTCAGCCTTTCCTCGTAGGGAAGATCCTCCAGGCCCTTAATCATCTTTGTGGCCCTCTGCTGGACTCTTTCCAAGAGATCCCTGTCTTTCTGGTAGTGGGGATTTGGATGAAATGTTCTGAATAGACAGAAATTGAAGGTGAAAGTCACATGTGAGAGTGTAGACAGATTGCCTTTTCAGCAAAAACCACTGAGATGCATCAACCCCAGGTGAGCTGAGATGTCTCCATAGCTCTGCACAGGGTTGTATCCCAGCGGTGGTACAACTGCACTTGAGTGGCACAGGGAGACATTGAGCCAGCTGTCCTCAGCATCCTGCTGTACTGACTCAACTGCATCTGTGTTCCAAAGATATCGATAGTTCTTAGTTCGGGTATCTGAGCGGATCCGCAAACACTACACCAACACACCCTTGAAGTGAAACACCCTGTTCACAACCTTACAACTCTCACTGCTTTGACTTTGCCTATTTCTTTACTTTTTCTATGTCTGAGGTTTTGTCTATGCTTTTCTTGTGTTGGTTATTAGTGGTGTGATGATGTTTCGCTTCCTTTCAAGGTTGCTAGTGTCCAGTTTATAGTATCTTGGAATAATTATCATACTGTAAAAGTTATCAGAAAATGTTTAATCTGAAGAAGGTGACCTTGCAGGTACAAACACACCTCTGAATGGGGCAAAGTAAGTTTTGCATTTTGGAACAAAATGTTTCTTCTTTCATTATAACAACGGAAGCTGTGTTTTAGAGTTTAAATGCAGCTTCAGACAATAGAGCAACATTTTCTGATCATCTCTCTCTTGCTAAAGTATAAAAGCTTCTGTGAGTAATATCTTATTTTATCTTTTTAGTTTCCTGAACTTTTATATTCTACAAATTGCTGGGGGGAAGTGAGAGGGGAAAGAGAAGGGGAGAGGAAATTTTTGGGCTTTATAGTTCTAATTATCTTTTTTGTAGGTCACAGGATCTTTTTCAAACAAATATGTCATTATCTTCCATAAATACTGAGGCAGCATTGGCTATTATAGCCAAATGAACATTATATCAACTAATTTAAGACGCAGTGTTGGAGTTTTGGTGCCACGGTTTCCCTCCTGAGAGCCATTTTTCTTGTAGCATAGAAATTAGTAAGTGAGGGAAAGATGTGGAATGGTGGAATAAAGAAGAAGAAATGGGTTTGGAAAGCAAAAACTGTATGACACTTGGTTAAAGCAGGAAGTGACAATTACCTGTACTTTTTTTAAAAATGTAAATGGAAGAGAACAAACTTGTAAATTCTGTGTTCACATAAACCAAAGTCAATGAATGGCTCAGTATCAAAGACTGATTTTCATTTCAGAAACTGGTGGCTCAGATACAGGGTAATTCCTGGAGGCAGCCATTCATCCAAATGGAACTTGTAGATCAAAATGAATGGGTTTTAGTCCTTAACAAGAAAGAAACACAGACAAAAACTGTGTGGAAATAGCAGATTCCTTCTCTTTCTCTCCCCCCTTAAGTGAATGCTTTTGCTTTGAATTGTGTTTATTAATTTTGTACTGAATTAAGTATACTGTCAAACTTCTTGTCCAGATTGCTCAAAACTATTTGGCCAAGCTGACAGCTATTACAAAAGCCTTTACTTCAGCCCAAATCATCTTTTCATTGCTGCTGAAGTGCCTTGGAGAATATGAAATGAAATTGAATAGGTTGCATTTTATAACTATTAATGAGCCTTCTTTCTAGGTACATAAACTGTCAAAAATGGTAAAACATTATAAAAAAAAATCTCTTGCCTATTTAATATTTCTTAACATTGCCAGATCCCATCAGTTTTTGACAATCATTCATGTTATGTCAATTTTAATGCTGTTGAACACGCTACGGGATTTCCCTTGGCTTTAACCTGATTTCACTATTTTTGTGAAGTAACTTTTTGTTAACAAAAATGAAGGCTACTTTTTCCTTATATACTTTGTAGCTTCTTTTTATTTTTTCAGACACATGCTATATTGTAATAGTGTTTCATTTTATGTGTTGACTTTTACTTCTGAACAATTTGAATAAATTAATATGTAGCTGACATGTTTTAGATAAGTTGAGTCTAAATTAACTTTCTTAAAAGAGGCCAAGTCCAAATTCCACAAAGTCCTTGAGAATGTCCTTAGTTTTCAGTCCGTAAATCCTACCTGAGTCCTCTTCACTCCAGTTCTCTTCCCTAGTTTACACCAGATTTTAGCTGAAGTTTAGCAAAGCATGTAAGCATGTGCTTAAGCTTAGCTGTTCAAAAACCAGTGTAAAAATGAGCCAAAACGAGCCAACAACAATTGTACTTGTTTTTATTTGCCTTCTGGTTTTTACATATTCGGATATTTTCAAATTTTAGCACAGCTATTGAGACCAACAGTATGCTTAACAATTATAACTCAACAATTAAGTAAGAATAACTCCTAGAAGTTAAGAAAAGCACATCAGGAGACTCACAAAAAGTTATGGGCACTCTCAACGTTGTCTCGAACAAACTACTTAATGTTGAATTATAGATTGCATCTAATAGCAAAATGAGTAAGCAAATGTTTTAACAGACTACTTCTGCCAGGCTAGCTTTTTCCCCAGGCTTCTCTTAGGCGGGATGTGAATCAGCTCTGGTCCAGAAACTACATAACTATGTCTGTGTGCTGCTAATTTGCTCTGCTGTGTCTCACTTACTGTCTTCCCGGTTTGGGTGGCTGGTGGGACAACCCCCTTTTCTAAAATGCCATAACTGAAGGCTTTTCTGTTTTGCACACTTAGCCTAAAACTTTTTGTATTTCCTATTTCTTGATTATGATTTTAAAGATGTTCTGTTTCTCACTGAAATCTGTGCTCTGTGCTGCAGTTGGTACTTTTGCAGCAGCAATGGCTTTGAATTGGCTTCATTTTCATTAGACAATGGGTAACAAATCACTATGCTGAGAATTCTCACTAACAGTTAATGTTTTATAAATATGTGGCCATTACATACTGCAGTATGCTACTTTAAAAATAGCTCTTTTCTTATCATTCTTATGGCACATAAGGGAGAATAAAAGGTAATTATGTGATGCTTCACAAATCTGTATTTAAAGTGATTAAAAATTGGGATGATGTTTTCCATTGTGAAGCGTCTTAGTAATGACAGTTGATAATGAAAATACACAAAGAAATGGAATTAAGTATTCAACATTCTTTTGCATATCCTGTTTTATCAATTGTCTAAATAATAGCTTCATTTTTCAGTAACTTTTTTTGTATTTATTTCTTTTTTGTGTTGTGGTTAATTACTTTTATAGTGATCAAAGAAGCCCAGGAACAGTGATTTACAAGTCCTAAACTAGAGTTTACTTCTCATGGTTCCGATTCTTCTGTGATTATGGTCTAATAATGTTACCAAAGACTTAAAAGTGCTTGTGAGACTGAGGCTTACTTTCAAACAGAATGGAAGCTGTGGGGAATATTGGTAAGACTGAGTATGAACAATTAAGTTATTCTACCAGCATAAGCTGTAATTGCTACTGTGTAGTGGTTACAGTCTTAAGGACTGTGCACGTATTTAAAAGTTAGATGTCAGAAAAGGGCTTCTGCCAGCTCCCTCCATCTCAGCACTGCCTGAGGGCGGGATTTGTTTGACCTAACTCCAACTGTCAGAAGATTAGGTGTCTAAAAAATATCAGTCACCTATCGTGGCAGAAAGGAGACAGATTCACATGCATAGAGATTTATCTGTGGGCTCCATAGCTGGTGGCATACCTTGACAGTCAAAGTAGTTTCTGGGGAAAGATAAAAACAGAAGAGGAGAGAGAAAAGGGAAAGTGAAAACTGTCCCTGGTGGCCATCAGGGGAGAGAAATGACAAGGTCCACAGCTGAGCACTCCCAGGACCTGTCCCCATCAGCAGCAGGTGGTTTGCCAGCACTCAAGCTCCAACTTCTGCAGGATGTCTTTAAGACCTGACTGAACTGTCCGTGGTTTATGGGCATGATGCCGTTAGTTCTGGGGGAAGCACACTTTGGGGGCAGGTGCTGCAACTGGTCAAGCTGTGTGTATGCATTTTATTTGGTCCAATGGATAAGCAAATCGTAGGGGAAGGATGGAAGAAGGATGACTCTCACACTGGTGGCAGTTGTTTCCCCTAAGAACATGTCATAACAACTTTGAGGCTTGCAGATGCAAGGTTGTGAGAATAACAGTAGGAATATACTGTCATAAGGTGTAGGAAAAACACTGCTGTGATGACTTCAATGAGAGATTTGAGCTGTGAGTGAAAGGTAGGCTTCAGAGTTGCATGGAGAAGGCCCTTGATGATAGAAAACACAAAGGAACTGTGCCACACTACCTTGGGAAGGGATGGAACACCCCAGTGAGATGCCTGTCTCCACTGGCTGCAGAGGGCTTCTGACTGAAGTCTGTTGCTTAGCTTTTAGTTAATGTGAGTTGGATCCTACTCCGTATAGACACATCTGACAGCATGGTACTTCTAATGTGAAGTTATAAATCTGCCTTCAGCAATCCTCATAGGCCATGCTCCTGGTAATACTATATTTTTCTTGGTATACTTAGAGCTATCTTTGGCTTAGCAGCTTTTAGTAGAATACTTTTATTTATGTCAAAATGACATATTGTGTAAGGAATTGACACTCTTCTAAAATGATCTGAGAAAATGGCCTTGTCCACACTCAGCAGTTGCAGCACTTCAACTGTGCCAGGAAGCTGAAAAAGGCCAGTATGCAATAACTGAAAATTATGCCTAAATATTTCAGCAGTTCATGTTGTTATGTCATCAGTTATATCTTGCTTATCCAGGCTTATTCCCATAGGGTTTAATGAACTGCTTAGAGTGGTAGTACTTCAGTCCCATTAGCAGCTGGAGAGGTAAAACAATTTCAGTAGAAGGAATCCCTTCCATCACAGAAACAGTTACAAAGGCACAATATGTCATGTAGAGCAGAGCTAAGAAACCATTGCAGGATGATTTACTGACTACAGCACTGGGTTTTTTATTCTCTTCTCTGCCTTCTACCACCTGCTGTACCCAGTTTTAAAGTTAGATTCTTCCTTTGACAGAGCATCACTCATGCAGATCACTGTCCTGTTAAGGTTATTCTGATATATTCCCTTTGTGTGACTGCCCCTCTGAAGATCAGGCCCTTCACCCAGCTCTACAAGGCTGAAGAACTGCCTGCTGTTCCAGCTATGATCTCTAGTTCAGGAGTGAAAGGACTAGCAGGAATGAAACCAGTCCCCAGGCTCTTTAACATACAGTACCTCGAGTATAGTGAACTGGCTTACCATGTCACAGCTCTTGTACTGCTCATCTCCGCTTCATTGAAGTGGCTACTCCCATGTTTTGATGGGTGCTGCATTCATCTGTAGTTCATAATGCCCCTCACAAACCTACAAGCACACAGCAAACACTTGGATGCTTACAGGCAGTTGCATCTGGAAATGAAGCTCTGACCGTCAGATTGACATAATCAGTAATCCACGTATCAATCATTTTAATGTGATTTGGTGGCAGCTTCTGTTCCCAAGGAGCATAGATACTCACTATTTCTATCAACAGCAAGACACGTGCTTGATGACCAGCAGTGAGCTTGGATGGTTTGTCTGAAATGTGCAGATAGTATCTCCAGCAGTCATGTAGTAGCACTTTTTAGAACATTTTTGTCAAATAGTTATCGGCTTTTCAGGTATAAGTATTTAACAGGATAATGTTTTTTGACAGCTTAACTAAGTTTGAAAGCATCAAGCACCGGCACTTAGATAATGACACTGGCAGGAATGTTTTTACTGGATTAGATGCCAATTAAATTACTGATTTCATAATTATAAATCAGCATGTTACAGTGGATAATTAATGTTGTCACACTCAAGCTGAAATACTTTATATAAGCATAAGCCTTTCCTCTGTTGATTTGCTAATTCAGGAACGAGAAAATATTGCATATCATCTTTTAATATTTGAATACATATTTTTTAGGATTCCTGCTGCAGCCATATCAGGTCACTGTGCTATATAATGACTCCAATAACTGTGGATGGTGTTCAGAAGGGCCATAATGATCTCCAGGGAAAGAAATAGAATTAAGACTAGATTTGGGGCAGTGGGGGGAACCAAGATGTTTAAAAGTAATTACTTGAGTTATAATTTTAACTGTAGAAAACTTGCTAGAAGGAAAAGTGGTTGACAACTCACAGTAGGAAGGACTTGGTGCAGAAAGTTTTGCTTGTTAATGTGAAGTTGCTCCAAACCATAAAAAAGATGGTGGAGAGGTAGTACTACAATAAGACCCTCAATCCTGTAATAACAAAGCATAATGTCCAAATCTTCTTGGCTAATTGCACTTAGTGTTACTCAAGCTGGTTGCTTTACTCTTGATAAGTCGCACTAATGAATGTATAGATAAGTTGACCATAGAGCATAGGGTGAACTACAGATGAAAACACTGTTGCCTATCTTTGAGAAAAAAAAAAGTTTGATAATAATTGTTTTTTCCAGATATAATGATTTTAATGGTAGTTAGCCATGTATCAGCACAATAATTCTATTTGTGAACACAGATGTGTTCTATTAATTGAGGTAAGGAAGTGAGAGGCCAAATCTCAATGTCATTCCCACCTGCAGGGCAGTTAATATCATAGCACTGTCCATCAAAACACCACCAGACTAATGGACTTTCTCTGTGAAAGCATCCTCCAGCTCTCTCTTGTAACTGGGCCTCGTTGAAACCAGGAATACAGAAGTGGTGAAGCTAGAAGAAGAACAAGTAACCAATTTCTGGTTTCAAATGTAAGACACTTTGGTTCCAGTTTTTGCTGTCAGAACACTTTATGCCTGTTATTCGATATTATTGTATTAAAAAGATACCACTGTTGCTCTCAGCATGGTCATAAAGAAGAATGAATCTTATGTGCGCCCATCCACAGTAACATGTTCTGTTTCGTAAAGGGATCAGAAATGCTTGGGGCCAAAACATAATCTGAAGTTGCTTTAGGCTACCGTTTGTCTTCACCATCTACCGCTTCTAACGCAGCCACCCTGCAGCAAGCCTATCAATGTTGCTTTACTTTCCCAGCTCTTTCATTTCTTTACTTTTCTTTCTTTACCAAATCACAAAATTCTGATCATGAAATTGAACTGCTTTCCTGACTGCTCAATAGGAACTTAAACCCTCCAAATGTTAGGTTTGAAATTGTGGAATGGAGAGACTTTCCAGTGTACACAGTGGTGGACAGTGGCATCTGCCAATCTGATCTTTCATATTTACACTAAAGAAAATCAAAGTAAATATTTTATAATATTACAGATCTAAAAATATGTGGGTTTATCAGTTTGTGACTTTATGATAAAATTCTATGAATTTAAAGAGGTTAAAAGTGAAAATAAAATATATTTTAAAGTAATTTTTCAGTACTAATGTACGCAAAATGTTATGTTCCTGCAAAACAACTTCATTTTCTTTATCAAATGTGTGATGCTTTTGTGAATAAATAGGAATGATAAAACAAATTATTATTCCCAGTTTTCTGTATACATAGACATTCTCTTCTTTTTGCATTAAGATATCTTCGAAAAATTTAGTTGAAAGAATTAGTCCTACAAGGTTTTTATGCCATTAATTCTTTTGCAGTCCAGTTCTTTTAAAATTGCAAACTAAACCTATTTTTTACTATTGAGACAAAAGCAATACAGTCTTTATAAATATGTATATACACCCAAAGTTAATCAGTTCACTGTTCTGGAATTAGCTGACTTGTTTGTCTTGGTGTGTCACCAATTAGCAGGAACCCAGGGATACTGTCAGCTGACAGCTGGAAAGAGATCCCAAGCTCTGCAGCATACGGTTCGCTATGTTGTACAAAACCCTGAGCTCATGGAATTAATGCTTTAATATTACTTATTAGAATTTTCATCAGCAATCTGTCTGCTACTTTTTAATGAGCAAAACGTACTGCTGGAACCCTGCAAGGAACTGATTTCCGCAAAAGTC
This sequence comes from Zapornia atra, assembly GCA_013400835.1. NCBI lineage: Eukaryota > Metazoa > Chordata > Aves > Gruiformes > Rallidae > Zapornia > Zapornia atra. Next base: position 146,384 of record VZTU01028841.1, on the reverse strand, counting down.
TTACGTGTTTTGGTGTTTGAAACAGCAGCTTTTTGGTTGGTATTCTTAAGAAGGGGTCGGTGAGGAGAAAAACAAAACAGGAAAAATCACAACAGACAAATAGAATGGGGGTGGAGGGAAGGAGAAAGAAGACATTTTACTGTCCAGGAAGCGACACAATTAAGAATGATTTCCAAATCAAACACCTGTAGAAGATTATTAAAGGGGTTTGATCACAGGAATCTAGCTTTAAAGGAAAAATATATACTTTAAAACCTAAATGCTTATTATTACCTAATAGGGTTGTACTTTTGAGGTACAAAAGTGGATTTAAATTAATTTTTTTTTCAATAAATGGTTGTGAATGTTTCACTTTTTTCTAGCACAGAATGTACATGCACAAATACAATCTACTGATATAACAGCCACAACAAAAAACCGCAGTTTGCTTCTTTTAAGATTTAGAATAAATCATAGCTGTTTTCCTAGTCTGTTCATGCTTGAGAGGCTGGATAAATAAAACAAAATCACCTAACAGGATCAGAAAGTTAAACCTCACAAGACTGAGCACCGCTGAAGTTACATTATTTATTTTCCATTCTTAACTTTATTCTTCTCTAGAGAAGAATATATTCTAGTGAATTTATCCTCTATATATCTTTATATATACTTATATAGAGAAAATGCAGTTCTCCTTATATTTCACATATGATCCGTAAGAGCAACGCTGATGCTGCACCCTCCTGAAGTCCCTGCCATGACTGGGAGGGAGCAGCCAGTCAGACACTATGGCACAGGATGTGGCTGGAGTCATAGATACAAGAGCTCCGTGAGATTTGCACATAAACAATTCAAGATTAGTATTGATCTATTTTTGCATTATTTACAGTTGCCCTTGAGCCCATGTGCATAGTTTTAATGGAGCTTAGCTGCATTAGGATTCAAGCTAAATATCACATTAAAAGCCCCCCCCCCGGGGAGAAGAGATTTCTGAGTAGACCAATAATGGAAAACACATATCTGTGGAGTGCTAAAGATGACTGTATAACCTCCTGTGTTGGCTGCTACATAGATTAACGTGTGAGCTAGAAGTAAGATGTGTAGTTAATGTGCTAAAATTAAAAATGCCACATTTCTTCCTTTGTCTGGAGAAGTTTCATCACTGAATTAAAACATCAGGAGAATAATACTAGAAGTGAAGAAAAGTTTTTTCCCCCAGAGAAATTTGAAAACAAAAGTGTGGTGGGAGTGAATGACCTTGCAAAAGTTTCACAAGCTTAACTAAGCCCCTGCTGGCAGCACGCTGTTGAAGGGCACATAACAATCCCCCTATTTCTGTCAAGGATTGCAATCACTGTCACAAAGCTTGTCATGTGCTGTCTGTGGGAGCAGCAGCAGAGAAGGATGAAGATTTGAAATCAGTGTTATCTGTCAAGAAAGAGATTTCCCTGTGAGTTATTTTGAAACATACACATCCCTCATTTGAGTTTTGGCAGTTTGAGCAGATCCACAACCAGAACTGCTGCATCAGCACTTCCACTGAAAAAGCTACACAAAGAGAATTATGTGGCATTAAGAAAAATGTGTCTGTCCTGTGAAAGGAGGAATGACCAGATGCGTGGGTGCAGCCAGTCCTCTGAAGGCAAGGTAGTGTTGTGTGTGTAGCAGCAGTTCAAGGTGCTGACATTGATGTCAGCCAATTTTCTTGGTGGGGTAACTGGAGATGTGATGGTGGTACCCCGTCGTATCACTTTTTTTCCAGGCATGGTCTGGTTTTTTGTATGTGAGCTGCAAGAACATCAGTCAGCAGAACAACCTGACTTTAATATACAATGTTCTCCCTTACCCAGGATAATCTTCTTCCCCAAGTTATATTGGCTTTAAGGGGTGATAGCTGTTGCAGTAAAACTAAAAGCAGTTCCAGCTTCCTGAAGAATCTAATACAAGTTCATTACTGGATAAGAGCTTGGGATTCGCTAGCATGGGATTAATTAATGTGGTTTTTTAATAACAATTTTTACGTAAAAAGAATATTTATAAAACTGTGAAATTGTTAGCTGTGCATTTCTCATACCATAACTGAAAGACAAGTAGAAGACAGTAAGCTGAAGAGATCTGTGATTTTACTCAGTAGCATGACGCAGTTGGTATAGGTGTTTGTATAGTGGTCTACCTTGCTGTCGTGGTTTTGCGAGGTTGGGTGCTGGAAAAGAACAGGGGGTGCAGAAAATGGCTGCTGTGAGGAGCTGCCGGAATTCTCTGGAGCTCCAAAATGTAAACAATCCAAGGCCAGAATCATTGTTGACCAGGGCCAAGCCAGTGAGATAGTCACAGCGCCTCTGAGAATCACATATAGGAGAAAACAACCCGGAAGCAGCTGCATTTTGCCACCGGAGAAGGGAGTGAGAAGATGTAATGAGCTGTACAGACACCAAGGCCGGGGAGGGGGAGTAGGCGCCCCAGGTGCCGGAGAGAAAGATGCCCCTGCAGCCCGTGGAGAAACCCCATTGTAAAGGCCGAGACCCCACCTGCAGCCTGTGGAGGGGCTCCATGCTGGATGGAGCAGGTGCAAACATAGAGAAGACGCTGTGACCCTTACGCTGAAGCAAGCCCCTGCCAGCACTTGGAACCTACAGAGATGAGCGAGAGAGAGAGAGAGAGAATTGCACTGGAACAGGTTTGCTGGGGGGGAGGCTGGTGACCCCGTGGAGGACTGGGACTGAGAGACATTGTGATTTATTGCTGCCCGCCACAGCAGGGATCCAGGCGGAGCAGCTGATGAGACACACGGAGAAAGTTCGTGGAGGACTGTCTCTAGTGTGTGGGACCCCACGGTGCAGCAGGGGGAGGGTGTGTGGAATGGATTTCCCCCCCCCCGGGCGAGAGGGAAACCAACTTGCAAGGAACTGAGCAAAGCCCCCATCTCCCAGTCCCTGCCCCCCTGTGCTGTGATCGGGGGGAGGAAGGGAGTGAAATCATGACTAGATTGAAGTCTGCTAAGGAGGGAGCGGGGTGGGGAGGTAGAGGTGTTTTAAGATCTGGGAAAGGAAAACAGCTCATGAAGTAACCGAGAACCCCATTATTATTTCCTAGTCCCTGCCCCCCCCTGTACTGCGAGCAGGGGGGGAAGAAGGGAGTAAAATCATGGCTAAAGGGAATTCTGCTTAGAATGGAGGGGTGGGGGGAAGGTGCTACTGAGAACCCCATTTTTCCCCAGTCCCTGCCCCCCCCGTACTGCGAGCGGGGGGGAAGAAGGGAGCAAGATTCTGATTAAAGTCTGCTAAGAAGGGAGTGGTGGGGGGAACGTGTTTTTAAGATCTGGTTGCATTTGTTTTAAGATTTGATTGCACTCCTGACTCCGGTTCTTCACTGTTCTTTCTAGTGTAGTGTAATAAATTAGAATAGTTCTTTCCTGCACTGTGTTGAGTCTGTTTTGCCCATATCGTCGCTGATAAAATGATCTCTCCTTGTCCTTATCTTGACTCCTAAGCCTCTTAATAAATGTTTTCTCCCCTGTCCACCTGGAAAGGGGAGTAAAAGACTGGCTTTGGTGGGCACCTGGCCTCCAGCCAGGGCTAAACCACCACACTTGCTTAAACTAGGGAGTCCTGTCGTTCTAGCCCTGCTTGTTTGCCCTACCTTTCCAGCTCCTTGTAGCCAGGGACCTTGCTCTGTCCAGATCAATAGAACTCATTGCATTTATACTTGCTGAAGATTAGATAACAAAGAGGAAGTTGAGTGATTCAGGATTTTTTTAATCTCAATTTTTAACACACGGTGATTATGAGTAAATGTGGACTTTAAGTATGTTTGAGACTGAAAACTATCCGAATTAGACAGCATATTGATACTTTGGGAAAAAATTCAGATCATGTTTCACAGAACTAAGCTGAGGCATTCACATGTGGGTGTCTAGATGAAATAGGTGTTTAAGCTCTCATTATTGTCGGTAGTTCATTAGTCAAAGGCTTAATACAGTCATACTAGAGAGCTAACCGTAGGTGTTTACAGAAGTCAAAAGCATCAGCACTGGTGTAAAAATATCTCCTCCCTGGTTGCTTGACCTCTTCTAATGTTGCTTATTAAAGGTATCTTGCAAGATTTCACCTGGTACTAAAGCCCAGAGAGACTAGCTCTGTTTTTTTAGGGCTACAGTTTTGGGTTTTTTTGCCAGAGCAAATAGAAATCACTAATAAAACTCTATCTTCTTAAACAGAAGTTCTTAGGTGTCAATTTGTGAGAAGAGCTACACTACTGAGATACTCTGCTGCAGACAAAAATAAAATTCCATTAAATGTAAGGACTAGTGAAAAAGAAAAGTTTATTCTAAACAAGCTCATCTAGTACAAAATGGCATTTTTGTTCCTATTAAAAAACAACCAACTGCTCATAAGTTTTCATCACATTTTTTGAGGTTCTCTGATCTGCAAATCTTCAGCACTTAGCTTTCAAGGAAGTAGGACATCATGTCACTCAGCATTTGGATATCAAGAGCACTGGGACAACAGTGTGCCTGGTGCCTGTGTTGCTGGAGTGAGGTAGAGGAAGGAAAGGAGAGATGTGATAAGAAAGATGGTTGAAAGACTGCCTATTTGCTTTTAAGTAAGTCACTTCTGCGTGGCTTCATTCTGTGCCTAAGACCACGCTGAAAGACAGTGAAGGAGAAAAAGCTACAGAACTTGTACATGATGGTGTATTCTTGACTGGAGACAATGCATTCATTTTCAGCAATTTGGAAGATCTAAAGTGGAACAGCACATTTGTGCCTAGATGAATAGGTTCTGCTGAGAAAGTCAGAAAGCATGACCATGTCTATACAGCTCCCTGAGCCCGCTCAAAAGTTGCTACATCATATTGTTCAATGCATAGGACTCCAAAATTGTCTTTAGGCAGGAAGTGAGGTGAAGGAGATGTCTATCTGTGCCCTCTGCTTAAACAAGGCCATTACCTTTATGCAGGTTTTCCCTCCTGGAAGCCACATCAGAATTTTACTGGTTGGGCCTTCCTGGACACATATGGCAACAGAATCAGGTAAAGGTCCTTAGAAAGTCAGAGAAAACTCATGAGGGACAAATGCTAGTCCCACCACCATCAGCGCTGCATTTTTAGGTCAGGAGAGTTGAGACTGCTATCTACTGACCAGACTGTTTTACAAACTGGTCAAGGCTCTCAGATGGCAAAAGGTGGCACTCAGACACCTCCCATCCCAGTGCATGTGCTCACCATCAGTACTCATTTCTGTATTCCCCAAATGAGATGTGGAACCGCAGGTGAGGTTGAGCCTTCCTCGTCAAGTCGAGGAGCCACATTGCCAAGAAATCACAAGGGTCTGGCTGGACATGGTGAAAAAATATAGGAAGATCAAGAAAAATACTTATTTCAGCTGATGCAATAGAGAGTTAATTTCAGTTCAGAATTACTTTACAGTTAACAATGATTTGTAACACCCCAGCCTGTCGAGATATCAGTGTCATTTTCTGATTTTTCTTACCTTGATACACTTTTCCAGCCTCTTTTTTGATTTATCATACCCTGTTGACTTCACTTCCCCTTCTTCCTCAGTGCTTACTCTCCTGCAGGTTCATGGTAGTTTATTGTTGATGTGGCTGGCGTTTGGGCACCTCTCTGTGCCCAGTTGCAGGACCTTCTTGGTACGGATGTTGACCAAAGCCTGTATTCACACAGTTAATACTTTGGCTCTAAACATTTTTTTTTACTATTTTTATTTTTACCAGCTGGGAGTGCTGAAGATCTAGTTGTGTCTTTTTCTCTGTTTATTTTTTGGTGTTTTGTGTAAGAATATTGTTACCCATATTCTGAAAAAGGTTATCACTGACTTCAGTGTTATTGGGAGAACTCACAGTTCCTAGTAAAGAGTTAAAGAGCAATTTTTGTCCTCATACTAATTTACAATTCAGGACATGTATAGGAAACAATAAAAATTCTTACAGAGTGGTATTTTTCTCTAGGAATAGGTCAGAGATGCAAAACACCCAGAAAGTGTACTTCTAACCCTTCACAGCTGGCTTTTCATATTGCATTTATTGTTTTGTAAATATGCAATAACACTTGCCAGGTATTGCATAAGAAGGCATGAGGGACCTTAAAGATGTGTCATTCTCATCAAAATCATCTTTCACCGAGATAATTTTTTAAATTAGTCCTTAGTGCTCTAAGCTTAAAGCTTGATGAAGCAGTTAAGGGAGGTGTCTTGTTTAGAAAATGGACTCCCTTGTTTTAGATGATCAACTGTCCTTATGGATTTTGATGTTTTACACTCACATTCCAAGCTTCACGGAAATTCTTTGAAAAAGTCATCTTAATATATTTTCATATTGCATTGGGATCCTATAATGTTATCTTCTGTCTTTAAAAGCCATCAGGTTATGAATTCCTTTCTATGAATTTTTGATAAGGTGGTCCAAAACAAGGAAAAGAAAAAGTAGCTATCTGCCAACTAATCTCATGAAGTCTGCGTTCATAGTTTAAATACCTGCTTTGTAAAGCTAAACCAGATCATGCAAAAGCTCCCAGCAGATCCATGAATAAGAAATACATTTTGGCTTTATGTATTATTTACTGCTGCAAAACTTCTGCAGTTTTTATGAGAAAATAGATCCTAGTTTATTAAAAGAAGAAAAATTCAATAATGGAAATTTTGTCATTATTTAGTTTCATCAGTCGGTTCTGTCCCGTATGAAAGGTTCATATGAGACAAGCCAAACTTGCAAAACCGCGTGTATCTAGCAGCAGGTCTTGGAACTGAGGTTTCCCTTGGGACACTGAGGAATAAACCCTTGGGGTTCTACATCCAATGACAGATGCAGCTGCTGGATCAGTTAGGCTCCTCTGGTTCGTGGACTGTATGTGCATGCCACCATGCAGCTCTGTTCATGCCACCCAGACTCTTTGAACCCTCATCTTTTTTGAAAATATGAATATGTGTGCAATGGTTCCTTGTTTGGTGCAGGCTGAGTGACAGACAAGGTGGAAGATTGCAAATGGATTTACAGCTTAGAATTTATCTGATTTATCTGTACAAGGAGCATTTCACTTCAGCATGGTAAGCTTGGATTGCTGCAGCCTACCTACTCCACACAGAAGTGGAAGTTTTCTTCCTCATGAGAAAAGCTGAAAGAACTAGAACACTGTTTCCCTAGTATTTGTTTGCCTTCTGAAGGTATGAAAGCATGTTCAGTGAATATAACAAAAAGATAGATGGATTGTTAGTGATATTATGGAACGATCACCAAAAAAAAAAAAAAAAAGAAACAATTCACCGAATGCTAATCTTTAAAGCAAATCAATCCAGCAACAGTATTGAAAGAAATGCTGGTGGTTTTTTAGTCTTAATATTTTCTCAAAGATGCATAACAACCTTAAAGAAGAGAATAATTATTGTTCTTTGAGGGCAGGTACAATAGAACCCTAAAATGTAAAAATGAGTTTTCTGTGTTTTGTGATACTATTTTCATAGGAGACAAACAGTTAAAAGAAGTTAAATAGTTGGGGGGTGTTGTTGGATTTTTTTAAAACATCTTTCAAAGTCTTGTCCTACTTGTTACAGGTGGTTTTTAATTTCTATAGCTGTGACAATTCAGCGTATTGATATCAAAATCACTTTGTGTAAATGCTCTGTGCTCCTTTGTTCCACTGACAATATGTAAATCCCTTCTTATAAAACTCAGGATGTTCCATTATTGAACTGGGAACATTTGAGCTTCAGTCCTGTGTTTAATCTATGCATTTTATAACCAGCAATGCTTTAGGATTGTTTTCTGCTGTTCTGGGCACCCCTAGAGTAAGGAATGTTTTTGTAGGTTTAAGTTTAAAACAGTGTTTTTACTAGCTGTTGCAGAAAACTACAATTACATTTCTTTTGTGTTTACATTCTGGCTATGTTACAAAATTACTATAATTATGTAGAAAAGCAAGTGATGATTATATGGTCGGCTTTTTACATTTCAAAACTATAAAAATATTATAATATCATTACATGTCTGAGTCTCACAGAAAAGTGAAGGGTACGGGTTTTCTTCAGGCCTTAAGTCAGGCTGTTTGTGGTATATTTCAGATCAACCTCCGCAGGTTGTAACCACTGCAGTAAGCCCCCCAGAGTCTACATGATGAGTGCAGTGGATAATTTAGACATCTAGTAGGTGTCTAAAAAAATAGGTTTGGAATATGTCATCTTTGTATATATATATATAAGGTATCAAATTAGCAAACTAGAATCTTTGAAACACAGGAATGAGGCTGAATTTGGTTATTTGGCCTGCAAACCAACACCTCACTCAAATCTCACCCCCAGATAGGTTTGATCACTGATAAATTCAAAGCAGAATCTCTGTATTATTTATTGATCAAGAAAGAAAAGCATGTGAGCAAACTGGGTATGTATATATTTTTAACTGTTGCCTGGACATGCAAATTAGTTTTTTCTTGCATAAATTACTTTCATAGTTTGCTTTATTGGATAATATAAGTTTTACGTCTGTGACACTGGTGAAAGAAATTTTAAAATTAAAAATATTCTATGACCTGACTGTGCTGTGGGTTTCAGTTCTATCAAGGCGCAAGAGTATGACCAAGGAGAGAAACGTAGGGAAATGCTTGCTTTCAATAGAGTCCCAGCCATGGCTCCCAGCTGTGGTAGATTCCCAGGTTCTAAACAAAACAAAGCGAATACTTCTGACAAGTGGCAGGCAAGTACACTGGGTGCCTGGGGCTTTGCTCTTTTTGGTGGGCAGAATAAGTGTCCTACTTAAAATTGCTGCAACCTAAGGAGCCTCACTGTGTGTAACTTTTGAGTCCTTGACAGGGGGATAATGTCAAATAAAGCTTCCAACAAGTGCTTTGTTTGGGAAATGGAACCCAAAAGGAAATTTCAGAAAACTTTCTCTTTAAAAACGTTGGCTTTTTTTAAGTGGAACTCTTGTTTGAAACCTTTTTTTCTTCTCTCTTATCAGCTTAGTTTTCCCTGTAAGTGTAGAGTTCAAAATTTAACTGGGGAAAAAAAATACAGAAAAGCTTCTTTCCTAATGTCAAGATAATCTTTTAAACATAAAACCCAGAGGATAACGATATGAATGCTACCTCAAAAACTGGGTCACTCATCACTCTTAAGAAAGTTCTATTCCATTCTTACAGTACATTAAAAAAAAAACAACCCAAGCATGGTACTTTGATAGGAGAAATTATTTTTGTTATACCAATCCACCTCGCTTTGCTTAAGTTTTATTCTGGACAACTTTTTTGTGGACCAAGCCAAGTAAACTCTTTCCTAATGTTCTTTCTTCCTAAATGCCAATGGTGAAAGCAAATAGCTTGCTTTGCACTGAGTCACAAATTCCCAGTTACAGCTCTGGGATTTCTGGACAACTGAAAATCTTTCAGAACACCCTCTGCATTGTTCTTTCTTCACCTCTATGACAGTCATTATCTCAGTCTATAGTAAGGAGGGGCACAGGGGTGAATTTCTTATGCCCTCCTTGCACTTATGATCTGCTTAGCTCGAGGTGTAAATGTTGAGTGTACTTACATGCTAATTCAGCACTTGTGCTTCCCTGGAGAAAAGCTAAATAAAGTTTGAAAGTGGGGGAAAATAAAGCATTTCTTTGGTAGATGAATGCAGCATTATTTAGGTCAGCCCCTCATTAGTGGAAATCAATGTATCATCATTGACTTCCACAGAGCTATGGCAAATTACATAGGCTCAGAGTCTATATGCAGTGATGATATTTGCATTTACCAAGGCTTTGAACAAGAGCTGGGAAGCTTTCATATGGAACTGATTTGTTGAACTGGGAGTTTTTAAGACTTTCTGTTTGGAGTGTTTGTAATTTGCTGTTTTTCAGATTTTCAGTAGTGCGATAGAGTATATTACTTGTTCTGCTGGGATTTCCTAATTAGTAATGCTGAGAGGGAATTGTTTTGAATGTAGTGTGAATTGCTACACCTCTGTCCATTTTGTACATTTCAAAATTAACCAGTTTGATCAGAAACTTATCTATAAGAATTAATTAAATGACCACAGCTGTTACACCTGAGTTCTTGAACCTGAAAGCTTGTCTATGCAAGTACTCATTTGAGAGGTGTAATTCCATTGCATAACGATATTTGCAAATAAGATTATTTTGCCCTTTCAGCAAAGCTAGCTTGAAAAGTTTAAAATTTCAATCCCCAAAATACCTCAGGAAAATATTTCTCATGAATTATTTTCCTCTTTTTTTCTTATCTTTAACTTTAGGAGTACTTCATGGCAAATCATCATTGTCCATTTGAGTCACCACAAGGCTTATAAGTGGTGGGCAATATGAGCTTCAGAAAAAGATAAGTGGAGGTTATACTCCTGCTGCAACAACAAGAAGCCCAAGGACACTGCCTTCCGTTCTGGAGAAATAAGGTGGTTGTCCTTTGAATCTGTCCCACAGATCTCTAGAGAGGAGTATGAAAAAAAAAGGAATAAACACTTTCTGGATGTGGATCTTCTCAGCCACGGATTTACTAGCGATTCTTTCTGTGTACTCCTGAAAACACTCCTAAATAGAATAAACTGGATAGACTAAATCCCTTTCTCCGACATCCATCATTCCGTACCTGCATTAAGACCATATCTGCTCAGGGCAGAGTTAGAGGACATACGGCTGCAAATACGTCTATGACTAGTCAGTGTTTAATTTGACTCTGCCTGTTACCTTTCCTGTTGCCTTTTATCTTGTTGCTTCAAGAAACCCAGAGGTAGAAGTGGAAGATTTGCTGAATGTCATTAGTGTCACTTTAGCCTGAGTGAAAAGAAGCACAAGAACCACAGCTGAATGTTAGCATTTCCGTAGGCCCACACAACTCTTTGCATTTTCTGGCATCCATCTGCCTCTGACATCCTGCTGCATGGACCCTGTTGTCATATGCAGAGTGATCCTTAGGATCTGGGGAATGGCCGTTGAGAATCTTTTTGGATCACATATTGTGCCAGATCAACCCAATCTGCCCAGAATACATAGTGGGCAGGTAATGAAAAATTAACTTAAGGGGGAGTTCTAAGTAAAGAAAGCTCTCTTTCCGTAAGTGCCTGCTTCAAAAAGATGGTGTTTTGCTGATGGATATTTTGTTCTGTGTTTTTTCAGTGTTGCCATTCCTCTTGATTTGATTGTAAGCCCAATGATATTTTGTGGTCTTTTGTGAAGTCCAGAGTGAAGTGAGCACATAAGAACCTCAGTTTTCATTGAAGAGTGAATTAAAATAGACCTCATGTTGTAGGAATGCCCTGAGTACACAGGGAAGGCTTGGCTACTTTTATAGCAAGGAGAAGACAAATAATCCTTTTTTTCTTGTTTTAATTCAAGGGAGTTTTTTCAGCTGCAGATGGTTTTTGTTCTACAGCAGTGGTGAGAACTCATAAGAAAATGTATATTCTGCATGTTTTTAAAGCTTATGGGTGGAATAGTACACATGTGGAGCTAAATCAATGGTGTACCTGTGCAGCTTGTTAAACTGGAGCTACCAGGGTCTCTGCTTAACGTCTCACATCCTGTTTGAAAGCTCTCTGAGCAAAGTATTCATATTAACGTAAGTCCAAGTTTTCTACTGTGAAAGGCTGAGTAGGATTGCCTTTAAACCTTGTTGGTTCCATCATAGTTTCATACATTAATTAGGAGATGTCATGGCTGCAAACCAGAGATGAAGGAGCAGATCCATTGGCCAAGTTTTGTGACTAAACAAACCTCTGCTTCCACAGAAGCTCCACCACTCTTTCATACAGCCTTCTGAAACATTATCACAAGTGGCATTATTTCAGTATGTTTACAGCTTCTCCTGTTCTGTTGTTATTAACCTCCCAGTGCCTGAGCACCCTAAAGATATAAACTTAATTTCCAAAACTGACATGTTACTCACAAATGCTAACTGGCTTCCTAAAAACCAAAAATCTTTTCAGATAATACTGCTCTTGATAAGTTTAACAGAAAATACTCACCAAAGTGAAAGGAAAATGTTTTCTAGCATTCATCTTCCTTGCTCAGTGAAGCGTCTTCTGTCATTCACCTGCCTGTCCTTGACAATCTTCATTTATCATAAGACTGCTTTTCAGTTGTTTTCCCCAGCCTTCCTACCAGTTTCAGCTGATGAAAGACCACAAGCAAAAGACAGCAATTGGTGGTGGTCAGTTCTAGAGGATCCGTTGGTTTTAACAAGTGGGAGCAGCTTAAGCCAGCCCTATTTTGTTTTCAATTTCTTTCTCATTTTTTATTTAAAGTGATCCTCATTTTTTCTTTTTAAGAAAAATTCTTACTTTTAGATCAGTCACTAAAGAGAACTGTGGTTCTTAAACACCATTGGTTAAAGAAGATCATCTGTACATGTAAAACCGAACATTGGTGTTAACTCACTATTTTGCTAGATTGATACTGTTCTCATACTTCCAGGTAGCCACAAAGAGCAGCCAATCACCTTAGAGCAGATTGCAATTCTCTTTTCTTTTTCACATGAAAAAGGATGGTATATTGAAGCTGTATGAGCAATGGGGGTTTATTCAGTTTCGGTTTGGTTTTGGGTTTTTTCTGTAGTCTTCAGTAAATATGACCACAGGGAGGAACTATCTTATCCCAATGGTCTGATGCTGATCTCTTTCATGCCAAAGTAAATAAAAAATAATTTTACCAATGTCAGTATGGCCACACCAGTAAAATTCTAGTGGGAGCATGGAATACAGCACAGTATCTCTGTAAAGAATAATGAAAGGTTGCAGTGGGAATTGTTATGCCTGTATATCTCTGCAGGATATCAGTGGAATTTGGTATTTTAGATAGTTGAATAAAAGAAACTTCTAATTTTAATTAATCAGGGCTGAGTTAATTAATCTGACACGTGACAGAACACTGCGAAACTTCAACCATGTCATCTGAGACTGGACTAACTACCTCTGGTCTGGAAAGGAAAAACACTTTTCAAACCTGCTGTTAATATGATAACTGTTGGCAGCATTTGGGCAGGATGGGAACTGACATAAAAGCAAATTAGAAATAAAGACTGCTGCTCTGTCTCAAACAGAGCTGCTATATGGTGCAGAGCAATTCTTTCACTGTGTGTTTCTGAAGGAAACCAGGAAACGGCAAGATAATTTTGTTAGCACAGGCAACTTTTTCACATTCTTCATGGCTGACAGTGGCTTTGCTCAAAGCGCACAACTAATTTCTGAAAAGGTGGCTATTTAAACTGTTTAAACAACTGACCGGGTAGCGATAGGCTGCTCTTTGTGTGGGGTATAGAGGTTAATGCATGTCTCATCCATACCCGCAGCACTGCCTCATGCACCTGACAGCTGTCCCTTGGCATGCCCGTGGAAAGCTCCTGTATCTCCCACAGCTGTGGGCATCACATGTGGTTGCTGCAACAGCCAGGAGAAAGGAGGGATTGGTAGACAAGGTACTGAGATCAAAGGATGCTGCCTTTGAGGGAGGGAGGGTTAAATCAGATCCCAAGAGGTTCAATACAGGATGACATTGTTTTCACTGTCTGCTTGCAAACGTATTAAAACCCTGAACATCCCATTACATCAAGATGGGAAACTGCTGAAAAGACAGATGAAATGAATATGCTAACCAGTTAGAGAAATCAGAACTGCAAAATATATTCGCCTAATTTATATACTTGTCAGTTTAAGAAGAGAGGTTGGCCAAGGAGAGCCATTTAACTCACTGTAGAACTGGTCTGTGCTTCATCCCAAAATGAGAAGAAACCTTTACTTTAATGGGCAAAGGTACTGAAAAGATAAGACATAGTGATCCTTGCACTGAGAATGTATTTACCACTCTCTGCAGCCTCTGAGTCTTTGTAAGTCAGCTCAGGTCTGTGGATTTGCCTGTATGAGGCTCCACTTCCTCTGTCAAGCTGGCTGGGCTGAGCGTCCTTGGGTCTTGCATGTGTGATCTGCTGTGTGGATTTCCCTCAGAAAAATCAGAAAGTGGCCTGTAGCTATCCAGTGTTTGTGGGAAGCAGGTCTGCAACCAGTGTTTGATCTGTCAGAGGAACCAGGACTTCTACTCAGCAGCGTCACCTGGTGGGGTAAGGGACCTCCGGTTGCTTCCTGTCCACCCTCTCACACATCAGGTAGCTCAACCTTGTCCTGCTGAGTTTTGAATATCTCCAGGGATGGAGATTCCACAACTTCTCCGGAAAATCTGCTCCATCTGACCACCTTCTCAGTGTAATTTTTTTTTTTCTTTTTATTCCTTCCGAATTTTCTGTGTTACATGTCATGACCAGTCCTTCTTCCCTGTACCCTCCTCTTAGGTGACTGCAGACCTCAACAAGGTCTCCAATTCAGCTTCCCTACTTAAGGCTGAACAAATCCAATTGTCTCGTCTCCTTGTATTTTATATGCTCCAGTAATGGGTCTTCTGGTGCTTTTCCTTGCCTCTTTTTAAAAAGATTCAGATAACTGGGGTATTTGGAAGCTGCAGTAAGGAGGATAGGACAAAGGACCAAACATACAGGTGCCTTCACACTGACTAACATTAAAATAAACAAGAATTTGCCTGTGGTTTTTATATCATTGGAGAAACGGACTACCCTATGATATACGACTGCAGAACCCCTTATGGTGGTTTTTCAGCTACTGTCTCCCACTCTACAGACTGTATCAAGCACGGCATGGTAAGATGTAATAAGTAGTTCTGAAGAGATGGAACAGCTGATATTCATATATATTTGGGTTTTAAAGGGAAAAACTACTGTAGCACTTATCATATATATACTGATTTTACCCGCTTTTGCCCCAAAATAATTAGTGTTATGAATATATTATGAATACATGCATTTAAATACATGTCAACATAAAAATACATATGTTATGAGAAATATCTTCATAGCAAGCATCTCCTGTTGAAGTTCATGTACCTAAACTATGTTCATGAAATCTTTGGATAGGCCGTTCAATTTGTAGTGTGCTGATGAGCATGTGTGAGTCCCACTGGCCCACCGCATCTTCTCACTGTTACACCAAGCTGCCAGGGCCTGGTATATGTGACAGCCTTCCCTTCCCAGAGAGAATGGTGTACCCCTGCTCTCAGGCTGTGATATGAATGGTGCCATAGATCCATTCACCACTTGTGCTCTTCTGCACTGTCTCTTGTGTTAGTATGAGAGATTTCCCTGCACACAGGCATTCATGACAGGCCACTGGCTGTTCATTTTTCTGACTCTCATAAAAAAACCCCAACACATTTCCTTCTGATAAAGTTCATGTTCACCTTCCCCAAAAGGAAGTTCACTATTTCCTCTGAGAACAATGATTTATGATTTCCTCATAAAATTGACCCATTTCTGTAGACCATGTGCCAGAGATTCAGATGTTGTAACTGACTGCACAGTTGTGCCAATGTGCTGAATTTATATTACTAAAGCATCTACTCTTGACCCAGGTGCCAATTAGTATTGAATAACAATTGCAGAGGTGGTGGACAAAAGCTGACATGTACTGTGTGTGATATGTATATATTGCATATATAGTTTATATATGGATTATGGTTGGTTAAAGGTATATACAAGTTCTTTTGTGGTACTTTGAACAGCTTATTTATACTTCTAGGTATAAATGAGGTTTTGTTTGTTGTACATACCACTGTTGAAGGGTAATTTGAGAAAGTTTGTTCATTATTTTATTCTTATTTTTCTTATTAAAGCACCTATTACAACAGACCCTTGTTTTTTCAGACTACTGCCTCAAGAGATTTAATGCGTGTTTCACATCTTCTCTTTTTTATTTAATTCAATTTTAGTTTGAGATTATTTTTTTAACTTGCAATTTTCTCAGTATAGACACCCTGTACTAGGTTGACACCATAGTAGCACGTTGCTCAGCATGGAATGCTAATGTCACTTTCTGCCTGACAAACAAGAGAAACAGGAGGTTTGCACTTATTTTGAAATGTGGACACACTAGCACAGCATGTTTGGGAACCTCAATTACACAGTGATGTAAATAGTCCAAGTCATGTTTTTTCACATTCAAATTGGAGTTCAAAAGGAAAAATGTACCATTTTAAAAATGCAGGTTGCTGATATTCAGCTTTTTATAGGCAAATTATTGTCCTGCTTGAAACGCATTACAACATGCAACTAAAATTTAACTTGAACCTGAAAAGCTGGTGATGAACACAGTGGTGTTGTGGTCATCATGATATGCCATTGCCTCACACATCTCTAAAATATTTTGAATAACCCTTGAGTAGATGATAACATGGCATGTCAGAATTTGTGAGAATAGAGGGTTGTTTCCCTGAAGGTAATTGCGTTTTATATGTATGTGGTAGGTGGAAGAAGCAATCTATAGAAATTCCTCACAGATTTCATCAAGAGTTCCTGGACTATGTGCGGTCAGCTCTGTAGGTCTGTGCTGGAGGGCTTCCTACTGCTACTACCCTAAGGCAATCTGTCAGAAAGTTTTACCTTGGAGGTGCAAATACTAGAAGCTCTGGCTTCTTAAACCTGGTGCAGTCTGCTTTTCAGGGTAAGACAGATGACACTGGCTTAGAAATTTTGGGTTATTCTGAAAATTCTTTTCATGGAGCAGAGGGAAGCCAGGAGGTGAAACTCTGTAAGTGATAACCCCAGATATTTCAGGTGGGTTTGGTTTGTTTGGGGTTTTTATGTTTGTTTGTTTTTTCCCCAGTCACATAATTATGGCTTGCTGTATCTGTTTTCATGGCATTCATGGCAAATTCAATGGTTTTGTAGGGGGAAACTCTGACTGTGACTTGAATCTGCTAGAGCAGCCCCTGACACTTGCCTCTAGGACAGCTTCTTCACTGCCATGAAAGAAGTCTCTGTACTGTTTTCACAGCAGTGTCTAGAAGGAAATGTAGCCAGTCTGAAGCTCCTTACCTTAACATAGGTTTCAGTTAAAATACTGAGATGTGAAATGCTATAGAAGTAGGCACATTAAATATTATGTTATTAAATTCTATTATCTGGATGTGGGCTTAACATAGCAATAAAACCAAACAATGAAGTATTTTTCATAAGGTCTTGGTCTGAATGGCCTTTGGTGCTTAGCCTTACATCAGTTGCTACTGCCAGAGATCACAGTAAAAGAGAAAAAACATCTGTCTTTTGAGATTTAGTGCCTTCTGTCTTATTCTTTTGAAGCAGCAACTATGATTCAGCTGTCATGGTTTAATTTAACTAATTTTATTTTATGTTGCAGTGGAATAGTTGTATTCACATGACTAGCTTTTGTGTATTATTTGAGGTAACTTTCATGTGTGAAGAAACAGGGCATTGTTTCCTAAATTGTACACATTTTTAGTTGCTGTCTATTTTTCTTTTAAAATTCTGCCTTTCCAGAGCAGGCTCTTGTCTTTTCATCTGTTGTTATAAGATTTCTTGTAGAGTGCTTTCTTGTACTTGAAACACATAAAAAAAAATGTACCTAGAAGATTCAGAGAAGGAAACCAGTAAATAAACACAAGCACATTGTGAAAACTAAATAACCAACCAAACATAGCATTTATCTGATTTTACTTTTTGGTGTGTCTTGATTTATCATTTTTAATTGTTGGACTCTGTAGTACTGGACACTGGTGCAGTCACACAGCTATGTAACATTTAGGCACCCTTGGTAAGATTGGGAACCAGCTCAGCCTGGAACATTGCAAACCTTTCTGCAGTGCAGGTGACTCCTCTTGAATAGTTCTTAATGAGAGACAATATCCTTTGCTTTGAATTCAATGAGCTTTTGAAATGCTTTTAAGTCATCGAGTGGCTGAGTAAGGGGTTTGGTTTCTTAATGGAGGGGAATGATATATCTATATCAGTTGGTTATTCTCTTAGTGTCTAGTCCTCTCCTCCTGCCTTTCCAATAAGTGAATGCTGGAAAGGCAGGAGATGCGCTGTAAGGGCATGTTGGACTATGTTAATACCACAGCTGTATGGGTTATGCTCAAACTGTGCTGGAGAGAAAGTGTGAAGCCTGGCAAGGTCTAATTCCTACAGCCTACAGGTAGTGATGTCTGTGTGAACTGTGGCCAGGGTGATGCCCAAAACATGTGGGGAACCAACTGGCTCATTTCAAAAAGGAGCCCACAAGCAAAGTAACATGAGGCAAATGGGAACAGGCAGAGGACCGGGATCCAACAGCAGTTCATGGAACAAAACAGTAGCTAAGGCTTTCCGCGCAGGAATTGCTTGGATCCCTAAAAAAGTTGCTACTTCTCTTATCATCAAAACCCCTGGACACGTCTGTTTCTAGCTTCTGAAGAATTCAGCTAGAAAGCTTTTTGTGCAAAAAGTGTGACACAGCTTATTGATTAATACTGTTGACACTATTGCTAGCAACCTTACAACAAAAGCAATCTGTCTGTTGAAGGGATATCCTATTCTGGGAAGGAATTAAAAGTGGTTGGATTTACCATATCCTTTTGCTCTTTTGTGAGGCATGGATACCCCTATGGATCCTGTGTATGAAGTCTGAAAGGACACATTGGCCACAGAATCAAGTCTTAGGTAGAAAAGGTAAATATATATGGAAAATAGATAATCACTAAACAAAAATCCAGTGTTCTCATTAGCATCAAGAGTTCAATTAGAAATAAAATGAGGAGAAAAAAATTGTTACTCTACTTAATTTGATTTTTCACTTCATATGTATTCATTTAAACTGTTTAAACAAATTGATGACATCTGTGATCATTATATGTAATTACATATATTGATATTTGCATATATTCCATGTTGAATTGTGGCTTATATTGGTAGATCTGTCATTCCTGAAACTTACTGTTTATAATCAATATGAGATTTCATCAAATACCAGAATCTATTGCTAAGTTTGAAAACAATCCATTCTTGGCAGAAATTGTGTGTTCATTTAAACTGAACCATATCCATTCTGTAAATAAGTCTACATACTGTCAACACATTATTGACTAGCCTCCTTCAGCCTGATGGGAAACCAGTCCATTCTGCAATTGCAGAAAGCCTATAAAATGATAGAACTTTCAGCAACATTATTCTCAGGGAGCTTGAGTATTGCCCTGGAAAATTTCAAGTTATTTAATTCATGTATACACTCACAGGAAATAGAAGAAATATAGATATGCAGATTTCCTCTAAAAGCGTTTTCAAATCTCCCTCCATTTCTCTAAAAGGTAATGAAGATCTTCAAGGCACAGCCCTTAGAATACATTTTATTTTCCTTGTGATCAACTTAGCTGAAAATTCTGTAACTCTGATCATGATTTATTTGTGATGAGTTTCAAGCCCTTGAGAGCTGCCTCCTAAGGGGTTTATCGCATTTGCTTCCCTTACAGTGTCGCACATGCAAGTGATGGCAAGCACTACTTGGATCTAACGCTACAACATATATCTATGTCACTGCCATCAAAGGAATCAGACCATTCTGACTTCCAAAGTCCCATTCACACATAAGAGAGAGGAGTTAATTTGTGTCTTTTTTGTGATTATTAGTATCATTACTGTTCTATTAGTCTCTCTTCCACTTGATGGGAAATTTTGTAGGGTTTTTTGTTTGTTTTCTGGAGTCAACCTATTAGTTTTCAAAGATACTATTCATGCCACTGGCATGATTTCACACAGCAGTAGTTGAGATGTTTTATTAGTTATTTTAGCTGAACATTTACTCTATGAAACTGAGCTATCAAAAGAGGGCTTTTGGGACACTATCAGTTCAGGCTAATGTATGAGCTCAAATTATTGTATCATTATAATATGCTGCCTGGTGTCTTTTGCCATTGATTTGCTTACATTTTTTAAATTGCTCAATCAGAATCCATTTATCTGATGAATTATTAACAAATAAATGTTTCTGATGGAAAAACAAATAATTCAATGTTATAAATCATGTAACGTACAGGCAACAGCAGTCAGAAGTAAACTGCTTTTGAGCCAAGAGTTTATGTCATGCGGATGGAAATTATGTAGTGAAATAAACACTTCGTTAGAAAGGGAGGATAGCTGTTATTTTCCCAGACCTATACCAGATTCTGCGGTTTCTGTGTTCTTTTATTGGTGCATAAAACATACAACAACAAAATTTAGTTTCACAAGTGTAAAGGCATCTACATTTGTTAGACTCTGACCATACTGTAATGTGCTTAAACTGGTCATTCTTTGTAACGTTTCTGTAGCAGTCTTTTGATTTAATTCTGCTTCTCTACTCAGAAATATTTTTTCCTGACTAACAGAATAATTACAGAGTTAATGTCTTTTGGCAGGTCACATTGGCATTGATGATTTTGAGGACTTAACTGTATTCCAAATTCCTTGGATCTTGATTTGCTTTGAAAGAAAGTAGATACATTCATGCCTAAAGCTAGAAATTGTAGTACAGGCTTTGCAATTAAATACCACATTCACATTTGTGTCTGTGTTCTATTTCTTCACTATAGAGGCAGAGCTAGATTATAAAAATAAAAAAAAAGAAAGAAAAAAACCACAAGAATGGTCAAAAAATTCTCAGTAAATGCTATTAACATTTTCTCCAGATGGGTCTGTTATTGTTCCCAATATAAAAGTAGTTTCTGCAATGATTTACATAACAGCCGTAAAATACATTACTGGTCAGTATCAATGGTAAAAGGCGGGGAAGGAGCACATGCGGTATATCACAGAGATCTAACATTCATTTTTCTCTAGCCCACTTAAAATACATGTAATTATTTTGTTGTTGTTGTTGTTTGGGGGATTTTTTCGCTTTGTTGGTTGGTTGGTTTCTGTTTAGGGCTTCCTGTTGTGAAACACCAGCTGTAACTTTCTGACCCTTTCCTCCATAACCTGTGTTCCAAATGCTGGGCTAACAATGTTTACAAGGTTCAAAAAGCTAATCTGGCACACATTATCTCTGGGGCCTACTCCAGAAGATTTCAGTTCTAAAGAGGGAAAAGTGAGTATTTATTTTATTGCTTCCTTCTCCAAATATGCAACAAGTGTCTTCTCTTTTCGTACAGGCTCAGCAAGTTGTACACCATTTCAGCAAAGATGTCTGATCTTTCCATCTGCTTTCCTGGACTTGCTTCATCCCTTCACTGGTCTTTGCAGTAACCACTAAAGTCTTTGTGAGACTGAACGTTGGAACAGATGAGTTAAATTCTTCCTGAATATTCTTCATCAAAAGTGGATGTACTGGACTTTCTGGATGAGCATAAGGACACAAAGGTTAGTGTATTCCTTAACAGCCTGAAGTTTTCAGACTGTTTAACTATTAACAGTGTAGACTATGTTTCAATGTTTTATTTAAATATAATCATAGGTGGATAACATGGTGATTGACATCACATATATAGTCGAGATCATGCTTTTAAGTGCCACAGAATAAATGTACTTAGTGAGATGCTGCAACATAAAGCCCTCTAAAAGACTTACTGCTCAGCAAGAGCAAGCTCTACCCCTGGTTTGAGTTTGATTGCCATTAACTATTTCTATGGTATTTCTTCTAAGTTTGGGTTTAGTGCATTGCATCACACTCATCTGATTTACAACTGGTAAAAAAGGGGCAAGAAGTATATTTTAACTTACTTCTGCTCACAAGATGGTCAGTCAGTGAAGAAGAGGGGGTAGATGTTTGTCCACCTGTGTGTTTAGTTGCTTTAGGAGGCATGTGGATTTCAGGGGAATGCCAAAGACAGAAAAAACATGTAGGGAAAAAAATTAGTATCTTCCTAATAGCAGCTATTCACTTCCTGGAAGTAGTGAGATTTTAATAAAATAATATTTCTATCCCTTGATTTCTCTTAAAGTATTATATAATCCATGAATATTAGTCTGTTACATCTATGATCTCTGTGACCTCTGAAAACACTCTTGATCAGGACGATTCACTGGCGTCATTTTGCTGTGGTATGATCAGAAATGTAGAAGGAACCATCCAGGAAACCAATAATGCTCAGAAAGGTGGTGGAATGTGTGTGGGCATATGTGTGTATCAAGTCATGCCTCCAACACATAACTGACAAGGAAAGTAGCAAGATCATAGAGATACATCAGGATTTTCAGCGCCGATCATAATATTATATATAAAAAGTTATGTTTATAAAGATGTGTATAAAGCTATGTGCAGTAGAGGAAAAAGTGAACAGTCATGTAACCTTGATTTTATTCTATGTTTGCCATCTGTTTTTCATCTTTTGCGGAATATTCTTCAGGAATAATGTTATATTTAGATTTGGGGGAGAAGAGCACAAAATTATTTTCCGTTTTACTCGGTCAAGCCCATCTTATTTGATTCAGCCATTTAAAAGAAAGAATTAGTTTTACAAATGCTATTTGTTCTTTTAAAACATCTCCACATAGTATTAGAATGGTTACAGGAATCCTATTGGCTAAAATAGACAAAGCTCAAACTTGATGCAATTAAAGCTACATGAATTGGGTTCTGCTTTCTCATTTTTGTGGAGGGATTCTAGTGATATCATCTGAATAATAGCTTTCTAATCAATCTTTCTGTCTGCTATTCTAGCTAGCATTTCTGGTTGCATTTTAAATTCCTACTCCCTGTATAAAGTAAATAGAAGACAAAAAATATCATCTCTTATCAAAATAAATTGTTTCCCTGTTGGCACCAAATGTCTACTCCAGATAGGAGAAAAGGAGGGAAAAAATGTAACATATTTTTATTTCATCTAAGTTCTATTGAGGTTACTGAGAGTTTTTGTAATAGAGTTAGTAGGAACAAGAACATGGATATAAAAATACAGACTCCATTTAAAAGCAAAAGGTTAGGGAAGGTAAGAGACTTTGCAAACATTTCCATGTGGAAGAGAGCTATGTTGGTTCTCCCAGGTACCCTCACTGTAATACAGCAATATTTCCCAAGAAAGCAAAATACATATAAAGCGTATATTGTAGCTTTAATGTGTAGACCAATTTTTACAATATTACATCCCTTATGCATGTGTATATAAAGTACAGAACTAAGGAGTGAATATCTCACACAGCTGCAGAGCTCAAATGTCAGGAGTGTGTTGAACTGCACCTCCTTGCACGGCATGTATGTTTGTACTTCTGCTTGTGTGTTTTGTGTAATATGTATTTGTGTAGATAGTTACATATGGATAATGTATAGAATTACAGGCTCTGCAAACTCAGTACAATTGTTGGCAGAGTCTTGCTTTGGTAAAGCTGGAAGATCTTATGTATCTTTCATTTTACTTACAGTATTGCTACTAAAACATACATTCATTAATGCAATATATAAATCTGGATGGAATATTATGCAAAAAGCATGCTTTATTCTTCAGTTTTGTGGACTTTGTAGTTTATTTCTTTGATAGGTGATGGATATGTTCATTTAAAGAGTGCAAATCAAAGAGATTTAGCTTAATTATCTGACTGGTTGCAAATCTAGGGAGTTTTACCTGTCCAAATTTTTCATGGTGAATTATGTTACTGGCTGACTTTTACCTTTTTTCAAGAACACAAGTGCTTATCCACAAGGCCTGCATAAGCTTAGGTAGTAAAAGTATGAAATGACCCTGATGTAAATGAATAAACAGTGGCTATAATGAAATGAGTGCCTAGCTTATTAAGTCAAAAGAAACTTTGTGCATTTCATGAAGAAGCACACACACACACATATACACACAAAAAACAAAAACATATGTTATCTTATGAAGTGGGACTGTTTGGCATAACCCCAGATTTATAACTGATCCTGGAGATTTTCTGCTCAGCCTACAGCATACAGACTAAGCTTTCAAGGTTACATCTTCTCCTGAACATTGGGAGGAGAATCCCCTAACATGGGGAAGATTCAATTCTGCCTTACCTTGTCTTGGGACATTGACTTAATGTGTGAGAAAAAAGATGTCTTCTGTCAGATATGTTTTGTGAGGAGTAAAACCACAAGTGATCTATCCACCACTTCAAAAGTAGGTCAGAGCTGTGAATCCTAATCCAAAGCAACACGACTGCAACATAGTATAAGGCCCCTTAAATTCCAGAAAAACGGGTTGTGTTTAAGATATGTCTCTGCCCTTGTCATCACCTTTGCCTGACTTGCTGGCTCTCCTGAGAACCACATTTCACACTAGAGTAATCGCCTCTTCCTCTCAACCAGTACACCTCATCAGCTAACCTAAAGCTGTGTATATATATCTACAGCCGCAAAACAGGGCTTGGGTATGAACTTGATCACTGGCTCCTGCTCATCCATCCCACCCATTCCCATATCCCCTAGCACGGTTTTGCCTCACAATCCCATGCAATGCCAGGGTAGAGTTCAGGGAGCACAATGGGATAGGGACAGTTTTCAGGTAGTAGATTAGAATACATCCACCTTGTTTTGGGGTGGAGGCACTGGGTCATGTACAGCCCTCGTTTAACTTGCAAACAGTCACACAGCTAAGTGTGGCAAAGCTGTGGCTTGACTCTAGCTGTGCAACACTGATGTCTCCACAAGTTGTTCCATCATTCTGCTCTATTTTTAACCTTTTCACTGGCCACTACTTAAAGGACAAAGGATTAGAGGATGATAAGCTGAGCATATTTCCCCTATTCTGGACATTCAGGCAGGATGCAATGCAAAGGATTCTTGCAATGTTTGCTGCTTTTACATAGTAGAACTTGATTGTTCAGAAAACTATGGCAACCTTTAATACTTATCCCCAGGTGCTTTTTTTTCTGGCTTTTTTTTTTTTTGGTACTATTTCTAGCTTTAATGAGGTAAAGAATTTGCATGAATGAAGTTATATTTTCCATTTTACTGGAAGTTTATTCCCCGTGTCTCCTTTCTAGATCATGGTCTTTTGCTCATGTTTTTACAGTCATTCTGTACACTTATGTATGTGGTTTAACTTTTTTTGGTGTGTTTTTTAGGGTTAGCTTTTCTTTACTGTGTTGAGCATCACACCTATTAGCTGATTCAGATGAAGTACCTATATTACAATTTCCTTTTACACAAAACAATAAATTTATAAACACAGAATTTGTTTCAGTAATAAAATTATAAGGGAGATGTGACTATAAGCATCATCAATCAAATAATTAAAATCTAAGTATAAACCCATGAATTCTAGACAATTTGTCCCAGCTATCAAAAATTTCAATATCAAACAGCTTTTACAAGAAAAGAAGGATATCTGACTTTCCCTTTCTCAGTAATTCTACTTACATAAGATTTTAAAAATATTTGATTTAAGAAAATGTGGGCACTTTTACTCACTTTGAAAAAAAAGGCATTTTAAGCAGCAGGATGTAATTTCAGACTATTTGCAGTCAAGAGGCCTCTGCTGAGCAAAATACTCATTCAATTTAGAAATGCAGATTATAATAATTTTCCTATCTCACTCACAGCAGGATTCCTGCCATCGTTTTGCAAACTCACAGGTTGCAGTATTGAATGACTAGCTAACTTCAGTTCCAGGTAACACATGCTTCCAGCATATTCTCATTAGCTCAAGTTAGTTATAATGCAAAGCTGCTTAGTTTCACCAAGTGAAATGGGATACACTTAAATTGCCTCATCTAATATAATACTTCTTCTTAATACATGCAAAGTGGTTTATGATGGCAAAGCTTGTAGAGCATGAAAATCATCAGGGAAAGTAAGGTTTTCTGAGTAAAACTGTCAAAAAGTCATATTTTATATAATTTCTTTTTTTTAAAGAGGTTAAGAATGAGGAAGGAGAGACTAGAGCAAGAAATAATCAGTGTAGAAAAAATGTAAATTTACTACATTAACATCTTTAATACACCAGCTCTACCAAACAAGAAAACTATCAAGTAAAGCTGTTCTTTCAGTAATGTCTTCTGCACCATAAAATTAAATGTAAAATACACAGTGGACAAAACATATTGCAGTGAGAAACAATAGTTTTACTCTATCTATTTTATCCAGAGACTTTTATATTGTGAACCATGGTTCTATTTGGTGGTATTAATCCAGCTTTCCTGTGGCTGTAATAATTTGCAAGGACTTTTTCAGTTCAGTTGTTGATAAGGAATTATTTGTCTTTTTTTTTCCATTTAAATTCTAAGTGGATATATCCCAATCTTGTATACCTTGCAGACACAAAACCTAGTTTCAATGAGACCCAAATGCAACAATGGTAAAGTCCTTTTTTCTTTCCTAATATCCTGCACCAGCAATCTGACCATAGGGCTATAAATCCTCTCCCTACATCCCTTTCCAATACTTCCAGAAGACTGTTCAGAGAGGGGCTAAGCTGCTCCAGGCTTTGCAGATGACACCCAAGTGTATATCTCATTTTCCACAGATGCAACCAGAGCCGTGACAATCATGTTTCACTGCCTAGAGGAAAGTGGCTCCTGGAGAAGAGCATCTGGCTGAGATTGGACTTGGGTGAGATCCAGACAATACTAGTTGAAAGGCAGAAATGATCCAGACAGCCAGTCGAGCAAGATTCCTAGGTACATGCCTTTAAGCATTAGTTCGCAATGAGACTGTTCACATCCTTTGAAAAGGAAGGATAAACATGTTGCTCAGCTGTGACCCCAGAGAACGATCCAAGAACTCTTTCCACTGCAATTAAAAGCATCTCCAACATGTTGGGGCTGGGGGGGGGAGTGTCAGTCTTTCACTGAGCTTAGAAAACAAGGCAGCAAAAATAATGTCTAGAAAACTCTTCCATGACTCCAAGACCAAGGCCTAGTCACAGAGATCTCTGCATAGTTTGCGAGAGGTTGATCTAACTCACTGTATTCAGGGCTGTTTTGCTCTTCTCAGTAGGAGACCATTGCTCCTGAACTGTAGTATCTCTGAGGCTCCCAGCCTATTTGCATTTTTGATAGAAAGCACTAATCCTGTTCTCAAAGGTACCATCATTTTGGATCTCTTGATATCCACGATTACTTTTTCAATTTCCACAAATGGAGAGCTTCTACAAGAAACAGTTTAAAACCTTCTGAGCAAAGAGGGCTCATGAGAGAGATGTAATGCATCTCTTCTGGTTATGCAGTGAGCTCTTAGAGTCTGTAAACACTGCAGAGTCTTTTCAACAAAGAATTTGCCTTTCAGAAGTTCTGTGCATCTGCTAAAATCAAGCCTTCTTCTCTTGCTAGGAGAAAGATGAAAGACAGGTGATTTAAACTCTAGGAGGTCATACAAACATCCTTCATCTGTGAAGTGTCAGTACACAATAGTAGTAGCCTGTAAAAATTAATAACTGGTGAATAGTGGTGAAAAAAATTTGTGAAAGCTACGAGTAGATGAAGCCCCATGAAAGCACACAGATGGGGAAGCCGCACACTGTACTCTTGGAGAAGCTGGAGTCTAACTTCAGGATAGAATGGGGCTTCAAGTCTGATCCCAAACAGTGGAATGAGAGCAGCCCTGAGGAGAAGGATTTGGGGATGTTGGTGAATGAGAAGCTCAATATGACCTGGCAAGCTTGCAGTTAAGAAACGCAAATGTATCCTGGAGTGCATCAAAAACAGTGTAACCAGCAGGTAAAGGGAGGTCATTCTGTGCCTCTACTCTTCTCTGGTGAGACTTCACCTGGAGTACTGCATCCAGCTCCAAGGTCTCCAGTACAAGAAAGGCACAGACCTTTTAGAAGTCCAGAGGAGTGCCATGAAGATGATCAGAGGGCTGGAGCACCTCTCCTGTGAAAGATGGGCTGCAAAAGTTGGCCTTGTTCAACCTGGAAAAGGCTCCAGGGAGACCTTATAGCAGCCTTTCAGTACCTAAAGGGGGCCTACAGGGAAGCTGGACAGGGATGGTATATCAGGGAGTGTAGTAGTAGTACAAGGGATAATGGATTTAAACTAAAAGAGGACAGATTTAGATTAGCTATTAGGAAGAAATTCTTCCCTGTGGTGAGGCTCTGGCACAGGTTGTCCAGAGAAGCTGTGGCTTCTCCCTCCCTTGTGGTGTTCAAAGCTAGGCTGTGTGGGCAGCCTGGTCTAGTGGAAGGTGTCCCTGCCCTTGGCAGGGGGATGGAACTAGATGATCTTTGAGGTCTCTTCTAACCCAAACCATTCTGTGATTCATGAAAAGTTATGACTGTCTTTATGAAGGAGAAATAACTGTAAAGCTGTTGGCATTCACTGTTAAAATCTTGAACCTTCTCCTTGGCAGTATTATCTTTGCTTTACTCAGTTTCCTCAATAGGCAGCAGAAAAGACATCCTGGGTTCTCACTGGTGAGGATTTTGTTGGTAAAAGCAGTCGCTTGCAGTGCACAGGTTTATTCGTCTGGATTTTCTGAGGTCACAACATGGACTAAGTAGCTCCTTTAAACATTTCTCTTCTGTTTCTTCCCATTCACATTCAGGAGTTAGCAGAAAAAAATTATAATGCAGTTATTAACTTTTTGCTTTTCTTACTGGTGACTGCATGGTTTTGATTTTTGTTAGACCATTGTCAGAGACATTTCTGTCAAGCAAAGATGTTTTTGGAAATTATTTGAGTCACCGTGTTTATTTTCCATATATATTTTGCATATATGAACTGGAACACTAATCTTAATTGGTTAATCTTTAGGTCTCATAAGGAAAATACATTCCTAGAACATTTTCCTCCTGGCAATTCCTTCCTTATAGTCTCTTCACTGGCTCACCAGCTGTGCTGCTTATTCACTTTATGAAATCTATTTAAAATGTTCTCCATTAAAAGCTGTGTAGAAAACTCACTGCACATTTGTGAGGCACTTGTAGGAACATGTAGTTATTGGGAGGAATAAAATAAAAAATGCAAAACTACTATTCAATTGGTATGTGTACAGCCATGGTGTACTTATTGCTATCATGAATAAAGCATTTGTTTTTCTAAATTGTGTGTATATTCCTAGAGGGGTACTTAAAAGACAGAGCTTGTTAGAGAAGGCATGGAAAAAATGCAGAATTTCTTTCGTTTCAGT
This sequence comes from Zapornia atra, assembly GCA_013400835.1. Classification (NCBI taxonomy): domain Eukaryota; kingdom Metazoa; phylum Chordata; class Aves; order Gruiformes; family Rallidae; genus Zapornia; species Zapornia atra. The sequence continues at coordinate 117,574 of VZTU01028841.1, read as the reverse complement.
ACTTGCATCATAAGGTATAATCGTAAATCCTGACTGCAGTCCAACCAGCTAAAAGGGCACAAGGGACTCCTCCAGAAATTTGGGAATTTCTTTTCTTTGACCGTTTGTGTAACCCAGCTCCTCTGAAAAATGAACAGCCAACTGATCCACTTCAGGGTCTAGTTGTGTCATCTGCCTCACCCTCGCCACTCCCCCAAATGCCGTGTTGCTGTAGGGAGTCCCAGCAGAGCCAAGGGCAGTAAGCACCCCAAAATGCTTTCCTGCTCAACCCCTGCCTTCTGGAGCCTTTGCAAACCAGAAGCTGGGTGTGAATTTTTTGCTCTTGAGAGGGTGTAATGCGAGCTGATGGGCTTTGATCTGCTAGTATAGTCACAGGAAATAGTGCCATAAAAACATTGGGTTCCTTGGGGAATTTACGGTTGATGGCTTAGTTGGTGTTTTTTTCTACATTTTAAATTGTTAATTTTAAAGCCCAAGTCCTCCTTTCCTACTCTAAAATAGTTAGTCTCAGCTGCGAAATATATATACTGCTTTCTGTGTCCTTCCTCGTTATTCTGATAGAGGGTGGCATTTTCCCTCCTTTATTGATATGACAGTATCTTCATTGAGATCAAGAAAGCTACTGTCTTAATGGGCCTGATCCCTGCTTTAACAACTATTGTATATTGCTTCAAGTGCCTTTTAACATTCCAAACATATTAAAGCTATGTAATGCAAAAGGAAAAAAAACAACTATTAAAATAAATTCTTTTTGTTTTTTTTGATTGTTCTAGCTGACTTTTATGTTGTGTGATATAAATGTCATTCTCTGATTTTCTTCTCCTTGCAGATTAATGTGCATGGAAATGAGTTAGCAATAATATTTTCTTTCCATAAAGCATTTCCTTTCACAGCTGTATGTATTGTGCAATTCCATCACATCGTAATATAACCTGGAAAATGAATTCCTATTTATAAAGGTGTGTACCTTCACCTGTGGATTGTTCTCTTTTGAACATCCAAGCTTGGCAGCCTGCCTTCCTTTGTCAAATTCAGAGATGCATCCAATTTAGCTCCAGATGATGGAAGAAGTGAGCTGCTCCTGGTAATCCCAACAGTGTGTAGGTGAGAAATAGGATCAGCTTTCTCTTACCAGTGATAGAACCTGAGGAAAGGGTATGAAACTGCAACAGGGGACATTTAGGTTAGATATTAGGTAGAGGTTCTTTACTGAGAGGGCGATAGGGCATTGGAATAGGCTCCCCAGGGAAGTGGTCACAGCACCAAGCTTGACTGAGTTCAAGAAGACCCTGGACAAAGCACTCAGCCACGTGCTCTGACTTGGCTGGCCCTGTGTTGAGCCAGGAGTTGGACTGGATGATCCTTATGGGTCCCTTCCAACTCAGGAGATTCTATAATTCTTTGATTCTATACACATATTGCTAGGTGAATATCTGTTGCAGCTTTTTTGGTAGTCAGCTATGCTCTTATATAGCCATAAGGCCTACCATAAAAAAATCTTGGATATTTGTTTAACATCTTGTAGCCTTCTAAAACTGTGTGAATCCATGCAATGATAATAACTTTCTAATGCAGCTTTGCTGTCCAATGTCACGTAGCCCTAAGTTATTCCTACGTTATGATGTTAAGGACAAAAGTCATTGCCCTTCTATATGTTTCAGGCATTTAGAAGCGTGTAAACAGCTGAAGCATAATGCAAGAAGTTGGATACAGAAACCTGCCAGTGAAATTTAAATAAAAAAAGATTAATCATTGTTGGCCACTTAATATTTGAGGAGTCACAACTATCTTAGCTCGCAAGAACGATTTTCACTTCATATGATCACACAGCCCAGAAGCATTGCTGTATCGGCTGTGCCGTGTGTTCTCTAACTCTTGCACTCTACAGGCTACACAGACTTTACAAGCCAGATACCTCCAAAAACTTGTGTTCTGCATTGACTGGACACTGAAAGTTTCTCAGTAATCCCATGCTTCTCACCTGAGAACATGGCTAAGTGTTTCCTACTTCAAGTACTTAGAATAGAGACTGCAGTCAAAAATTTATTTCTCTCTCACTTTTCAGGGTCTGCTTCCTAACACCAAGTCAGCAGAGATCATGAAGCCATAGGATAACATATGGGAAGTGTATTTACTAAAATACTTCACTGTTTCCATTGTCACTGATTTGTGTTCAAGCATTTGTATGCTTCTTATCATGGATAGAAATTATATGCAATAATAAATGGAAGAAAACCAAGAAAAAGAAATGGGCCATGCACTTTTTCCACCTCTACTTATTGTCACATATCATAGATATTTCTTTAATATTTACATTCCTGAACAGCCTAATTCTGTGGGGTTTTCTACTTTTGTCCTGTTTTGCAAAATTAAAAATGTCAAATGAAAATCAGCCCAATTTGTGTCTCAGATGAAAAAGTTCAGTTCTTCTCAATTTCGTGTTCTAAAAATGGCATGGATCTGACCTCTGAAATCTCAATGTCTTCTCTTAAAACAAACAAACATGAAAGATGTGTTTGCCGTAACTAAATAGCTAGTTATTTCATCAAATATATGAGAGATTTTAAGTCATCTTCAGACAATATTATAGCTTCATCCGATCCTCCTATGCACAGTAATTCTTGGAACCTGACAGCTCAGTCAGGTGTGAAAAATACTCTCATTGTTATAAGCACTCTAAATATACTAGAATTCGGTTTTTCAGTAAATAGATGACATGAAATACTTTTTTTTTTAATCAATATTCTTTCCAGGGTAGTTGCATTACTTACAAGTGATGGTGAACTAACAGGAATGTAGCATTTCTGTGCTTACAGAAACTGTGGTGGCAACTTGAAGACATACATTTGGATTCTTTGTCCCTGATTCTGACTATCACAGCTCCTTTATTTAGAATATGACTATATCTCAAATATATGCTAAAAATAAAGTAAGGAAACATTTTCCTTTTTTTTTTTCCCCCCTCCTAACAAACTGCGTAGATCTCACAGGCCCAAACTTGAATTGTACAATCTGTTCATTGGCCTCATTGGGGGGACTGGGGAGTTTTCCTGCCTAGAAGCATAAGCACGTAGCAGAAGTCTCTAAATTGAGAACTTGCTCATTTTAAGCTGATTCTGTAATCAGCAGCCCAGATCTGAATCACATTCTGGAAACGTTCATCTCTTGGCATTGACTGTAAGGAGAGTTTAAGGTGACTTCAGCTCCCAACTTAGGCACTTAGCTGAGAAAGTCATCGTGATGGAGGGTGAATCCAGACCCTGACATTGCCACGATCCTACTCCAGTTTCTACACAAAATCCTGGTGTAGCTGAAGCTGACAGGAGTGATGTTGTTCACCCCAGGCAGCTAGAAGCTCTCCTCAGTCCTTGATTCAAAACTTGCCGGAATGTTTAACCTTGGAAAATAAGGACATATGGAAATATTGACACAGCCTTGAAAGCTGTAACTCAAATGTGTCTGCAGTAAAATGTATCGAGCTTGTAGCTTTGACACAGGAATGGGATGATGCATAACTCAATGAATACAAGAGGTCTTTTCCTTTCAAACTCCAGACAGCAGTGCTCTTTCAGCAAAGCTTACCAATGTATAAATATCTCTTTGTCACTGTCATGAATGCTTGTTTACAAACCCCTCAAGCCCACAGAGTGCAAATAAAAATTGACAGGTAACATTATAATTGAAGGTGGATGCATATATGCTGCAGAGTTTTTTATTTCTGCAATGTTGCGCCAGGCTGTGCTAAACACACTGAAGAAATAAGACCATTGCAATCATTTTAACAAGTTATTTGGCTGCATGCATGATGTGATTTACTTCTGGGTCTCGCGAATGCATACAGCTTTGTTTGTTAACCTAGCAGAACATTATTTATTAATGAGTTCTTCATGCTTTATTAAGCCTAATGTCAAAACACTTCTGTGGGACTCTAGGCATGTTCTCTCTTTGTGTTAAAGCCTTCTAAAGAAAATGAAAAATTATGCAACAAAGCTGCAGATAAAACCCAGTAGATATCAGTTCAATTACTCTTGATCCTGGCAGATGATGTTTCTGAATATTTGTGAAAGCATAGCATCTGATTGTGTGCTGGCTTAAATTAAAGCATTCTGCAATCTCAAATGTATGTAATTAGGGCGCCTTAGAAACCTAACAAGGCTACTGTGGTCTCCAAAGCTGAGTGGAGAGCTCAGATGGCAAAAACTGACAAGTTCAACGTGGAAGTATAATACAAGACTTTTTTCTATGAACTGATGTTTCATATCAGAGGGGGAAGCTTCTTCATGGGAACATTAAAATGATTCAAAGTAGTAACAGGGTGAATTATGTGTGATTTTCCGTAATTTGAGAGGACTATAATAGCTTGGGAAACTAATACTGGAGTTCAACAAACTTCTTCACCCTTGATCTGACTGAACACCTGGTTTTCTAGCACTTACATGAGACTTAAGTCCAGCAGTTCTGCATATCTTAACCTGAAGAATACCCTCGGGCATATTTTGTGGTTCTACTACATGCATTGGTATTCATCACCGGTTAAGCAACCCCAGATTTTCCACCACAGAAATATAGACAGAATGGAATAAATATGTGATATTAAGTAGCTGAAAAAAACAGAAGTTCCCAGAAAAACCACATGTTCATCACATCTTCATTCGAAAAAGAATTTGGTCAGCAAACTTAATGGCTAATCATGTTCATTTGGTTTATTGTAATAAGCAGAAATAATAGAGAAAACCCTTAATCTAGAAGGAGGGGAAAAAGAGCAGTTCCTATTGTGAATGCATGAAAGAATGCTTTCAGTGTCTGAAGTGACAGACACACACTTTGGCTGTTGAAATCTAAAAGTTTCATATAGTTGAAATGCTATCCTGGTTTTACTCCAGAGTTCCATCATAGATTTTAGCAGAGAGCGTGTACTGTCACACTTACTAGCAACTCGTTACACTAGCCAATGTTTATTTATCAGAAAAATGAAGTAGCAAAATCTGACCAAATGTACAGGCCAAAAAGACTGACTCACTTTCCAACTCCAGCAGCAGAAATCTACGGAGAAAATTTCCTGGAGGGAGTTGCAGATAGAAGATTTGGACACTGCATAATCACTAGTGCTTTATTTCCTATTTTCTGTTTGTAATTACTATGAGTTATGAATATTTAATGTAAGCTTGTTTTGAGGTTTTGCTTTTTCTTTCATCTTGTGACTTTCATCGTCTTTCACAACATCTGAGAGATCAATGTAAGGCAATAGGATGGTAGGGGAACATACTGTATTGTTACCATATCATAACAAAAGTAAATAATTGGGAGGACAGATCCTCAGCCAGTGGCTGTGAACAGAGGTCCCCAGTTCCAGAAGAAGCTGGCTGATTACAGGCTGTCACATTGAGACCTTTTGGCTTAGACATTTTGGTAATGTAAATTGAAGACTGCCAGGCCCTCCTGCTTTGTCCCATTTTCTGCCAAGTAGTTGCTGGAGCCTCGTTTGCCTCTTTCCAAGTGGGTGCCTAATCATCAGAGAAAGAGTCCTGCTTGTCAGCTGCATTTTATTTGGGTTTTTTTGGGGTTTTTTTGTCTGGTAGGAACCAGAAAGCTGTGAAATAAGACAGGGGTGATAGGGAAGGGTTCTGCTCTTTCTCCTCTGTTTATCTGTTGTGATAAATAATTGATCTCGCTACAGATGTTAGCCCATGAATCCCAGTGGGAGGGAAACACCCCTTGCTAGTCCAGGAAGAAATCTGGAATTACGCAGAGACAGAATCAAAATTTAAGACACAGTTTTACCTTTGGGCCTTCCTGATTTTTAGCTTGGTTAGTTGCAGAGGGGTTTTCATACTACATTTGGTTTGGGTTTTTCACAAAATCACAGAATGTTTAGAGTTGGAAGGGACCTCAAAAGCTCATCTAGTCCAACCCCCCTGCCAGAGCAGGATCACCTAGACTAAATCACACAGGAACACATACAGGCAGGTTTTGAATGTCTCTAGACTCCACAACCTCTCTGGCAGTCTGTTCCAGTGCTCTATCACTCTCACAGTGAAAATGTTTCTTCTTTTGTTCACATGGAACTTCCTATGCTCCAGCTTGCACCCATTGCCCCTTGTCTTATCTCTGGCCATCACTGAGAAGACCTTAGCTCTGTCCCCCAGATTATTTCCTATGCTAATCAGCTATCTCAGTCATTACAGACTTTCTTCTTCCCAACCTTCCTCTTGCATTTCCTATCCGTTGCGTGCTGAACACAGAGTGCAGACAATGAAGGGGTTTAAAGCATGACATTGCATTGCTGTGCCCAGCTGCCTGCTTGGGATCAGGCTCAAGAAGCCTCGGACTGTACAATGGCCAAAGAAAACGGGTAACTTGTTTTCCCAAGAGTCGTAAGGTAAATCTGACTGGTCACCATTCCCACTGCGGGTAGACGCATGGCAGGTACTGTTTTAATGGCCACTGCTTGCTAGATTTGTGCTGCTGCTTGTGTCTGCTCAGAGATTTGCACTAATAAGAAAGTAGATCTATTAGAAGCTGTTACACTGAACCCTTTCTATATTTATTTCTTTTTATTTTCTTTCAGTGAAGAAAAGATGTCAATAAAATTGCATTTGTTTCAGAATAAGCTAAACATAATTTGTCACTAAGTCTTAACTAGAGTCCAGAAACTAGGCATTAAGTTGTCTTAGACCAAAGGGAATCTGTCGAGAGCTTGTTAGGTCCCTCTGGACTACAAGGGAGGCAAGCAAGTCTGCCTTGTACTGTTTTCCCAAGAGGACACAATTAAAAATCATCCTGTTCAGGAGCTACTTTATATGCTTTTGTTTTTAATAAAGCCCTTTGAGACCAGCAGCAGTGTGTAATATTCCTCCTGCTTTTGGTCTGTGTATGGTCTTTATGTTGCTCATCAACAGTCTGCCATGTTTTCTTCTCAATAGTTTGCTGTCTAATGAGCAAACTCATGATTAGATGGAAGGTCGCTTGCTTCTTTGCACAACTTCAATACAAATGCAGCATGAAGAAATGTTGTTTCATTTATGTGATTTCCAGAAACACAATTTCAGCTGATTACTGTGATTTTGTGATATGTGCAGTCCTGTGAATACATCGTTTCTTCAATTTTTTTTTTTTTTTTCTATTTACAATTTATCCTGGTTTAGATTGTGGTATAGACCTTTCCCTGTGGATGGCAGAGTCATGACAAAACTTCACCACCCTCAGCCATGAGCTGATTTTGGTACAGGCTGTTGCTGGCACCATGCCTGGCACACTGTCACATCTCCCTGTACTGTGTGTGAGAGAGCTCGCAGGGAATGGCGAGGCACGTTCCTGCCTGTGGTCGTGTTTGGAGAGGTGGGAAGGAACCGCTGGCTGAGACAGGGCTCTGGTGAAACTGGGCTTCAGCCCACTCTTGCGAGCTCACAGAGCTGAGGGCAGAAGAAGCCTTGCATCTTACATTGGTGCAGCTGCTGGGACATCTGTTCTGGGAATCAGAAAGAGAGCAAAGAGGCTCAAAGAAGCTGGGTTCTGTACAGCGTCATGGCAATTTTGCTTAGTCATGTTGTGTAGATGTGCAGCCTGTCATCCTACACACAAATGTAAAATATGACCTATTGCATATGCAGTAATGGGAAGGGAGAAACTCCCCAATCATGTAAAATAAATGCTCTAATTATTGGACTTTTTCTTGGGGTACTTATGTTCGGAGGAGAAGCGTATTTGGAAAGCTCTTCTCTATCCTCAATTACTACTGCTGCAGGCTATTTATGCTGTTGCAACAGTTCTGATAAAACCACGGAAGAGAATCACTGTTTCTGTTGATGACACATTTGCTGGTATTTCTGCAGCAGTGCAGCGCTGTCTTTATTGTGCAGTGCTGTATTTTAATAGACAATTAAAATTCCCATTGAATTGACAAAATGGATTTAGGAACTTCTGAAGACTATTTGGCAAAAAGTACTCATGAGACTGTTCTGATAACCACTGCCACTGCACTATTCAAAATTGCTCAAAAGCCTCACCTTATCACAATAAGAAAAAGAGTGAGGCAGGAGAAAACATAGTTTTATAAAAGAAGTCTGTTGTTGAATTTAGTCTCATCGCTCTTTTGTGCCTGTGTCTCCACTCTTGTTCCTTTGTCCTCCAGCACCACCACCATCACGTCTCTTCTGCCTTTTGTCCATTTTCCCAACTAACTCCATTCTATGTTGTCTCTCTCTTTTTTTTCCCCCTCTGTTTTCTTCTTTCTTGTGTTATCTAATAATAACAAATGGTTCAGTGCCTTTGTGATGCGAATGGGAAGGTGATGAATAGTCCTGTAGCAAGATTTCAGGGGCTTCACACAGAGTTTGTGTAATTTTATTATTTTCATAACAAATGTGTTTACAGCCTGCAGGTTAAAAGGAATGAAAGTTACAAAGAATACATAAGATAAACTCTGTATGAGTAAGTACACCGCTAACAGGCACGGAGCTTGCAAACACATGAGTCATTCCAACTCATCCATTGCTCACTTCTCCCATCCCTGCAATGTTATCTTCAGTCCTGTTATATTTGATGGGTTTCTTAACGCCCCAGATGCTGGAATCAGCTATTGCATGAAGACCTTTGCTTCCATTCAGTATTTCTCAGTTGTCCCAGTTTCATTTGAGGATTCTTTTTTTTTTTTCCCAGATGTCATTGGTAGATATTCTTTTGACGCTTTCATGATGATTTCCTCAGGGCCTCCCTGATACAAAGACATAACAAGCTTATGTAGTGTAGTTCACTGCCAGATGTGTTGTGGGATCATGTTCATAATGTTTAGCAACTCCTGCAATTGCTCCACAGAGGAAGCGTGTTCCAGCTCTCACAGTCAGACTCGACAAGCAAGGCAAATGACAAAACTCAGGAAAAGCCATAAATAGGAAGCTCACAATTCAAGCCATAGGGCTACTGCAAGAGAGAATAATAATTTTAGCCTTTTGAAAAGACAAGGGCAGACTGAACTGCAAACAACATTTCAGTCTTCCTCATTCTATTGCCTCTGGCCTTTTGCCTCTCCGGTATGGTGTGCAAATAAAAGTGAATTGGCACTTTCAGATGTACTCCTGTAACCCTACAGATGTGTTATTAATGTGGATTTTTCTAGTTTCTCGGCACAAAAAGACTGTGATTGAATTATATGAAAATATAAATAGAATGGGCATCTGCTTACAGGGCATTGTTCCTTCTATTATTTACTATGGGTTATGAAGAATCATTTTGAAGAGAGATGAATGTAGGGAGAGCACATAAACAAGCTCTTAAAGGGAATAAAAGCTGGGACATGTTGGGCAGGGGAGAGCAAAGAGGGTGGATTTTAAATATGGCAAAAGAGGTAAAGCCCATGGAGAACTGCTACAGAGTGAGGCAACGGCTTGCTGACAGCAAACGTATGTGACAGTACCAGAAGGATAGTCATCAGGAACTAAACCCAGTATTTTTTAGTCCATCGTTTCCTTTGTAGTTAAATTGTTCATTGCACCTAATGAAGTGTTTGCTTCCTCTCCCTGGCGGGACGTCCTCAAAGTAGTGGACAGTCTTACATGCTTAGAGAAAGGAGAAAAGACTTGTGCCACGTGGGAAATGAGTCTGACTGACCCAAGTGCACCTCTCAACACACCCACGCAGAAAGGAGAACACTATGGCATGCTACTTACCATCAATCCCAACCCTTCTGCCATGAAAAATGATGGTACATAGAGAAATGACAAGATTTTTCCTGAAAGGTATCCAAGGTAAGAACACAAAGACTAGGGTAACCATGCAATTTTTTTTTTCAGACCTCTGCCTCATTCACTGCACAGAAGAGACTATGCACTGAGAACAAACTAGCAATACAAAAAGTATGCTAATCTCTGTAGGTTGTCTGTCTCATGTGTGGTAAAAATTGAGGTTATATGACAGCTAAGGCAGAAAAATGCAGCAAGAAAAAATTAAAGCACCTGAGGCTTCAAAAGTAGGTATAGCAATTTTAGCAGTTACTACCCACCAGCTGTTCATTCCTATCCTTCAGCTGGAGGGTTCTGCCTCCACAATCAAGTTGCATTCACTTCTCATAGTTTACAATAAGTCCACTGACATTGTGCTGAAGCAGACTCAAACTCTTGATGAAGGCATTAGAACAGTGTGGCTGCGGATGTTATAGCAGCATAAGAGGTCAAATTCTTAAACTGGCCATCTCCATAGCAAAGATGTGTCTCCTCCTTTGGTTTATCCTGACCTGTGCCACAGGCTTCTTGGGGGTGGAAGGCAGGGAGTAAAATTTCAGTTTTCATAGCTCCCCAATTAGTGCATTTTACTTTGCTCCATTTGGCTAAATGAAAGGAAATAGTTGATAGAAGTGGTGAACAACTCCTAACAGCAGAATAAGGCTGGGTTTCAGCCTTCTCAGACTGACTCCCAAGTTAGCTCATACTTTTGACAATTAAGCCCTTTTATCTCAGTTCCCTATCTCATAGAAACACTGGCAATACTCTCATCTCACGTGGGTATTGTTAAAGTATATATTTATTGGTATTTGTAAAGAGGAAAGTCTCCATTTAAGGAAACTGTCATTCATATTAGAGGTATAAAGTGAAATTCAGCCCATCTGTTGTGTACCGCTGTCCGATTTCAGCTTTTTCTCTCATACTTGTAAAATTCTTGAGTGTGACAACAAAAAAAAACCCACCTTTTTTTTTAAAAGTTGCTCTTCAAAGCATGTGGCAAATGATGCTTGGATATCCTTTTCACACTTGCAATGTGTGAGTGGAAGGATGTATAGAGAGACTTGTCTGCCTTTTCTTGTCTTTTTCTTCGTCCGAGCACAGAATGCCTCCTTCCCCAATACTACAGAGTCCCATTCTGTGTGAGCCCTATTTCTGCACTGCTTACTATCATTCTGTCAAGTCTAAATAGCATTGGTTAGGAAACTGGGATGGTTACTAACCAGCTATATTTCCTCTGTTGATTTTAGCCAACAAGACATGTTTTCTGGATACAAGTTAAGCTGATAATGTAGTAAAATACATAGCTGGTTTGTTTTCTGGAAATCTGCCTTACATCATCACTAGATGTAGCAATAGTTTACATTCCTATAGTGAACAAGGCAAGACCCGTTGGCTTGGTTATCTTTCTTTGTGCTGCTTAATAGTGACTCTGCATTTGTGATGAAGAGACAGCAGTTTGCAATATCCCCTACTGATAGTGCCAGAAGAAAGCTGGAAAATCTCCAGAACTCTCATTTTGAAAACACTGCTGAATTTCTTTGTGAATATATGAATATACATATCTTACTTATTTGAGCAACAAGATTTTTTTTTTCTCACTTGACTGTACTTTCTTCTTGTAGTACAGATTGGTTCAGAAAGAGATCAGAGCTTACCCCATGTACTGAGGAGGGTGAGAGGTGGGAATTTTACTGTTATGCATATTAAAATCATGAATTTATAATTTCTTTTTATAGATATATTTTGTAAAGAAGGGGAAAGTTGGAGAAAACATACACTTGATGTTAAGCATGACTGAATTGTCTCTCTCACTGAACTATTCCAGGATTGAAGAATAGTTGTTTAAGCTGGGATACTGACTAAAAAGCAGAGTAAGAAGTCTGGGAAAACAAAAGGTCTGGTTTCTACAGTAATCTCAGCCCCTTTTGTTTGAATAGAAACAGAAAAATAAATTAGGAAACACACAGTCATATGTGGTCATGTGTGGCAGAATATCTGTATCATCCGGAAGGGAAGGGAAGGGAAGGGAAGGGAAGGGGAAAAGCTGCTTCTTTTTCCGCCACTGCTAAGCTGTCAGTCAGCTAAAAGAAACTGGAAAGTGAATGCTTTGGCCTCTGTGAAACCAAGAGAAGGTAACACGGTAGAAATGCCCCCTGATTGCAAACCCAGGTGAACTGGATGCAAATTTAACATTATTGCTCAGTGAGGTGGATTTCTTGGGGATAAAAGGCAATAAGTGCAAATATCTTTGGGCAAGTGTTAGTCTCTTGCGTGATCTGAACAAACTCAATTTTATTGTGAGCCATGTTAACAAGAAGCTGAGCCTATAAGCCTTGTAATATCAACAAAAAAGCAATTTATGCAAAATGGGGGCAATCTTCATCTCATAGTATCCAGAGAATATGCAGTTTTATAGGTGATTAATTTAAAAAAGAGAGAAAGGGAAAAAAAAGGCTTGCATTAGTTATTTAAAAACCTTTTAGTAGGCTTCTACTGGAGAAGTATTAAGAAAAATAGAAAGGGTATCACATTTGAAGAACCAAGAAGGCATTGTGGGAATATAGTAGAAAATAAAGCAGAATTCACTCATGCAATTATTAGAGACATAGTAGTCGTACAGTAGTCAAAAGTTATGGCATGATTCCCCAAAATAAACTCGTCTATGAAAGTTTGTTTCTTTGCCCTTTCACCATTCTACTGGGTGTTTTTATCAAAAGAAGAATAAGTCTAAACACATAAAGAAATTAATAACTATTTCTAAAATGCTCTTACAGGTTTGGAGTTTCTTTTGATTTGGTTTTGTTGTTTGGTTGCTGGGGTTTTTTTATAAGATCTTCACAATGATTTAACCTAGACATCACAAGCATAGTCACTCTGAAAAGAATTGCATACTGCTGCATTTATGTAGATTAATCAGGGAGTTGAAAAACATATAGGTTTACATTTTCCAAAGCAGTCAGTATTTCCCACTGTGAACACTCCATTTGATATGCATAGAAAGAAAACACTGAGTATTAAATCTGCATTTAATATCAGGTTTCTTTAATTGTGTAAACTTAGCTACCTGCCATCATTAATCAGTTTTGGTATATTAGGCTGTAAATACTTACATTTGGTTTTAAAGCAATAAACAGTCACATTTTCAGTTATCATACAAAATATCCATTATGATTGAGACTTTCAAAAGAGCTAAAGGATAATAGACACCTTGGTTTAAATCATCCCAGCCATTGTAGTTAGAAACAATAAAGGACTTGGAATGAATTTTAGAAAGCAAACACAAGGACTTCCACACCAATGTTAAAAAAAAAAGGACATCCACATGTGCATTGCCACTTCTCAGGTGCTGACAGTCTTTCAGTAGCTGTTGTTTATTTCAGGTTTTAAAGTTCTTGATCCATTTTTTATGTTTCTGCACAGGCATCAAAGGACTTTGGCCTTAGGGAATTTAAATATTTCCTCTACACAGGAGAGTGCATTAACTACAAGCCTCTCAATTTATTTTGCTATAGCTACAACACAGTCAGCAGAAGCTTCATACATCTTAGACCAACAGTTTAAAGCACTAAAATTAGAAAACCCAAACTTTAGGCCTGAAATAAAGCATCACCTTTCAAAGTTATTAACGAGTTTGGACCTAATTGATTATGTCATTATGTACATGTGTTGTTCATTGAGTTGGTTTTTTTTTAGCTTTGGTTTCTCAGTCCCAGGGTCATTGAGTCGCTTGCACATCACATGAGCCAGGTCCCTCATCTTGGGCTGAGGCTGAGATTTTGCACCTCCCCCTGTGCTTGGTGTTTCCTTCTGCTTTGCTCAAGCAACTCCTGCTTCAATATGCCACCACCCTCAGGTGCACAACTCTGTGTTCCATTACACCTTAGACCATACATGGTATTTCTGACTGTATTATGGGCCCAGCATTGAAACTCCTAGCTGAAGCATATTCTTGCCCATGACAGTGCTGCCACAGTTGAGGAAGCCTAGAGAGCACTGACTTCAGCTGGTAAAGTAAGAAATTTAACTTTAGAAGACCTTGCAGCCTTAGTCTGTCATCATATGAAGCCTGAAGGTGCTCAAACTTTTTCAAACCCTACATACACCTAAAGGTTTTCCAGGTTGATGGTAATCCCACCTTCAGATGGCTCTTGGGCCACCAGGAAGTCATGACCACACGTATTTAGAGCAAAGGCACACCCTTGCAGAGAGCCAGCAAGAGCCCTGACTGTGACTCAGATGTGTTGGTCGGTGCTGTGACAACCAAGCAACACATTCTTCTGGCAGGAAAGGTTCCAGTCACCTAAAATCCATACAGGCTTCTTAAAGAGAAGGTTGTGGTGTGTGGTATGAACAGGAGAGAAAAAGGGTGTGAATAAGTCCTGCAGCTACTGAGGCAAAAGTCTGCTGCTCCCCACTCCACAGCGGAAACCTTTTTAGCCCCCATGGAAGTAGCAACTGGAGGATTATCTGCTGTTATTTCAGTGCTGAGGAAACAACGGCCGTGTTTTAACAAATCCTTCAGATTTATGCCTGATTAGCAAGACACTGCTGATGGTATGATTAAATACTTTCAGAATATATATGTAATCAACTTTTTTTCTGTCCAATTTTATAGTTTTCAGAGAAAGTGGTAATTGGATAATGTTAGGAATGTTCCTTCAAAACATGACTATCAGTGAATTAAGTAGTAGCAGCTTTATAAAAGCCTGCTCAGGTTTAAAGGCATTTTGTTCAGTCTCAAGTATTTATTCCAGGCTACAGTTTTTGAACAAGAGCAAATTATTTCTGCTACTAAGTAGTTTATACTTTCCTTTAATTTATTCCATCTCTGTCATTATATTGTCCTTGAAACTATTTTCTGTCACTGTCAAACACGATAGCCTCAGGACAGAAATGAAAGTGAGATAATATATCTCCATGAGCTTTTCTGGTGAAATGTTTTTAAAAGTTTTCAAACGCAGACATTTGGATTTAAGCAGAAAATGAAAGAACAATGAAACTAGGAGATTAAAGGAACAAAAGCAATTATTTTAAATGTTATCATTCTAAAGTTCCAATATTAATCCTTGAACACCGTTATAATTGCACAAAATGATTTATATAAGTAACTGAAAAAATTATTTTATGTTACTTCTCCCATTCCTCTGTGAAGAATAATGTCTTCTCTGACAGTTTCTTTTCTCTTAATTATAATTCCCAGAAATGTGTCACTGTGACATTTTTCTAAATATGGCCTTAATAAGAGGCTTAACTTTAATGGTGTAGTGCCTTGAAAACTTTCATAAGATTATCAAACCAATTCTTAAAAACATATAATACATTCCTTTTCAGAAACCAATGTAAGTTCAATGTGTGCTATTTTTCCATCCCAGAGATAACCTAAGTAGAACAAGCAAATCCAAAAAGTAAGGCTTTCATTGTTAGAATAGTGTGGGAGGAAGAGCAAGGGGCAGAGATTAGAAGATTTATGCTTTTGCCCTATTTCTGCAGTGATAGAATTATAGAATTTATTGATTGTTTATTTCTCATACGCTAGCATTTTAGGGGATTTTTTTTTTTAATAATTTTTACTCTGCTTAACCACTATTATATTTTCTAAACTGGAATGTCTGTCATTTAAGCTTTGAATTTCCAGAGGCTGACATGCTTAGAGGTAGAGTGGCTGGCTGGCTTGGGGAAGCCATGATTCAGACCTCTTTGCATTGCTTTGAGTGTTGCAGTGTTTTTTTTTACACAGAGTTACTCTTGCATGTTTGTTTGCCTTTTATTTTCTCCATTCTTAGCACTAACAAATAGCTTCATCAGCCCCTTGCAAAAAAGCAAATAAGCATAGTTCCTCCTCTAAAGACCACATAAAACAGACACAGAGAGATAGTTCCATGAAGAGACACAGGGGAGGGCATACAGATGTTTTATGGCTTTAACTCACTTCCAGTTGTTGCCTGAACCTAGGCCTTAACCTAGGCCTTACTGCATCCCTGTTGTTTTGGTACCATTTCTGATGAGCCAGAAACGGTTATATGGTAAACACCTTTACATGACATTAGCACATTTGCTTAGTAGCTGAGAGCACTGAGCCTTTGTCCCCATCCCCGGGACACAGCAGTTGGCTTGTGCAGGCAGGGCAGAGGAGCCAGTTTATTTTGTTGATCTTACCACGATGTATTTTCCTCATCCAAAGGGACCTTTGCTATGCAGTGCTCCTCTTAAACTGCAGGTGGATGTGTTTAAAATTATAATTAACTGCCAAATTATTACAATGGTTGAAAAGACATAAAATCTAGTCGTGAAAGCATCTACCATCTGCAAATGTAGTTCTCCTTTATGTCAGCGTGCCTCTTTCAACATTTTCGTACAATCACAAGATTTTATAAATCACTGGCACCAAGCATGCATGTTCTATATACTGAAAACTGTTTACCCACACAGATGGATGTATGTGTATGACACTGAATCACACTGAAATAAAATATTTCTCATGAAGGAACGTGTAAATACTAACCAGCATTTTTCAAACACTTTTCACACTAAGGTAAGAAATAGATACATAGGCATTATTTTAAAAAGCCCATTTTAAGGAGAAAGAAATCAACGCAAAGAAAGTTTTTTGAAAGTGCCTATTAAATTCAGACAGCTTTAGGAGCTGGGGAGATGCTGACCTTTAGGAACACCGATTTCTAACTATGATTGACCTTAGCTGGTACTGGCCGTGCTTAATGTCACAGGGAGAAACACAGAAACACGGGAGAGACCAGGACACAAGAACGTGTCTATGAAAGGTTTAGGAAGTGCCAGCAGATGGCATGCCTGAGTCCACAGCGGTGGGGTTTTTTTCCCCTGGGGAGGGGGAAGAGCTGTGGAACAGCAAAACTTTCTTGAGTACCCCAAACGACTTACTGTGCTTAACTTTTAAACGTTACTCTGAAAACCGAGATTTCTGAAGACGTTATGCTAGGTAAGGAAAAAGAACTCCAAACTGATGAATACATTTAGGAATGGCTTTGCCTGAGTCATTAAAAAAAAAAAACCTCTCTGCAGTACCGAGAAAGCTCAGTTCCTATTACAGATACAGATTAAAGATGCTATTTGTATGCACTTCTTCTTGATCTTCACACTTGTCTCCTTTGTTGGAGTTTTATAAAAACACATTAAAAACATCAGCATTGCAAAAAAGGATTTAAAAGCAACTTGTCTTCTGGAAAATGTTTGTTTCATTGATGTTCAAGGTTGCACAGAAGAAGTAATAGAAACTGCATCTCTGATCACTGGAAAATGGATTCTTGTCAAAGGCACTAACTGTCCTAATAGTGGTATGCTGTGTCTCGCTCTGTCTCGCTGCCAGGCTCAGCTATAGAAACAGCATAATTATAGGAGTAGCAACAATTCCCTTATCTAGTATGAACACTTGCTACTGCTAACCATATTTCAGCATGCTGAAGAAGACACACAGAATTAAAATTTAAGCTGAGTTTGTTGGGTCTTTTAATCCAAAAGTGGTGGGGTTTTGTGGGGTTTTTTTTTCTGTCCGGCTTTTGGTGGTGTTTTTGTGTGCCAGCCAGCCCAGGATCAGGTGATTCTAGCAGGGACAGGAGATGCTGCTGCCCAGGGCATGCAGCCTGCCCTTGTCGGGCACTTTTTGCTTGTCCTCAGGAGTTTCTCCTGGACTTGCTACATTTCTGTTCTGCCTGATGTCTTGTTGTTGTTACAATGACCTTGGGACTGTGGCATTTGAGAACTAATTGTTTTCAGGTAACCTCAGCAGAAAACTCTCAATTTCTGTCTCTTGTTGCCCCATAGGTATATTTCCCAAGTGTGGACATTACTAATAAATGAGTCCAGATATCCTCATGCTATTCTTATAATCAACTAATGGCCCAAAATTCCTGATCCAAAACTTATTAATGTCAATGAAAGTTTTCCTACAGAACACGCTAAATGCCCTACAAGGCAACCAGAATAAGCATCTTTTAATCCACCAAACCCATGAAACTTTTATGGTTATTCAAACCACAATAGCGAAGTAGTTGTAATGATATTAAGAACTAGAACTTTTTGATATTAGAACATCTAATTATTTGAGCATGCCTAGCAGTTATTTCCAAAGCATCTCAGGGAACCACTGAAATAACAAAGACCTCTGCAGAGGCAAAGAAAGAAATATATTTGAGTTAGAGTAAGGGAACTGGAGAAAATCCAGCTAAGAATGATGAGTCGAAATTCATTGTATATCGAACAACCTAATTACAGTGATTATGTTATTTGTCATCGCAGAGTTGATGAATATTTTCCGGAGCAAATGGAAATTTCCATCCCACAGTCATTGTAGTTGGCTAATATTGCTGTATATTAGCGTCTTAGAGCACTGTGATAGTGTCAAATATAAACAGATTACTGGAGACAATCATCCGCCAAAAACAACAAAGAGGCCAGATTATATCTAGGCTTTCTGATGATCAAAGCTTTAATATGCTTTATGTTCTGTTTCATAAATAATGAATGTGAAATGGTTGTGGCAGTAACATCAAGGCTTACATATTTTTGTAGTAATTATTTCAAAATTAAATATAAGTAAACATATTTAAAATGACTGTATTTATTAAATATAAAGCCAGAGGAGCCAAACACAAAGAAGTAGCTAGGAGGAGATTTGTCATCTGTAGGTCACTTGTATCCTATTTGTAATGATTTCTTTCCTGCACTAAAGAGAAAAGCTAAAACAATTTCATAAAAGTGTCATATAGTAAAAGATAACCCTTTATTTGGAATTATTTCTACTTTGTTGCAGAGCTTCAGAAGGAAATATACTATCACCAGGATTTATTTTCCCCTTTTTGTTTCATACGTGTTGATTTACATATTTAGCTGTTCTTGTTTAAATAGCATACCATCTTCTGTGAACTAAACAGACTTTATTAACAGCAATGATGCCAACTGTTCAAACTGGAATACATAAAATTCCTTATTATTTCACACCACAAAATAGGCATCCTTATATCTATAAGCTATATAAGTAAACAACATCTAAGTTTGAACACCCAGCTTGCTCGTATTATTTTTACCTGGACTTCTAAAGAAAACTAAGAGAAAATTAAGATAAAGTTTCTATGCCCTGCCAAAGAAATTCAAGTGAAGATTCAATAAAATTAATCATCCTTTCCAGAATAATGAGGAATTAATACTCAAATCATTTACGTTTGATAGACTTTATATTCACCAATGTCATTTAAACCTTAAAGCTGAAAGAATTATGGGAGCTCTCAAGCTAATATTGATCTGATGCCTTCAGCTAAATGACAATGATGTCAATTACTTTATCTTTTTAAAAAAAATAATAATATGGGAAGTACCCATGCTGTTAGAAACAGGACATGACAGAAAGGACCTCCTTCCAAAATTAAAAAAAATATTCATTTCCTGATTTCTTTTCATTGCAGCCAGTTCAGATTTTAACTGAAGACATTTATAGGTTTTCCATAGGGAAAATTAAGAATCAACTTACATGTGTAAACTTTAGACTATTTAAGGAAATTGCTTTAAGCTTTAATTAAAAATCCATTATCGTTTGCTTTCTATTTTTATGGTTCAAACTAGTGTTTCCTCCCCAGGTGTTTCCCTTTTAGGGAAGCACTATAAGTACTATACGTACTTATCAGTTTCCAGTGCAACGTCTGCATTGTTCCAGTCAAATTCAACCACTGAAAATGCTTACTCCTTCTTTCAGTCCTAGAGGAGAAGTGGAAGAAACCCAGGACTCCTCTCATTCTTTGTGCTCTCTAATTTTATCTCTTCATTTAATACCTCCTTGCTATTTTATGTCAGCCTTTGCTAAGCAAAATTATCGCCAGGTGTAGATCACGTACTCACCAATTTGTCACAGGAAGGTTTTAAGGAATAACAGTAGGGCAGTGGTCTAATAAATTCCCATGCTGCACGTCAGCTGCCAGTATCTAAAGGCTACGCTATACAGGTTCCTTACAAAATATGGGTCAATGCGGCATATGTGAAGGATGTAGCAGGTGTCTGCCAGAGCACCCCACTACTGCGTTGGAGGCACTTGTCTCCTGCTTTCTCAGTACCTTCTTGAGTGCAGGTCAGGTACCTTCTGCTGCTCAGACAGTGATCAGCCCGCTATGGGTGTTACCAGAAGCAAGTCTGCATACTAACAGCTTGTTTGCATGTTGCCAGACCAGCTACAGAAAATGGGTTTTAATTTCCAGATGTTCATTGCAAGAGCAAGAAGGTGTTGATTGACACCAGCCTGTTTCCTTAGGGCCAGGAAAATTCTGAACATTTTCTTAAGATCGCTCTGAGAGTCATGTCTAAAACAAGTGCTCTGGGCTGCAGCTAGTTTAAATTAATTACACATTTATTATTAACATACTTGTAATAGTAACATCAAGCCTGAACCAAATGACAGCTCAAAAGATAATTTTTCCTCAGACCCAAATTGAATCTCGGTCTCTCCTTCTCAACAAGAATCAGAACAGAAATAAGTATGTTGCCTGCCTGGGATGTGACAAATCTTTCATTATGATGATCTGAAGAGTTTTCTGGTGTGAGAAGGATTGGTGCTGTGAGGATGCACTTCTGTAACTCTGTGCTGCTC
The DNA here is from genome assembly GCA_013400835.1 of Zapornia atra. Taxonomy (NCBI): domain Eukaryota; kingdom Metazoa; phylum Chordata; class Aves; order Gruiformes; family Rallidae; genus Zapornia; species Zapornia atra. The sequence goes on along the minus strand of VZTU01028841.1, from coordinate 97,252 downwards.
TGGCAGCTTTCTAGGCATTTCTTGCGGTGGCCCACAAAATACCCAAATTATTGCTCCCAGTGGTGCTTTATATGAATTTCTGATCTCTTGTGGTGAGTTACTGTGTGCTCTGGGAGTGTCTCCAGACCTGATGTGTCTGCACCCTGACTAAAACTTATTTCTTCAGGCCTGTCATATTGCACCTTCTAGTTTAAAATGTTGCAACATTTTATGAGAACGCTGACACACAACACCCAGTCTGTCTTCACGTCCTGGAAAATGATGACTGAAATGAGAGACCACACGTCACAGGCTCTGAAGAAACCTACGAACATTTGAAGATGTTATGCCCAGAAATGTGGGTCCTTCTGGATCACTTGTTTAGGCATAAACTTTCCCAGCTGGTGATTTGAAGGGTTTGCTGATGATCGGGAAGAACGTACCCTGAAATCAGGTAGTGTAGTATAATTAATACATTATATGATCCTGCCATCCGTTGGTATGTTGGGTACAGGACCACACAGCACGGATCAGGTTTCTTTAATTTAATTAAGGAAGGATTTCATGGGTTTGTTTTCTGTCTAGTTTGTTACAGATGTCAGTGGTTTATAGCAAGCATTTCACTAATATTCTTTTATTTGCTCATTTGATTGTAAATAGCAGGAGTTATCTCAGTGCCTGCTGAAAGCAGTGTCTCAGGTACTGAGTGGTGGCTACTCTGATCACTGGGGTTTCAGCAGCAAATTCATCATTTGCCTTAAAAATTGCTATAAGATGGTTTCATGCTTTTCAGAACCTGAATTCCAGAGAATACCTGTGACAATCTGACACAGTTCAAAGGGTCTTGTTCATCTGCAATAAAAAACCCAAACAAAGCCATACTGCCTTTTGATATGTAGAAGTGCAGGCTTCGCAAAGTGATCAAGCCAGAGAATGCTGTGATCAACAAGGACAACTTACATACTCATTTCAGTACTTATTTTTCATCCAGACCAAGCCCAAATATTGAAGGAAAGGATGGAAATAATTATTCCAAATTGTAGTGATCACGGTGCAACATCTTGCACCTCTAAAATTGTCATATGCATATGTTTGTTCCTTACAAATAACTGAGACCCCATCACTGAGGCGAACAAATAATTTATCTTGGCAGACCAGAAATCTTTGCAATAGCACACACAAGTTATTATCTCTTCAGTTAAAAAATAGCTTATTGCTTTTATCTACTTGTTTGACACATACTGTGTCTACTTTCTAAATTAATTCATACTTTAGAAGATTGTAGCATACTGTCTTTTCTGTTAGAGAAAACATGTGTCCAGTATTGGCAACTGCGGGAAATTTTCTCGTTTGCCTTTGACAATCTTGGATTTCTACTAGCACAAAACTATTCCTGGTGACTTTGCTGATACCACTACAAATATTTTTCTTTCTGATTGACTTCAAAGGCTTCTCAGTGTCCTTTCTCTATTTGATATGCTGACAGAAATATTCCTTGCAACAGTTTTTCAAGACTTGATGTTCCTGAGAAGCAGTAATATGTAAATAACCCTCTCCTTTTCATACACTAAAAGTCTCGTGCTTACACTTAGATGAATTCAGGTGGATTTGCTACCTCCTAATTTTTATCACAGATATGCTAATGCGTTTGCATTTGTTTGATTTCCTCCTCTGGAGCATGGTACATGGATTAGCAACACGTTCTTACAAAATTCTCCAGTCACTTGATTGTAAACGCTGGCTTTGTTCACTTTCTTTGGAAATGCTTCTTGGGCTGAATCTCTATTAAGTAATAATATGAGCCACTATATTCTCTTTTGTCAAGTATTAAAGGTAATTATCAACTAAAAAAATATCTTGTATTCTTTTTTATCTTATGGGTCACTCATTTGCCATATCCAAGATACCAGAAAACTGTGCAGCAGTAAACTGTGGGCCAAATTTTCTAAGCCATACTTTGCAGTAAGTTTCTGTATCCCATGGAGATTAAATAAAATTGAACTATGGAACAGTAAGACAGTCTAAGTTCTGCATTCTCTGCTCTCTGCAAGATTATCTGTAAATAAGTGCACCTAATGCTTTTCAAGTTACAGAATTTTTTAGCTGAGTAATACATAAGGAATTTAAAGTGCAGAAAGTACTACTGAAACTACCAAGTCTGAGACAGTATCTTCTATAATACATTATCCAGAAAACTGTCCTAATATGTGAAATACATATTTGTGTCCTCTTATTGTGCTGTTTTGATCACTATGTCTTAGTGGAAATGGAATACAGAAATCCATCTTTGGCATTACCTGTTTAGTGAATTTATGACCTAGACATGCTCAGAAATTGATTTATAGTCCTATATTTGTGGGTTTTTGTCCTGTTGTCCTTAAGTAAAGACTTAAACATGGGTAACCAGGGTATCTCACTTCAGCTTCTTCACAGAGTGCAGGTGAATCTTTTGGAGTGTAAGTACAGTTTTGTTAACCAGAAGATTCATATCATGCACACCATTTTGCATGGAAGGATGTGGCTGCTCAGTCAAAGCTTAGTACAGTTCACTTCCTTGCATTACATCAGTCCTGAAAAATTTGGGCAAACCAGTGTCTCCTTTCATTGCTTTTATTTGCAAAATTCTGCCCAACCCTCATCTGCATCTCTCATACCCTACCCAAAACTTTCTGTGCTCCTTGCCACAGTTTGACCCCTCTTTCAGTCTCTCTTTTTCTGTTCTGGATGTTGCAGTGTTCCAGGCTGGGATTTTTGTTAGTTCTTTGGTCAGACAGCACCGAGGATTTACTGCTTCATTGATAGTCTCTTTTTTACATATATATTATGCCTGAGCTTGCTCATTCATGGATTCAGCAACACTTAACATAAGTCTTGCAGGGAGTTTTGGCCTCTCCCAAATGCTGTGTTGCCCTATATCATCCTTCTCATACCATTAAGTGTATTGACTTTCTTTTATGTCTGAAAGCTGGTCTATTCTTCCTAGCTATATCAGCTGGTTTAAAACAAAACAAAACAAAACAAAACAGAACAGAACAGAACAGAACAGAACAGAACAGAACAGAACAGAACAGAACAGAACAGAACAGAACAGAACAGAACAGAACAAAACAGAACAAAACAAAACAAAACAAAACAAAACAAAACAAAAAAACCCCAAACCATATTCTCACTAAAAACCTCCTCTATTATCTATTTGCTAATTATGCAAAAGATTGTTTCGATGAACTTTTCAAATGTAAAAGCTTTGTGAAGATATATGTACCAAACTTATTTAAATAAGTTCTACATCTTTACAGTATTACAAGTTGTGCATCTTGCCCTGCCTCTGAGACTAACATTTTTCTCCCTGTTTTGAGGGATATTTTTGGAGAGAGAAGTCCCTTAAAAATAACCATAATATTTTAACTTCTTCCTGCAGTTAGAGTAATGAGTGCTGAAAGAGCTGAATTCCAGCAGAAGTGGTAATTTTTATCAGTGGGGCAATTTCATCTCTCCTACAGACATGGGATTTCATCTTTCTAGCACTTTCTCACTCTCTCTCTTGATCTCCCATTTTCTTCTAACCAGGAATTCTATGGGTTTGCAGCAAAATATATTCAGTACTCCGGAAAGAAATATATATATATATTACATTATATTACAACCTCAGTCCCTTTCACTTGCAGGGAATGTCATTTTCATAACATTTCAACACTTCCAATGTACAAGTATGATAAGTGTATTTTGTTTGAAAGGTTTCTTATATATTTATTTTCTAGATGAAAGAAAAGAGGAGAGAAGGAAGTGCTGCTTCATGCAATATGGTCTGTGAAGCTGAACTGTTGTCATAGCTGGTATCTCATTTTAACTTTGCAGGTCTTGATGAAAAAGGATCTGAGTTCAGGCAGTTATTGAGCGTATGCTCCAGTGACTGCCAGATTGATGCTTCTGTCATACAAGAATGTGACAATAGTTGCTATGGATTTCCTGATTCGCTTAATTAGATTTTTTCCTGTATAATTAGCACATCCTCAGTCTGAACTTCAAACTATGTCACCAATTTATTTTGAAATTAGAGAAAGTGTTGGAGAGGATTTTATTCCTCTCATTTCTTGTAAATGTCTGTGCTAAGACCCACTAGGAATATCACAGAGCAGAATTGTTAAGAGGTCAGTATGTGATGTGGAAACAGGCTGTTTGACCTAGTTTTGGCAGTGGCTCAGACATCTGAGCTCACTGAAGAGCGGCTGTGAGGAGAATCTCTCTTTGTTTCATTTCTCAGAATCAAGGTAAAGCTAGTGGGAAAGAGTGGGGTAGCTTTGTAATTATATGAAACAGATATTCCGTTCTAGAGGTCGTCGCAGACACAGAACTATTATCATGGCACAAGAAGGGCTGGCTCACCATACAGGGAAGGAAGGAGGAAAGCAGCACTGCAGAGCAAAGAAAGGTACATACGCAGTGTGAAACTTTTGAAAGTAATTTTATTCATACAGGTAACCACAGAAATTCAAAAAGCCTTTGCTTTGTCCTGTAAAGTTTCTACCCTTTCATGGACTCTCACAGAACTATTGTAAAACTATCAAAAGTTCAGTTAAAAAAAGCCATGTTTTCATACTACACAGTTATGACAGAGATGCTGTTAGGGATGTTTGGCTGAGTTGATGTAGTTAAGCTGGACTTCACTCTATAAATCCCCAAACCTCTACTTTGATTTGTTTGTAACATAAACTCTGTTGTTGCTTTAAGGCTGAAGAGCATAAGATATGCAAAGAGAAATTTGTCATTGTGAGAGGCTTCTGAAAAAACATGTCAGCACTTTGCATTAGCTGAGGCTTTGCTCTATGCACCACAGCAGCTCCTTAAAGATTTCCAATAGGCAGCTGCATGCCAATACCTCACTGCAGAATTGTTTAAAAGCACATTAGCATGAGGATACATATCAGTGGGATGGGAAGGGGCCAGGATGGGTTACAATAGGTTTGGGACATCCCTGTGCATGACCTAAACCAACACGCATCAAAGTCTGAGGCATTCTCAGTGCTCCATCCAGCACCACGGTCCAGCAGGCTCTCTAGTGTCCCTGCACTGTGCCACCTCATGCAGCCTCCCTGTGCCTCCTGCTTTCCTTTCCCTTGCAAATACACACTGTACTGAGCACGATTTTTTCCTCTGCCTTTATGGCGATGGAAGCTCAAGTGAGCAGCCTTTAGGACAAAGCTGTGTCGGACACCTTTGGTCCATACGCAGACTTTTCAAGGAAGCTCTGCTGAAACGTGGTTGGCACAAAACAGGACGGATCACAAAATTTCCCTACATTTTTTGTTTGCTTGCTTTCTTTGTTATTAGTTTGGTTTAGTGTGAACATACATTTATTATTCTTGGAACACAGCTTCCATACTAGAGAAAAAAGGATGGCAATAAAGAACTTTCTGCTGCTTCAAGACATCAAGGTTCAGGTTGTTTATAGCCCTTTCTTGTCTCTCATAGAAAAAAGCACTAAAATCACTTTTGTAGCACAGGTTTATGACACTGCTGGCTGCTTTTTATAAACACCATTGACTACACTTTCATTAATCCAGAACTATTATTTCAAAGCAGAAACACTGGAACTAACAATGTTTATGTAAATACAGATGGCCTTGATATTCATTTGGAGAAAAATTTTCAAGAGATTTTGTGAAAGGCAAAAAGTAAAACAAGTTGACAGACTTCGGACTGATGGACTTATTTTTCTTTGGGAAGCTCTTTTGCGGGCATGCCTTGAAACATACTGATATCTTCAATTCTAATGCTATTAATTCAGTATCATTGCACATCCTGCCATGTAATGGGGAGCAACTTGTGTTAGTCCTTCTTCCTGTGAGCTACACCTATCAATTATGTTCTTCAGCTATTTAGTTCCCAAGAATACCTTCCAAGTGTGATAATAATATACATTGTTGGTCTATTAAGTCAATTTTACAAGATCCAACACAACCAATGTCTGCTTACATGAGGCCCAAAGACTACTTTGGGTCTCTGTGAAGGCCATTTGATATCTGCCTTCTTTTATGGTTGACCTTGAAGGAGAGTTCAGTTTGGTAATTTATGGCAAACAGCATCCAGGAAGACCCATTTGCAAGATTCACTGTCACTTAGTGCTAAACGATCGCTCCTGACTCTGAAGACAATCTGAGTCCCTGACAGGGCAATCCCATAAAAAATATTGCCTGGCTGCCCAGGTGTCTTTTCCAATTATCTGGAGTAGAAATTAATACTTTTAAAAGCTGCTAGTTTTTGAAAGGTTATTACAATTTATTCCAGTAGTTTCTTTTACACATTATGATGAATTGGTTTATTACGCCATTATTTTCCATGTCAGCTTTTTAGAAGATTGAATCATAATGTTGAAACATTAGAATGAATGGCAAACATATTATTTTACAGCTGAGTAATATATTTCCTCTAAAAAATTGTGCTCTGTTTTTAATAACAGGTAATTTTATTATTATACTGCTTAATGCTGTTGTCCCACATTATTTATTTCTATATAGTAAAGACTGGAGGACTTTCTTTCAAGATGTCAGTGATAGCTTGGACAGGACACAAAATATATGAAATAATCCAAATTGTGAACTGTGCTTAAAGCAGAGCAATTCATGACTTCTCAATATCAGTATAATATATGGAGCAGCTCCAGAGAGAATAAATGGTTAGCCTCACTTTAGTGGGCTTCTAAATTTAGAAGCAAGTTTTTTTTAATGTCATGTTGTCTTCTTTGATTTTTTTCTTTCAGTGATAATCTCTGGGTGCTATTTTTGTTCCCCAAATCCTCTCCAACTGATCTATAAAAGGGTGGTAATTAGCATTTTAATGGGAATAGTTGAATCTCACTGTTTCCCTACAGCGAGCACATTCCTATTTATGCAGAGCTCAGCAATACTCAAAGACATAAGAAATTCATCATTTCATTTTCTTTTTTTTTTGGGAGGGGGTGTGGGGGTGGTGACTGAAGAAGGGAAGCTGGGGTGGAGGAGGAGCAAAGTTAAAACTCCCATTCTTTTTGACACTGTATCTGCAAGTAGAATAGTTTCTTTTTCCAGCATGAATTACACATTTTTGGCTCTCCATCATCAGTTCTGCAGGTGGCTGAATACTTTGAACTCCCATTGACTTCTTTCACAGCACAATAAAGTTTCCATCCTGAGGTGCACAGCAATGCCCTATGTATTTCTTAATTGGAACAATTATCTCAGAATGGTTTAGTACAAAGTACTATTTCAAAAAGACAATTTCCTGTAGGTAAATGGTGTCAATTTCAAAAGTTTTAGGTTACTGCTAATGAGTGTCTGACACTATTTTTCAAGCAAGTAAGCCCATGTGTAGATAAAGATTTGGAATTCTGCCTGAATGTTTAGCGAGTAACACCTACAGCTCAAATAGACAGATAATGACATCAAAAATAATCTTCCCTCAAACCAAGAACCTTTGCCTTCACTGTCAAAGAACGTACCAACTGTGTGAAGGGTAATCCACCATACCATCAGAGCTCCTCATGGCTACTACTGATTTTCATCCTTCATTTCATTAGGGTAATTTGCATGGCAGCATGGAAGGTTAAGATCTGATGTATTTCTTTTCAGTGTGATGTAGAGAAACAATTTAAATTTAAAAATTTAATGTTTGGGTTCCTGCTTGTGTCTTAGCTGCAGGTCCTACATAATGCAATAGTTCACAAAAGGCAGTATGGTTTTATGCATAAGAAACAGATTATATTGCAGGAGAACATTGGGGGTTGGGCTGGATGATCTCTTGAGGTCCCGTCCAATCCCTACAATTCTGTGATTCTGTGAGAACAGGGCATGGTTCCTGGCTTAGACGGGACAACCTGATGGCACTGTGTGTGAGAACATGGACTGGGTCTGCCTCTGGGCACCAAAATGTGGTGTACGACCCAGCCTTATCCAGAAACCATGCCACCCCTTCAGCCTCCACAAGGCTCAGGTACGGCCTTTGTGAATGTTGACATGTTGTTGCTGAACAGTGCTGAGTTGTGTGTACACCACAAGGTTCCTGGTTTTACCGGACCACAAATCGGTAAATCTGTGGCTGTGTTGACCAATGTGTTCATTCCTAAAAGTAAATGCTTCCTGACTCTACTCAGTATATTCCCTAGAAATCCTAGTGGAAATGAGTTAGGAAACAATGGGTTTCCCCAGTCTTATTAATTCTTTTCACACTTTGCCATATTAATATCAATGAAAAAGGTCACTTACCTGAAAACCAAATCCATGGAGGGGTGATTTCCAGATATTTATGATTAAAACACTAAGACTATAAATAACAATATCTACATATCAGCCTCTTGTTTTTCTGAATATCAAGATTTATTTCCCCTCAAGATAAATATTGACCTTGGCTTTAAATTGGTCAGAATTAATCTTTCTGGTCAATAAATCTTGGTATTCCCTTCCACAGAAATCAATATGTGTTTGGTGTATCCGATTATTGAATGAAATTCATAAATTTAACTCTGCATGAAGATTTTCATAAATGGTGAACAGTCCAAAATTAGGATGCTTCAAAAAGGCTCAGAATATACTATATGGACTATTTCAGTTTAATGTTAAGAAACTGCTGAACTGTGCATTAAATAAATTACTGTATTGCTCAGAGAGTTACAGTAAGGTCTATTAAGTACTTTAAAGACTTGGCAACAGTGAACAACAATAAATAATTCAAGTAGCACCTCTAATCTTGTTTTCTTTCTCCTTAATTGGTTTTACAGCATTGTTTTGACATTTACCCTTGAATTAAAAAAAAAAAAGAAATACAAAGAAGAAAATGCATGCTGTGCACTAATCCAGCTGCCAATTGAGTACTTAGATATTGATGCATCAGAACAGCAGAGGAGCTCCACTCTGTCTTTTGAGTTGGCAAAGCCCATTACTGGTGTGAAGCAGTACAGGTTTCTGGGCTTCCACATAATCTGAATTGAAGAACTGTTTACAGACATGCACGTGTTCAAACACAGTTATTTAAAAAAATGTAGAGATATTGAATCATCGTGTCAGTGAGATGCCAGAGCCAAGACATAAGAGACCATGTCTGGCCTGTCACCCAGGGAGTCATCTAGAAGACAAAAATTTGCCAAGAAGGACAGGTGGATCCAGAAGAGCTCAACAGCTGGAAAACTCAAGAATTAAAAGAGAGCTAACACTTTTTCTATCCAGGTTTCCCTAGCCCATTGAGAACCTTGGGTTGATTCTAACCTTCAGGTTTTAAATAGAAGTGACTGTGTCAGGACACATTTGAACTCGGTGTTTAGAAGCAGAGAAAGTAATGTTGGTTTTGTTTTTAGTTAAGTTCACAAAAAGTAAGACATAGTTTGTTTTTTGCAACAGTTTTTCAAAACTTTGCATCTAAAATATTTTGTGCTAATTGTCCTTTTTATTCAAAATTATAATGTTTATAGACAGGATTTTTTTCAAATTCACATTTTTTCCTAAAAAGAGAGTAAGATAAGTTACATATTTTCTTTCTTTATGTTTTATTTTTTAATAGAATTATTTTAAGAATATTTAAGGTATAAGTTTGCATGTGTGTGTGCAGGTAACATGCATAGAAAAATGAGAAAGTAGATTATACTGGTGCATTTTCAACAATGTATGAATATATTCTAAGCATACATTTAGTGAACCCCAAACTGGTAAAAATATAGCACATACTTCTTTTAGACATCATTTGGCACCTCTTAGAACTTCAGATGGAAGTATTAACACTTTTGTCATGTACATATCACCTCCATGCATATTCATAATGAAACTATGCATAGTGAGGGGATTTTTTTCTTTAACAGACACTGTATGTTTTTTTATGTGTATCTACTGTTTAAAAAAATCCCATTTTCCAACACAACCTTCTTTTTAATTCTAAAAAAAGGGTTTTTTTGAAAACAGCATTCTTACTGTGTATTAAAATATAAAAGTTAAAGACAAAGCAAACATTAATCAATGTAAAACTCAATATATTTCTATTACCCAGAGAAAGGGGGACATACTCTTGTTACTTACTAATACATACTCATGCTTCCAGCCTTCCTTTCAAGAGGACTTTAAAAAAAACCCCACAAAAACCTGTTTTCTTTGTACCTAGGCCATCAAGGTGTTCCCAGTGTGCAGAAGCAACACCTCCCGAAAGAGATATTTTACTGAATAGTAGTGGAAGACTGCAGTAAAGTTAATAAATTCCCTTCTGACAATAATGAATTTCCTCTATCTTCATTGTGGTATTTGGTTGAGGTGATACATATTTGCACCTCCCCAGTATGCCCAGACACTAAAGGTAAAACCTACTGCTCTTATTTCCCAATCCATTTCTATGTTAGCATATCAATAAACATCCTTGTGAAGCTTCGTTCTTGCCATATTACTTTGTTCACCTCTATTAGTTATGTTTAATATTTGACTCACCATCAAACATGAACCAAATCTAAACAGTTCCACCTTTGTTTCCATCTAGGTTATTAGTAGTTCACTATTAGGATAAAGTAGCTTTTATACACTGTATTTAGCTATCCACAAACAAGAACTGTATTGCTAGCTCTGCTGATAGCTTGCCAGAGTGAACGTCACTCTACTCACTTCATCTCCTTGTCAAGACACCTTTAGCATAACGTCCTTAGAACTTGTTCTGAGCTCCAGGGAATAAAACCCCTATGTATTACTGATATTTGTGTTCCAATAGTGCAATGGTACCCCAGTAGAGTAACTGGGTGGGATTCATCTCACTTGACACTAACTGAAGAAGAACTAGGACTTGACACTGAGTTAGTTGGTTACCCATTAAGACATAGTCTCTAGGAGAAAGGCAACCAACAAGTAGCAGGCACTATCTACGTCAAAATGGCATCATAAGTTAAGATGTAATGCCTTTGGGAGGTACCTATTTCTCTCCGTTTAGAGAGCTTCCATAGCCTGTTTCAACCTGAAACCTGGGGATTGGAACAAGTATCTCAATATATGTCCCAAATAAATCTTGAGGTGCTACTCAGTATCACAACTCTGAAAGGTGAGAGTCCTCCGTCAGTCCTGTGTCATACCTGCACTAGCTTGAATAATCACAAAGCATCTCAACAGGTTTTAAAAGCCTATGTCTAGGTACCCGACTCCTCAAATTTTTAGGGCACTGCAATTGAAAGAATTCAAGACATTGAATCTTATGCACAGGCACAACTTTAGAGTCCTTGGACAAGAGATGCCTTGAGAACATTCTTTCACATGCAAAATCATCATTTATTGGAAATTAAAAATACTGAATTATTGGTCGTGCAAATAAATCATTTTTGTCAGTCAATATTATGTATATCTATTCTCATAGAACATTTCCTTGCTTGGAGAACAAACTCAGTCATGGAAGTAGGACTAAAGTAATAACTGCGGTTTACGCTCTTAAAATAATTATTCTGGTCTGGTTTTATTTTCTTTTTTAAGAACATGGTCTGCCTGCAAACACACGGATTGTTCTCTAAAAGATTTCTTTCTCTAAAAAAAAAGAAAATCAAATAGTATTGATCTAATTGTGCTCTTACTAAGGAGTGTCTCAGGAAAGCAAGAAATTCTGGAAAAGGAGGTGACGTTTATAGTTTGGCTGTATCTATTATCATCTTACTTTCATAAAGCTATAGAATGACTTTGAATTGATCATGCAGTTTATCAACTCAGATTAACAGTTATGCAAACAGATCAGCTACCACTCAAGAGAGCAAAAGCAGTCAGCTGACCTGTCACATTCAAGAATAGATAAATCATAAACTTACAGATTTTGCATAAGGTTTTAAAATAAAACCCTACATTGTTTTTACTTTGCAACTGCATTTTATAGAATCATAGAATCATAGAATCATAGAATGGCGTGGGTTGGAAGGGACCCCAAGGATCATAGAGCTCCAACCCCTCTGCCACAGGCAGGGCCACCAACCTCCAGGCCTGGATCTACACAAGGTTGCCCAGGGCCCCATCCAACCTGGCCTTGAACAGCCCCAGGGATGGGGCATCCACCACCTCTTTGGGCAGCCTGTTCCAGCACTTCACCACTCTCTCCTTAAAAGAACTTCCCCCTAATATCCAATCTAAACCTTCCCTCCTTTAGCCTTTATCTATTCCCCCTTGTCCTACCATTGTCTACCCTTCTATAAAGTTGATTCCCCTCCTGTTTGTATGTTCTCTGCAGGTACTGGAAGGCTGCAATGAGGTCCCCCTGCAGCCTTCTCTTCTCCAGGCTGAACAAGCCCAGGCACTCCATGGTTCAGGCAACTTTGTCATTTCCTTTGAATTTACATTTGCCAGTCTAACAAGTTTAGCTCTCATATCCTTAGCAAAACATCATATTGGGAGGCTCATTCTCTCAGATGGCCTAATTCAGCTCCCATTAAAGTCAATGAAATTACCTTGTTGGCTTGAGTGAAAGCTGAATTATGTACTACTCAGAGAACAGCTGTGTAGGATCAGCTTAGAAGTGCATTTATGCCAGTATCCCATTTCTGACAAGAATAAATAAAGTGTGCTTATAGAAGTCTAAGAAACAGGGCAAATACAGAATGATACTTTAACTTCAACCCTTTCTAATCCAGTAATTTGCATTTTTGAAGCTTTGTGAGCTGTATGTTATAATCACTTCTCTCTGTTAATAACTTTTGATGGGTCTTTCATAGAAAGTCTTCAATTTGCCTTTGAATTCACTTATACTTTTGACATTCCCAAAGAGTTCCATGTCTGAATTACTCCCTTTTTGAAAAAAGTACTTCCTTTTGTTTATTTTAAACCTCCTAATGATAATCTCATTTGGTTCCTCCTAGTTCTTGCATCCTGAAAAATAATGGATAATCAGTCTCTTGTTCAGTATCTCCAAGCAATTAATAATTTTATAGACATAAATTATATCTTCCTTGTACCAATATTCTTTTTTCTACCTGAAGAGTTTCAGTTTTTGTAATTATCCTTCACATAGAGGTCACTGCCTAAGCTTACAATTCTTCTTTGAAGAGTTTGCAATTCTGCTTTGTCCCTTTTGAAGTGAAACAACTAGAACTATTTGCAGAATTCAGGATGCAGGCACACCAGGAATGTACAGTGACATGTCTTCTCTCTTTTTATACCTTCCTTTGCTCCAATTTTTAGTTATTTCTTCTGCCCTGAGCACTAAACTGACATTTTGCACAGAACTATTTGCATCCATTTCTCCTGATGGGTGAGAGCTGGCTTTCATGACCATGCTTTAGTGTGCAGGTATTCTTAAGGCTGTTTCTACCAACATAGGTTTGGGGACTTTATGGACTAACATGACATTTTTATAATGCCAACTCTTTCACTATTCAACCTCACTATTCAGCTCATTATTCAATTCAGTTTCCAAGTGAGTTTTGTCTATGTATATTAACAAATCACAACAGAGACTCTTTAGAGAGATGGTTATTGCTAATTAGTGATTAAATATGTTCATTAGAAAGAACATTGATGTAGCCTTTGAGCTGAAGTTTTACAGTGTCCTAGCCTCCCACCTGTCTGTGAAAATGCATCATCTGAGATGGGCCTCTGTGCATCCCAACTCATCAAAGCTTCCTGATACATCCTCACCCATTCCCTCATCCCAGACAGGTGAATATGCCTTCATATTTTTCATTTGAGATTAATCCAGGGTTTAGTTCTTTCTGTAGCAATTGTGAGCATTCAGGGGTGTTTCCCTCCAGCCAGACCAACCACCCTTACATCAAGCCTTTCAAGTGGCCATGGTACCCCTGTGGTCCACAGCTGGACCCTGCTTTCTGCACTGAACATGCAAATTTTAGTGCTTCCTGAGAGCCCTATTAGTACTGGCAGCAGAGCTTGTCTGAGCAAAGCATTTGACCCATTCTAGTCTGGATGTTACATTTTGGAGTCTGCACAAAACTGTTTCTGGTAACCTTTTTGAACAAAAGCCTCTCCTGTGCCAGATCTGTAAGTGCTCATATTGAGTTTGTATACAAGGGTATGGATTTCAGACCAAAATGTGGATTATACAAGCATATTTTCCTTGCATAAGCACAGCCTGAAAGGTACACGAATAGCCAAGGCACAATTTTTCCTGCATCTATCTACAGAAGTGTCCAAATAGTTCATAATAGAGGCCACAGGAAAGCCCACATAGTAATATAGTTGTGCAAAGGAAAATGGCATATGTCAGTATAGGGAGTAGTAATGCAATAGGTAAGGGGAAGCCAAATCTTGCTGCACGCCAAGGATTTCTCCATGTTCCAGGAGGAGCTGCAGAGCTGAATGTCTTGAGTTAAGGAGCTGTGTGATAAGCAGTAAGCAAACTCAGTTCTGGTGCTTTCAAAAATATTTTAAAGCTCTAAATAAACCTTTAAATGTGAACACCAAGTCATCAAGGGAATTAAATAGAAAAAGATATATGGAAAGTAACAGCAAGAGAGCTATCATACATGTGCATTGCTTGGAGGTAAAGCACAGATATATTAGGTGCATCCCTGCAGGAAGCTGTGACAACAACAAAACCCTTGAAGTTAAAATACTATGTAACATGCTTTAATCAAGAGCCATGTGGACCTTTTGGATGCTCTCTTCCATCATTGCCGTGATTAACATCATCTGTTCTTTCTGGCAAGCAAATAAATAGATAACTAAAACATGCTCAGATGCTCTTTGCCTGAAATGTGACAAATACGCCTTGCCAGCAGATGAGAAACATCTCTTTCCCAGGGATGGACCAAAGTTGAAAAGCTGTGTGGCTTTTTTTAGTTTATATATGCATGTGATATTTGGGAGTGGTATGCTTCTTGAGGGAAAAAAATATAATGTATGTCATAAAAAACATTAAAAGTTTTGCGTTTTTTTCAAACAAATCTCTCTGTACGTGGAGGTGAACACGGAAAGAACATTGCAGGCTGCATGTTCTGTGGTATCTCTGTGAATTTGTACATCTAAAGAACAGCTAGATGTCCCAGGTCTGTTGTAACTTTTGAGAGAGTTTATCCTCTCTCCAGCAAATTACGAGATTGTACCATGTACTCCACCATGTAGGTGCAAGCAATACAGAAGGAAAAAGAAAAAAAACCAACCCTCTCTTAAATGAAGCTTCATATTGGTAGAAATCCTGAAAGTGGAGTCACTACATGCTTTACATGAGAAAAGCCAGTTTATAACTGTAGGATGACTGACTAACATAGCAACAGTGAAAGGTGAAGGAAAAAGGGTTTCTTCTAATGATAGGTATGCCCACAACAATGTACCATATTAACGGCATAGTTAACAACCACTTAATTAGTTTGCTTTCACAGATACTTTCACAGCAATCCTTCCAGGTATCCCTTCAGATAACCTTCATTCTTTTGAAATGCTTTTCCTTGAAAGTAATTATTCATATACTTTGGTTTGCTTTTTTTTTTTTTTCCAGAAATCCCACACTAAGGGATTTTATTAAATAACTCGAGGGATTAAAAAAAAAAAAAAAAGGGAATTTGCTTCATACTAAGAGGGCTAAGATGTAGGACTTTGTTCTAAGAGGTGAAGACAGGAAAATACTCCAATGCAAATAAAATATGATGGAAATAAATAAGAGGAATTCATGCTGTGCTGAGGGAAGGGACTCAGCTTCCCCTACTCCTGCAAATGCAAACACCTTTTTTATTTGTAGGTCACACATAAAATAGAGTAGTAATGAAAAGACACATTAAGATAAAATCTTGTAAAAACTGCTATTGAAAGTTGGCAAGACTGCATGGTGAATTAAACTTGGTAAACAGTTTAATCTAAAAACTGTGATCTTAATCTTTGGGGGTAACTGAATAATTCAAAAATTAACGTAAGTTTTTTCCAGTGAGAAAAAAAAAAAAGACGAATACATTTCTCTTCAGCATTTTCTAAATAAAATACTTAGAATCATAGAATCACTTAGGTTGGAAGATCAAGTCCAACCACAGCCTAACCCTGGCTAGTCCACCTGTAGATCATGTCCCCAATCACAACATCTCTACATCTTTTACCTCCAGGGATGGTGACTCCACCACCTCCATAAGCAGCCTGTTACAATGCCTAAGAACCCTTTCAGTATAAAAATTCTTCCTGATATGTAGCCTAAATCTGCCCTGATGCAATTTGAAACCTATTTCTTATTGTTGCTACCTCTTTTGATACCAGAAAATCAGTTCATGATTGGGAAGTTGGGGTATTCTGCATATTTGGAGTTTCCCCTGAGATGTCTGAAGTCATGCTAAAACCGAATGAATGGTTTGCACACCTATAATGACTTTTACTTTCCAAAAGGAGATAATCATTCCCACTTCAACAGACTTGATAAATTGAACAGATTTAGAGCAGAGACGTGTTTTACTAGTAAAAGAAACAATTCTTTAATGTTCTCTCAAATGTGATCAGGAAGAGATGACAATGAGACAACTCTACCCTACTGTCTCCCCCTTTGCGGCTGCAAGTCACCTTGCACAAGTTTGATAAAAGATGGCATGAAATAACTCCTAGACATATACTACAGTCTGAAAATGGCAACACGATTAATTTTCATTTTATGAGCATCCTTGCACTCAATTCAGATCCTATCCTCTGCCTCTGTGCGTACTTATCTCTTTCATACTCACTCTCCTTGCTGGCTCCTACACTTCTGCCCCTATCTCTGCTCTCTCCATCATAACTTACCTGAGCTTTTTGTTTTGTTTTGTTTTGTTTTAAGAGGCACAATTCAATACTGGTTCTCTTCTTGTTCTCTGAAACAGCATGCTCTAACACTAAGAAACATCATAATTTTATTACTGTGGTCAGCATTATCTACTTCATCTTTTAAATCCTTCCTTTCTAGTGGAGCAGAGTATGTGCCTGCAGGGGTGAGAAGAGGGTCCAGTTCAGGTGCTAAAAACGCTCATCTGTTGGACAAAAGACCAAATAACAACCCATTCATTTAATTGCCTGACTAATGCCAGGATGTCACTCATAATCATTTCAGGCTTGTGATGCTGAATTAATTTTATTCATTCTGAGTTCAAAGGGAGCTAATGACTCTCAGCCCCTTCCACAAGTGAGCATTAGCAAATAAGTTGGCCAGGCAGACATAGGACCAAGAGGAGAAATCTCTCTCTAGACAGGGTATCTGAATCCCTAGAAAAGAGAGGTTGGCACTGTGGAAAACAGCTGTCTTGGAAAGCTGAAAGCTCCTTCGTAAGCACCGGTGTTGGCATCAGGCCAGCCGTGGGGCTGGGAGTTTCTTTACCCTAGCCAGCAGCTGCCCTTAGCTGCTGAGGTCTGCCTTCAGGTCCTCTGGATCCTGCTGCACACTTTTCTGGCTCCTACTCCTCAAAACCAAAGAAATGACAACACCAATCCAGCCTCTTCTCTCCACCACCTTCATGGGCCACTTACTGTGAAAACCCGTATCACCAGATGGGATGAGAGGCATGTTTCTGGCTGAAAAAGACCAGGTCCCTTCCCCAGGACTGGACAGTGTGTTTCATGAGACATGGCTGGTTCATGCCGGAGCACCACAACCCCATCCCTTCTGCAAGGCTCAGGAGAGCCACCTGCAACGATAGCCTGGGTGGTACCTGGAGTGGCCACCAGGCTCTGCAGAAATGTGTGTCATGGGACAGGACGAAGAAGTGGGGCTTCACTTCAGGAGTCACAAGTGAGCGTAGCTCAGCAGGTCTGATGGATGTAGATGAGTCACTTTGTGTATAAACACAAGGCCTTATATAACACATGCTCCCTGTGGAATATATTCACTGGATTAATTACTTTGGTTAATACAGATTTTTTTTCTTATATCTTTTTTTTTTTTTGTTCTGGCAAGCAGTAAATCATTTGCTTTTGGTGAAGAAAAAAAAGGGAAAAAGGAAAATATTTTAGTTTTGCATGTTCTCCAGTAGCTGAAATTTTGAAAAATGCTTAAATCCCCAAATGCTCTGTCTTATCACTTAGCTATAAAAGACAATTTGAAGCAGAAAGTTTCATACATTATTTAAAGCCTTGTAGATTTGTTATTTCCTGAAGGCCATTCTAATTTCATGATGCAGTTCTGTTTGCTAGAATTTTCTCAGCGTAGTTGTCGTGAAGATTTAGGTTAAAAATAACAAATATATCATACAAATAGTAAAAATGACAGAAATCAGTAGAGGAAATTCAGAGGATTATTAAATGTTAGAAGCAATGTGGAGAGCTGATGCAGTAAAGAAGAGATATTTTCATTTCCAGAGACTTCAAAAGTGTTTTTCCCCTTTTTGGGCTACTGATATTATTCTTACAGTACTGCCTTGTCAATCAAGTGTTAATTTTTAAAACTTCCTTAGAGATACCAGTAAGACTATGGCCTTTTAAATCTTCACACAACATCTTCTACATGAAATCTAAAAACAACATCCCAGTTGCAAGTGGAGGAGGTCCCCTTCACCCTGCAACACTGCAGCCCTCCACACACCGGGCAGGGCAGGAGGGTTGTCATGCTTCTCTGCTGTGCTGAGCACTGCAGACAGGCCCCAACTATGCTTAGTGGCACATGGCATGAACCGTGCAAATAACCGCAGTTACAGGTTGGTCTGCTCCGTGTCGTTTCTCACCTAAGATTCTGGCCCTACATGAATGTGGGGGCTTTTTCATGGGAAGTTTCATGCTGAAGTCTTTACAGGATCCAGGCTTGCCTTGTATGAAAGGGAAGAATATCATCCCACCTTTATAAGCAGGGTATCGTGTACCCCAAGTGACGACAACTTAATTAGGAGACCCAGGAAAGGCAGCTAAAAATCATGCTGGCTAATGTATTTTAATGGTATGGTTTAAAAAAAAAACAAAAACAAAACAAAAAACCCACAAACCCCAGCTTTACTTTGATGCAGAGCAACTAAAAGGCATTACCCCTTGGGCCACTGCTGCCTACAAGTGTCAACTGCTTGGAAAACAAGAGGTGCAGTCAGTGCCACTGTGGTCCCCACTGCCACGAGAAAAGCACAGCCCATCAAGAATTCCCTGCAGACATGGGGAGTAGTCAGTGATGCAAAAGGGAGCTTCCCAGCATGAGTTTGTACACCTGCTTCACTATGCCGGGGCTCTTCCTTCCTTCAAAGGCTTCATTTTGGTCTATATATAGAAGAAATGCAGATGTCTGTTGTGAGGGGGTGGAAGGCACTGTGAAAGAGTTGCTTTCCAAACCTACAGAAGTTAATAATGCAATAATGCACTTGACTCATCCCGTACTTGACACTGAATCAGCATCTTAGGGCAAAAGAGAGATTGCAAGCAGCAAGGTCATATGAAACTAGTAGCAATCAGCCTTACAGTACTAAGCAAACCCAGCTTATTTTAGTCACTTTAGTAAAATAATTATCAGAAAAGGTTACCCAGGGATTCCAAACACAGTTCCATTACCAAATTAATGTCATGCAATGGGAAGAGGTTGTAAGTGAAGGTATAGTCCTCAACATTGCACCTGAATCCTACCCTCACTGCCATGGCTTGCCGTTCTGCCCTGTTGATGCCCTCCAGACCTCCCACTCACACCTCCATGAAGGTGGTGATACCAGACCATTATGAGTATACCAGAGACAGTATGCTCACTGGTGAACTGCCTGTGTGTTCGTGCAGAAGAGAAAGGGATCTCCCAACATTTGTTCCTGGTGTACTACTTTCAGCCTTGCCTTGGTGAGGATAGTATGATAGGCACAGTCAGGAGAAGCCTTATGTCTTCCTTATGGACTCCCATCAGTTGTTACCAGGCAGGATAGAAAACTACCTTCAAAGAAAGATTAGTATAAGTTTGTTTCCTCTTTCACACATATCCATCTTAACCTGGACTTTTATTTAGAGTCACAGAGTATCCTGAGTTAGAAAGGACCCACAGGGATCATTGAATCCAACTCCTGGCTCCACACAGAGCCAGCCAGGTCAGAGCAAGTGACTGAGTGCATTGTCCAGACAGTTCTTGTACTCAGTCAACCTCGGGGCTGTGACGACTTCCCTGTGGAGCTGATTCCAGTGCCCAACCACCCTCTCAGTAAAGAACCTCTTCCTAATATCCAACCTGAACTTCTCCTGTCATAGTTTCACACCATTCCCTCGGATTCTATCACTGGTCACCAAAGAGAGAAGATCGGTGCCTGCCCCTTTGGTCCCCCTCATCAGGCAGCCATAGACAGTGATGAGGTCTCCCCTCAATCTCCTATCTCCAGGCTGAACAAATCAAGCAACTTCAGCCTCTCCTCACATCTTCCTGTCCAGATCCTTCACCGTCCTCATTGCCCTCTCCATTGTAAGATTTTTTAAAAGAGCTATCACTCTTGGGGAATGTTAATATTCAACCCCTCAAGCTGACGTAGTAGCAGGCAGCAGACTCCCAGCTCTCCATTCAGCTTTAGTTTTTCTCTGAAGCAGCAGAACTGTTTCACCAGCCTACAGGCAGAATCAGACTCTCAATATTATATTTAGAGTTTGGTCAATTTTTTTCACTTGAAAAGATTTTCAATAAAAACCAGGAGCATTATTGATGAAAATGTTTGTGATTATAAACTACGTTATGAACTGCCTCTTGAAACGATTGTTTATTTGTTTTTGCTGGTATCTGTCCAGCTGGCTAGGGAAAAATAAGCATCTTCCAGATTTTCTTTCTATTTTTTTTGTTAGTCTTCTGATGGAAAATGTTGAGAGGAAAAAATGGCAACAATGCAAAACAAAACAGCCCATTTCAAAATACTGTTTGTTTAGAAAAAGTACCCATTTCTCACTTCTTGAAATTTTAACAGCTCTAATTATTATGTATACATAGAAGGAAGAGAAGAATTATTCCACTAACTTGTCCCCTTAAGCAACAAAGCTTGCCCGTATGTTTTTCTTGCCCATGTTCCTAGCCATTTTCCATTATAGTTTGCCCATTTACATCCTTTCTGCACCCCTTCCGTAGCCCAGTGCCATTTGCAGAAGGCTTGCAGGTGCCGTTTTTCATTTGTGCTCCCCCAGCTGCCCCCACACCGGACTGACTGCTTAATACAGCCTTCTGGCAGGACTCCATGTGGAGCCCTCACCAGGATTTATCCTCTCTTCCCCCCTTGGTATATGAATGAGTGAAAAATAAACTCAGCATAAATTTGCATTCTGGCTTGCATGGGCTGAGCACAGCGTTTTGATTGAATGACCAAACTT
This sequence comes from Zapornia atra, assembly GCA_013400835.1. Lineage (NCBI taxonomy): Eukaryota > Metazoa > Chordata > Aves > Gruiformes > Rallidae > Zapornia > Zapornia atra. Next base: position 76,127 of record VZTU01028841.1, on the reverse strand, counting down.
ATCAAAAGTTTTTCACTCTTCTTTCAGTCATGGGTAGAAAGGTTGTCACATTTTTGGTTTACTCCATATAAGAAGAGAGCTTCATACAGTTAATGAAAGTCATAGGAGCAGTTCAACTGTGCTGTTAGGTTCGGAGCATGAGAGATCATATATCACTGTAACCTACCTAACCTTCCCTGTACTAAATGACAAACTGCTGGAAATAGCCTTTGGGTCAGGTCTCACATTTGCTAAAATACTTGTCCTTCAGCTGAGGACTCTCTTGAATTCATATATCATTCAGCATCTTAAATCATGAAGACTTGCATAAGTGCTAAATACTAATTAAGATTTTTAAAAAATATAGTGAAAGATAAAGTCCATGAAACAAGTCAAATCAAGGCTTAATTATATATTTAGGATTTATCTTTTTAGGTGGCCTTAGGAAGATAGAAGACTGCAATTTTCTGGGAGTTTGTTAAGTTGCTAACTGTACTACATTCTGCAACCCTCAGAACAGATTCTGACTACAGCTTGTGCTCATCCAGAAATGGATTTCCAGTCTCACACTTCAAGAAGCAGGACATGGTAACATGGCTGAACTCACAGAAGCTTGGCTGGTGCTGAGAAGCTTTTCAAATTTTGTCTTACATGGTGCTGTGGTTTAACTCCGGCCAGCAACTAAGCACTACACTGCTGCTCATGCACTGTCCCATGCAGTGGGGTAGGGAGAGACAATTGGAAGAGTAAAAGTGAGAAAACCTGTGCGTTGAAATGCAGGCAGTTTTACAGGCAAAGCAGAAGCCACACTTGCAAGCAAAGCAAGACAAGGAATTCATTCCTCGCTTCCCATGGGCAGGCAAGTGTTCAGCCATCCCCAGGACAACAGGACTCCATCATGTGTAACTGTGACTTGGGAAGACAAGTGGCATCACTCTGAAAGCCACTGACCCCGTCCTTCCTCTTCCCTCAGCTCTTTATATTCTGAACATAACATCGTAAGGTATGGACTATCCCTGTGGTCAGGTGGAGTCAGCTGTCCTAGCTGTGTCCCCTCCCAACAACTTGTGCAGACCCAGCCTCCTCACTGGTGGAGTGGGTGAGAAGCAGCAAAGGCCTTGGTACTGTGTGAGCCCTACTTAGCAACAACCAAAGCAGTGGTGTGTTATTAACATCATTCTCATACTAAAACCAAACACAGCAGTATACAGGCTACAAGGAAGAAAATTAAACTTATCCTAGCTGAAACCAGGACACATACTTTGATTAATAGATCTTAATGAGCAGTTTTGAAAGGTTTTATTTCAAAGGTTTTATTTGGGCATCATTTGCTGTGAAAATGTTGTTACTTGAAACATTTTAAGGACTGATATAAAAATGCACTTTGGAATAAAGCAAGAACTATAGGTGGTGCAGTTAGGTGCACAAGGTAGTAATTATTACTTAAGCACTGCTCCATGCATGCTAAACACTCTCTGAGCAGTGTTTCTGCCCTGAGGAGCAAACACACTAAGAGGAGAAAGCTAAATAGTCAGCAGACACTGAAAAAGGGAAGAGGAAAGACAATTTATATATCAAATCAGTCAATTCCCTTCAAGTAGAACGGTAAAAGTGTCGGGGTTTTTTATGTGGCAGAAGGCAGGAAAGTAGCAGATACGCTCAGGGAGGTCGAGCAGCGAATATAGAGCTTTTAGGTGATGGAGAAGCTGACAAATTGGCTGCTTTGATGTGAATTGAATTGCACTGGGGTTTTCAGAACCAAGTAACACGACTTTGTGTAGGGCACATGGTATAAATAATGAAAAAGAGAAGGAGACATGGTACTGAGTCATGCGTTTTGAGATAAGATACGAGTTGCTGGCAGGGAGATGCACAACTATTCTGAGCACAACTGCAGAGGAGAGGACTCTCAGATGAGAGAGGTGATGAGGGAGGGGAGAAGGAGGTAATGGTGTAGGAGGTCAGGAGGAGCTGCATACACGCAACAAGCATTTTTCTTCTGCATTTCAAAATGCAGTGTTAGCACAGCAAACATATTTGGAAATAACAATATGAACAAGTTTGTTCCTGCCCTCTCCCCATTCCTAAGAAATGGACATAAAGGGAGGGACGTCACTACCTCAATTTACAGTCTGTCATATTCCCTTCTGCACCTGGGCTGCTGCAAGCATGTTATTACGGCTGGCCTCTGAGTCTGATACAGCAGCTCCAAAGGTGTAATCCCCTCTCTCAACTGAGCTATGCTGTCATAGGCTGCAGTTGTGGGGTAGTCCCTAGGAAACTATTACCAGCTGCTGGAACTCAGAGCAGGTCCGAAGCTGCCCTGGGGTACACCCCAGCTATGATTAAAGCAGGAACATAGTGCAAACTGAGCTTCTGTAAACTGCAGGGTAACCTTGTTCAAGGCGAGGAAGGAAAGAGTCCAGGTTAATTTTTTCCCCTCTACTGTTTAAAAAGTTACCATATATCTGCAGGATTTTAAATTACAGTTAAAAAGAATTCAGACAGAATTATGTTCCTTAGGTGTTTGATATGTCTTCTGATTAGTCTTTGTTGGAATTATCTGTACCGCAGAATAATTATCTATACACAATTCCTAGTATTAGCATTATAACCTAATCACATCTATATAGCTTCCTGTCTGACTTTTTTAATTGGTTCTGTAATAGCCTCAGTGTAAAAACAGTAACCTGAAGTGATTAGTCATTCATTATTTCCCCTGTCCCCAAGTCAAAAGAAAAGACATGAGCTAATCAAATCCATACCATTACCCAGACTTTTCCAGAAGTGGCTACAAGTAACAGAAGTTGCTTATAAAGGGCAGAAAATCACTTCATTCTTCCCACAAATGACTGCACAAAATTCAGTGTGAAGCTTCTACAATACCTTCCTTGAAACCACTGTGGGTTTAATTACATAGGAAAGAGTATTCATGTAACTGTGCATAAGTCAAAGCCTTATTTATCAGAGAAGAGAAACATATTCCTTTTATGTCCGGCATTCTTTTATTTGCAGGAAATTTTTCACTAGATTAATAAATTATTGTGGCTAATCTGCTAGTTCTATATCTCAAGACAGAAAAACGAGGCCATATGTAAAGTCTACTGTTTCCTATTCTTCATTTAATGTACAATTTTATACATATGCATATTATGTAGTTCTATGCAACACACAAAAATGTGTGAGTATAATACATGTACTTAGGGCAATATTTCATCTTACATATCACTTCTGTACACTGTGAGAATATCGGGTTTGTTAAGCTCCACTTCAAGTTATATGTGACCACTATTAGAATTTAATATTATTAAAGATATAAATGTCAGTATTAAACTTACGGGTGCAATGTGGCCAATGCATTCAGCACAACAGATCTTTCTGTGTTTATCGTTGTAGCTAGCTAGAGTAAATCCCTAACTTGAACAGTTTGACTCTAATTAGATGGGACGAAGAAAGGAAATATTTTAGGCTGTGGTGCCAAGGCACAGATATCACCCAATCAGCTGATAGTCATTAGCCAAAGAGGAAACTGAACTTGGATGTCCTGAGTCTTATAAAAGTATCTTAAATTCAGTGACCATCCTTCCCTGCTGGTATCCATCATATTCTGTTATTTTCCTTTTTTTATCTTATTTTATACAGTGCTGTACTTCCTTTTTCAGCCAGAGTATATAATGGTCAAAGATAATATTGATGCCAGAGGATAAAAATTCCATTAACAAGCTGATGATGTCAGATGCTGTTAACAATTTATTTCTTGAAAACTGCAGATCTGTCAACAGAAAACTGAAAGGGAACTGCTATTTCCCTGAGTCATCCCCAAAATATTTAATAGCTAAGCCAAGGGCATTGAGCTGGACTGACATTACATAAAGGCTAGTGAGCTGTTGCTTGGTGTCTTTACGGCCCCAGTGCTATGCAGATTTACTTGTATGGGATCATTCCCAATGGTCTGCTCCATCTCCCCTGCACTGTTGGTCTCTGGATTGTGCACTGGAGAAGTACCCTCAGGCACCAGGACCAAGAAAAAGGCTTTACTGTGCAGAACAGCACAGTCACAAACCTTTCACACTCACGCCCGGCTGAATAGCTGCCTTCCGACATAGGATTTACTTAGTCTGAGTATGGTCAGTCAAAATATCTAGTTAGGTTCCAAAAATCACGATATTGCTAAGAATTACTGGGGGGAGGAAACACATAAATTGGCTTTCTGTCATCCTTGAGCTTAGCTTTTGGACAACACTTCAATAATGTTTGCAAACTGTTCTCCGTGGCCATTAAAGCTGGTTAATTGGCTGCTGATACAGTAAGCAGGTTTCTTTTATTCTGTTTCTCCTCTTTAATCACATGGATGTAGGAAATGAAAAATAAATCACTGATTATTTTCAGATCCACTATAAAAAAATGAAGGTAGGATATATAGAGAAAAAACAGCCCTTACTGAGAGCAAAAGAAATTTTATGCTTGTAAAGACAGCAGGTGTGATTCAAATGGAGCTGTACTTTCAAGAATATCTCTTTTACTGCAGAATTTATGAGAGAAAGACCCTATTTCCCGTCTATGTTTTACCAAATGCCATTAATCTGTTCCATCCAAATGGTCACAATGCTAACAGATCAGAACAAGGTTTCCTTGTCCTGTTGTTATTAAAACATCTTTTTTCTCCCTTGTCTGCACATCTTTTGTCATCTCAACTAGTAACATTTGGCATTTTTTTAAAGCTAGAGCCTACAGCATGCAAATTTTTCACTGTGATTTCAATGTCCAATTAATGCAAGGACATCATGTCCAGAAGCACAGGGGAAAATAATTACAGGGGGATGGGGGGTGCTAAAAGAAAAAGGTGGGCAATAAATGGGAACTCAAAGACTGAAAAGAGGAAACAGAATACCTGCTTCATCATTGTGTTAGCTAGGCAAATATCTGCTACGTTATTTTCCAACAAGATTTTTTTTTAATATGTACCATTTTAAAAGACATGGGAGATTAAAAGGAAGATAGGACAGGATGAAATCTTTAAGCAGGAATTCAGCAGAGCCATTCACTTAGAAACTAAATGTAGGAGCCCTTTTCTCATGTTCCTAAGAACATAAGTACTGCTACCTACCAAAATGTTATTAAATATACAGATTAAATTATGCTGTAGGAACAGATCTTGTTATGACATAAGAATGAGGTGTCTCCAGAATTCAACAGAAGCAGATATAATTTTTCAAGCACTTATTTTTAAATATATAAAAGTATTTATATACACGTTTGTGAGCAAATACATACACATATGAAGTCCTTTGTGACCTCCATATTTTTTCACGGAGGAAAATACCTAGGAATTTGAGCCATTACAAACCCTGATCTCACCCTCCCATTACAGACTACTTTATCAAAATGTTTAACCCAGAAAACAGCTGTCTTCCAAATTGAAGAGCTATAGAGTATGTTCTGCAATCACACACATGAGTCTGGCTATTCCAGTTGCCTTCAAGGTGGGCTGCAGGGCAAGCATAATGGAGGACTCATGGAAATCCTGACCACAGCAGGACGGGGAAGCATTTGCTCTCACAGAGAGGGACATACCTTAAAGAATATAAAAAGAAGGCAGTAGAAACTGGAAATTTGATTTATCCACAGCAAATTTCCAAATTTTGTCGTCAGTTGCAATTTCAGGAGCTGGAGGAAACAGCAATGGCAGACACCCTTGTAGAAAAGCAGCATCCTCTGGTTGGAGGAATTGTTTTCCTTGCAAGAAGTAAAAGAAAGCAGGACCCTCGTGCCCTAAGGGAAAAGTGAGGTACAAAGCTACAGAGCCCAGGGTGCTGCCAGCAGAGCTCCTTGTGCTTTCTTGGGATGCTTGCGCTCTGCTCTTCATAAAAATACCTGTCGAGAGAAACAAGGGGGTGCTGCTGCTGCACAGTGCTGGCAGCACCGTGGGTCTGCAGCTGGCACGCTTCTGGGCGCCCACCCAAACAGCCTCCACACAGCAGCTTCTGCCGCATTTTATCCTGATGTCCCTGCACACCTCAGTCCCTGCTACACGTGTTGGGTGGTTTGGTGCTTTCAGGGTAATGAACTTGGTTGGCAAGGTTTAATATCACTATGAAGAGAATGATGCCTCGTTTATATCCTTCTACAGAGAGCATATCTTGTGTGTTTTCTACAACCGGGCCGCATTTACAGAACTCTATAAATAGCTAATCGTAATATCAGCAGCAAAAGAATTCCATGTCTGAAGCGATCAAGTGGCTGCATGAACACTGAAAATTGCAGGTACAACAGTAGCTATACAAGCACTAGTGTATACAAAAGAAAACGACTGCTTTACGTGCATCTTACTTTTAAAAATGGTCTGTCTGTGGATTGAGACAGTGGCAGAGAGTTAAGAACAACAGGAAATTCTCATGCTACTGTACCTTCCTCAGAAAGAGGTGGGTAAATCTTCTGTATGGAGCTATTCAAAACTAGATTGAACACTGCATTAAAAAGTGATCGTTAGGAGAAAGCTTGCATGGGGAAAACACAAGCTAACAGGTCACTTTAATCTTTCCCTCCTTAAGAATGGCTCAGTTATTGAACTAAAATTATCCCTGACTTTTACAAATGTGTTTCCTACAGGAACATATTTGATGAGCCTCAACAGGTGTGTTTCTAGGCCTGGTAAACACAGAATTGTATTTTGTGGACCAGTAATACTATAAAACCATAGTAATGTTTTTTCAAAAGTATCTGTTTCATGTGTATTTATGCTTCTCTGATGAATATAAATACCTGATGCTTGTACATAAAGCAGCCATCTGTGAAAAAGTTAGTGTGAGGTAACACAATGCGAATCTTTCACTAAAGCAATGCCAAAACGTAATAAAATTAGTATTGTAGTACCCGGTATTTGTGATGTAATTTCTTCAGACAAAAAATGAGTAGGGAGACAGATGGAGAGTCCATTTACTTTTCTACTTTCTACTTGCCCCAACCCCTAGATAATCTGATCTCTGTAAAGGTCCAGGATCTCAGCAAAGAACTTGGAATTGTGACTGGATGTCTTAGGTAATTGGGAGATCATTAACACAAAAACATTGTGGGAATGCTTATCTCCAGCCCATTAACCTTCCTGTCTCAGTATAGTCCTTTTCCTTCCTACCCATCTCCCAGGACCTGCACACCCCCAATATTCCCACTCCAAAACCAGCTTTGTTTGGGAGAAAAAAGACAGCTTCTGGCTGGCAATAACTGTTTTGCAACATCCTAGCCTTGTGAGGAAGCTGTGGTGGTATGACGCTGGCTGCAGGCCAGACACCCACCAAAGTCTCTCTGTCACTCCCCTTTTCAGCTGGACAAGGGAGAAAATATATATTGAGAGGCTTACGAATCTATATAAGGCCAGGGAGAGATCATTCTGCAATTAGTGTCACGGGCAAAACAGAAGCAACACAGAATAAACGAAAGAAAACTCTCTAATTTATTACACTGCACTGCACACACAGTGAAAGCAGAGTCAGATAATGAGAAGTGCAACCAGATTTTAAAACACCTCCCCCAACCCCTCCCTTCTTAGCAAATTTAACTTTATTGAGTTCATGCCAGATAGCTCCCTAAGTCAGTGTTCCAACACCATTCAGGAGGCTGTAAGCAAAAGAGATGAGGTCACAATTATTTAAAGAGTGTTTAGCCATCTGGGTGCAGACTCCTTCTAAGGCCAGAGAGCAGACCATGGGCTGCTTTGTTTACTAGTCCAAATGTAGCAATGGATATCACAGTAGTGATGGCACTTTATGGTTTTGACATCTTTTGGTGCCATGTGCATCCATCTTTGTTGTGCTACTACCTGCTGGAATATCTGCCTTTAACATGAAGGAATTGTGCATCCAGCCACCACAGCTCTGTGTGTGTGGCTGTTAGGGACATGCTGGGAGAAATGCTCATGTCAGGACAAGTAAGCATGCGCGCATATAATTTTTATAAATATCTGAAGTGTGGGAGACAGAGGGAAATGGCCAACCTCTTTTCAGTTGTCTGTGGAGACAGGACAAGGAGCAATGGCTTCAAGTTGGAGCACAGGAAGTTCTGCATCAATATGGGGAAGAATTTTTTCACAGTGAGGGTGACAGAGCACTGAAACAGGCTGCCCAGGGGGGTTGTGGAGTCTCCCTCTCTGGAGATATTCAAGACCCATCTGGACGCCTACCTGTGCAACCTGTCCTAGGGAGCCTGCTTTGGGAGGGGGGTGGGACTTGATGATCTCTGGAGGTCCCTTACAATTCTGTGATTCTGTCTCAGTGGAGGACCACACCACTCACAGGTGGAACAGGAGAACCTGCTATCAGGCCTGCTGCTAGACTCCTGCAAGCATACACCTCTGAGCAGCAAAGGATGGCAGTGTTTCTCCTGCTCCAGAGTGCTGTGTGTCAAACACAGCTTGTCTTTAGCTGAGACTGGCCCTGATATATGGGGCCACAAAGCAGGGAAGGGGTTGTAACAGAGTGCTGTGAAAGGCTGACGAACCAGTCAGGCTGGAGAGGAACAGCAGCAGACATCCTTACCTCTCTGAATTTTTCAAAAGCCGAGCAGTCTAACCTAGCCAGTACCTGTAGTTTCACACAAAATGCTCCTATTTCTAACACCAGCATAACATAGTCAACTGCAAAAGTCTGAAAGATAATAACAGTTTAATAATAGTAAAGAAAGGAAAAAGAGGATGCACTTTTCTTCGAGCTGTGTCTTCACTGCCTTTGGACTCCATGGTCTGTTGCTATTCTGAACATAAAACAAAGCTGAACTGGAGAAGTCATGAGTAGGATTTTGTCCTGAGTTCTCTGGCATTCCCGCTGAGGCTAGAAAAGTTCGTCTCTGTGGAGCCTTCAGTTCGGTCCACATTCATGTTTGTACTGGGATCTGACTGATTGAAATAGGGTGATTTTTTTTTTTTTAAGTTGCATTTCACCACTGATGAATGCAAGACCTGATCTGATTAATGACCAGTGTGTTGCAAGCCCCAGCTAACTCAGGAATAAATGATTAGCCGTTGGAGCTTGTTGTCAAAAGAAATGATTGAAGACAGGAACTGAATAGGATTAAATACATTTGACAGAATTTTAAAGCACATAAGCAGAAAATACCATGTACTAAACATACACGAATCACTGACTGGAAGGTTTAGGAGCTAACCTCCCCATTAAACAAGTTCTACAAATGTACACTTTGATTATATTTCACTATGCTGTTTCTTATTCATTTTATCCCATTTAGTTCCAGGGAACAAGTAGTATAAAGGAAGAAGCCAGCACACTGTATTCCTTTGGAAACTGCTAGGAATAACTTGCTCTGATTCCTTCAGTATAGGGGGAAATAATAGCCCTGAAAGTAGGGGTCCGACCCTGGATAACCAGAGGCAGCAGAACCTGCACTGGGCTAGGCACACCATGCCAAGGGGCAATGGCATCCAGGAACAGGAGGTACCAAAGTCAGGTTTTGTCAGGGAGTTTGGACACTGTTTGGGATGCTGGCAGCTGCTTGGGCTGAGTGCTCCAACCTGCCCGTAGCACAGCCCTACCCTGACCACAGAAAGGGAACCATTACCTAGGCAAGCTGTAAATCTAACTTAGTCTGGTAATATCTCTTTTCCTAACAGCAATTTCTGGGACTTTTTTTACAATTTTGGTAATATTCATTCCTGTGTACCTGTGCAGATTTCTTGCTTTGAGTTTATTAAATTTTTGTGTATATAAACAGGTGTAAAAAACCCCAGATTACTAAGAAAACCAATGTGGTGTTACATAGACCCTTAATCTTTCATTTCAGGAAATGTGATGTGCAAGAACTGGACAAGTTATAGTGGAGTATTGTATTGGAAATCAGTCTTAAGTACAGCATTTGGTCTGGTCATTTGCGAGTATCGTGCCAAATACATTATGTCAAATGTTTTACAACGAGCTCATTCCAGAAGTTGTGCCACACACAGAAATCATCTGCCTCTGTGAGCAATTATAAGGCATAAAAAAAAATGTAATACTTGAATCCTGGAAGTAAATCCTGGACTTGCAACCCCAAGAGAGAATTTTCTTTTGCAGATTGCGTGCCAGGCTTTTTCTGAATTATTATCACAGATGGTGAAAAATTCCCATGGCCTTATCCTCATGTTCTTTTTCATTCCAAATGGAGTCCTTTGTGAAATACCAGCATGACTGCATATGTTTGAACTCTGACTGTCCACTTAAACGTATGTTGCACTTCACTATTGTGGTCTCCGGGAGAGAGTGTTAGGCTCTGTTTCAGGAGGTTTAGAACAATTTATTTTCACCCCAAGGCCACTGAAACCTTGCCTAGTATTATCTCTGCTAGACTATACCAGTAAACTAGAACAGTCAGAGCTGAAACACAATCCGTCATGCTGTGCTTAATCCAATAGAGTTGCAAACTTCTAAAAGTCAATTCCAGTCTCTCCCTGTCCTTTACACCCAGCTTCATGTACCTGTCACTTGCCCCAACTCTCCCCAGTGGTCTTTCAGCTACAGAGATCATGGGATCTGCTTGCTGATCCAGTGGAAAATGATATATCCCTGGCTCTAACATCTCTTGATCATTTGACCAATGTACATCCTCAGACAAGAAACTTCAGTTCCCTCTCCCTCCCACTTCTGCCTCAATAAAATGGGGAAATGATAGTAGTGAGGTCCCTATAATTAGTTTATATCCTGGTGAAAGCTCTTCATTGGCAATCTCTTTCTCAGTAATTAGGGTGAGCCTAATAACTGTCAGGAAAGCCAAATTTAAAATTTCTCAGGTGATCTGATTACCTAGACCTCAGCTGTATTTGTTTTCATCAACAGCTATATAATGCCCATTGGTTACTGGGTATAATAGGTATTCAGATCACATTTTTAAAGTTAATAGTATCAGAGTTCTATAAAGGAAATCATAGGAGTCACGGGTGTTCTTAGAGTAGGTGTGAAATTTTATATCTGCCATAAGTTTGGGATAAAGTCCTGCTCACATTTTCCTGCTTAGTAACAGCTGAATTTCAGAAGGGGGATGGGAGGAGCTGGGCAGAACGGGTACAACCTTTCTGGTGTGATTGCTGTTTGTCACCTGATAGGGTCAGAGTTGGCTGCCCACTGGTCCTGCCCTCATCCTTCGCTCTCCTGCCGCTGCTGCTGCTACTCTCGGGCACCGCACTGGCAGCTATGTTTGCACACTGCCTGCACTCGTAACCACTGAGTGATAGCCCATCACCCTACAGAGGGGTAATTTACCTCGAGTCTTGGTGGTGGAGCAGTATAAAACAGCTGGAGTGTGCTTATGGAGTTGGCATTTAATGGGCTTTTTGGTGAGTAGCAGTACAAGCCTTATGTATCTGGTGCTGGTACACGGTGTACAAGCCGTACTGAAATGGATCTGTTCCACAGACAATATGATTTTATGCTTCCTAATTAAGCAATTAATTTGAGTTTTGCCTATTTTGCAAATGTCAGGGGACAAAGTTGAGAACAAGTGCATGCTGTATTTGCATCAGGAACTGAGACGATTGCGCAAAAATGAAGAGTATGCAGAGTTGATTTCCAGATTAATGGGTGCATTTGAATGGACAGCTATTTTTACCTTTTGCTTCACTGGTTTGATATAAACTGGTTTAACCTCCACACCCCCTCGCCCCCCAACAGAATACAGATTTAAAGGAAATCTTGGCTGACTGCTCTGGGTGTCCTTGAAAGTCCTTCTTATTGTGACTCTGTTCTTTTCCACTGGGAAGCATGTGTTGTCCTGTAACTCTAAACCCATAAGAGAAAAACATCAAGAAAACTGGTACATTTAAATCAAAAATGGTTTGCATGGTCTGAAACGGACAGCTGTTTCATACAGTTTGGGCCTGTTGTCTATAGAAATTTTGAAAAAAATAATGACCGGCAAAATCTGTCTCAATGAAAATATGCTCTGTATGTTCCATCCAAAGGATATACTCTTTTTATCCACTGAAAACAGTCTTGAATAAACATTGGTTCATTCATAGAAAAGAAATCAATGCTTTTGCTCATTGAAGTGGTAGGAAACTTGTTTAGTATGAACATATACCCATTTATAATACATTATTTTATTATTACATGTATCTACATACATAGATAATAAGAGGCCTAATCCAGAAAAACACAGAGAGGGAGAGTCAACATTGTTTTGGGGTTTTCTTCAGTTCTGCACCACTGAGGAATCCACTTTATTTAAGGAGAATCCCCGGGAAAGCAAGAGAAGGAGTCAACAAGCTGCTTTACACAAGTGGGAAGACTGGTCATGTATGTCTAAAAAGTGCCATAGAAAAAGATGTGATTGCCCATTTTATGGCCTGTTGGACTTGACACAGAGTCTGCTTCTAGCAAAGAAAATTCCTAAGGTATTGCATGCAATAAATTAATTCTCTAGGCTCTTGTTTTCAATGTTGCATGCACTTCTTTAGTGTGAAAAGTTCTGTGGAAGATTCATGAGCTAAAAACTCTCTGAGGTGAGGTGCTGTGACTCTGTGAAACAAAACCAGAAATGTTGTTCCTGTGGGCATCTGTCCTCCTGCTCTTTATTAAAAAAAAAAAAAATCACTCTATGTCAAAGTTGTGGTTTTAGAAAACCCACATATGTGATGCATGTATGCAGATGGCTATTAAAATGCTATTTAAGTTTTTTAGGCAAATTGGCATTCTCTAATGAAATCTATAAAGACTTGAAAATAGTTGTTAAACCCAGTGGAGAAACAACCTGGTCCTTACACCTCCCATGTAAACCTGAGATTAAAGGAAAAGTTGCAGTTGACAGAGGAGACTTTATCAACAAAACCAATTGAGGTGATACAGATGCCTTCATCATGCAAACAAAAACATGTAATAGCAGCCAGTGCACCTGCAGTGTGATAAAGTGCCTGGTGTGTATGTGGCAGCAGCTTCACAGGCTGTGTACTCTGTGTTTTGAAACTAAATCTTTCTTACTCCTATTGACTTCTTGCCCTCTGGTACATTGAGTTGGCTGCTTGAGACGCTTTCACTAAGTACAAAGTCAATTGACTGTAAGTGGTGATAAAGAAAACGTCGTGTGATTAATATTACAGTTCAAGCTCTTCTGATCAGTCGCAGAAAGAGCAGTCAAATAAACTCAACTTCATTTCAAAGAATCACACACTGTTAGTGGTGGAGAGTCTGCCTGGAGCCCAAAGGGAAAAACAAGCCACTTGAGGGAAATCTCTCTTCTTTTACATAGAACAAACTAGTTGAGCAGTGTTAAAAGCTGTGTATTGATTTGTGCCTGGACTGAAAGCCATGCAGTGATGTAAATGAAAATGTGTCAAGAGTCAATATTGATTTTTTTTTCTTTTTCTTTCTCTTTTTTTTAAAGCAAGGCCACCCCCCTTGGGAAATACTGTTAGCTATACCGCTAGGCTTGTCAGTGAGTGAAGTAAGACCCTTTTCCACAAGACTACATATGTCCAGGCATCAAATTTCCTTCTTTTACTGAGGTAATATGGACAGCATGCTGAGAGCAGCAATGCAGACAAAATTTCTTTTTTGAGAAAATTGTCAGGTGAAGAAAAAGGAATGGCAAGGGAAGAAATCAAATGTTAGAGAAGATAAATTTGCTGGGCTGAGCTTGCAGTCTAATACTTGCAGAGTAAACCAATTTAAAAAAAAAAAAAAACTTTGCTTGCAATAAATTTGTGTAGCAATATAAATTATACTCAGCAAGCTCCAAGGACAAGGGAAGGGTAGGAAGGGAGTCTAGCTCTCCCTAGAGATATGTGCACTCAGCTGGAGTAGACCTGGCAAGAGTTTCCCTCGGAAAGATGGAAGCCCCGGCAAGAGGCCCTACAAGAGACCCTATTGAGTGAAGTCTGGATGATCCCTGAAGGGTAATCCAAATAAATAATTAGTTAAATTCACATCATATTCAACTAAGGATATACAAAGCAGTTTAGAAAATAGAGCTAGCAGTTGCTCATTTTTCCCCCTGAAGAATCAGATGCAAACTGCGATAACCACTGTTTTAAAAATCGATGTTACAGCTTTTTCTATTAAACTGCAACCAGAGTCTTCTAACCAAAATTTCTACCTTGCTACATCTTAGCAAGTAATATTCTTCCAGTTCATTGACAAAGACTCCTCCTCATAGACAAAATAAGCCCTTATCAATCTGTGTCATCAAATTTGACAGCTAACCATCTATACCTCAGAGGTGACAATAGGATGTGGCAAACAGCCTATTGCAGCTCTGATCTTCTAAGAATAAACTAAGTGTGGAGCCAGCCTTGTGAGAGATGCTTTTTACTCTGTGGGCACTTCTTAAGGCTTTGGGTAGTTCCACAGCTCCTTTGCCTCTTGGACAGAAGAAACATTGCTCCATCTATGGTAGTGGCTTCCTTCCCTCCATTCATCCTTCTCTAGCAGCCTTTCTACAAAAAAAAAACATTTCTCTGTACTCCATGTCTGCCACCAAGAAATCCTACACCTCAACTGTAGTTTTTCCGGAGTCATAAAAGCACTATTTCAAGCTGAAAATAAATAAATGCAGAAATTAATTTCTAATTCATCCAGTGACCAAGTAACACAGCAGTAAATTGGCACTCTTCCAGATACTGACAGAAAAAGGTGTCACCAATTAGGAAAATGCTGTGGCAAATCAAAAGTGCAACCCCAAACATTTTAAGTATGTGGAAATACTCCTATTGATTTCATGTTGATGAGGTTTCAGGTTCTAGATGATTAAAATAAAAAATAATTTTTAAGAATCCAGCAAATTGTTTTTGGCCCTCTATTCAAGCCTGAAACTGAGTTATAAATGGTTGCCTGGTTATTAGGGCCACTGAACTGAAAGTGGTTGGATAAGGGATGTACTCATGGCTCTCCTTTTATCACTACCTCAGGCAGGTTTTTGACCCTTTTTTTTTTTT
>VZTU01028841.1:9086-61190 GCA_013400835.1 Zapornia atra | reverse complement strand
CAAAACAAAAAAAAAAAAAGAAACATGAGGATAATAACATCTCCTCTACAAATTAGATGTGTTTTATGATAAATTAGGGAAGGAAGGCAATACTAAGTTTTTTCATGCATTCTGCCTTGTTTGTCAGGCAGGTTGCTTTCAGTTTTGCATTATAATCATTCAAACTTATTATTATTAAAATTCAGGCAGAGCGAGACAGAAGAAGATATAAAATCATTCCACTACTATTTTCTGTACATAATGTGCAGAGATAGTCACACAGTGGAATTCTACAATAAAAGAAATTAACAAGAAATACGAAAGGCAAAATACTTCTGAATTGGATGCATTTTATAAATCTGTTTTAAAGATGTATGAATGGGGGCAATCTGACATTAACTACTTTCCAAACATTTCACTCCTCTCATAATAATGTTCTTTGCATAAATTATTTTCTTTTGTCAACACCACAATTTCCAGTTCTGTCTCACACTTTTCGTTTCTGGGAACAATATCTGAAAATAATATAAGTGATTTGAGCCCACTTCAGAAACAGCTATTCTTCTGTACATCTTAAGAACTAAACAGGAGAAGGGCTGTTGGTTAGACCCATGTAGATACTCAGGCGTGTAGAAGATGGGTACTGACATGTAGATTTAATTACAGGACTGGAGTCCTCAATCCCTGGTGTGGTGTTCCACCTTGGAAATGGACTGGAAGCCACCTGAACTAATGTGGAATGAAATGAAGGGGAAAAAATAATGTTCCTCTGGCCAGGCAGACACCTCCTTTCTCTTGATATTCTTGCCCGTAAGCTCTGCCCTACACCTAGGTGCTAAAGCCTATCTTTTTTGTATTTGCTGAAGCAGACACAATGATATTTCACGTTTTTCTTTGATATTTCTTCATTCATTCATTTGTCCATTCACCCACTGTGAATAGAGACTTGTAATTAATTGTTCCAGAACAGAGACTTGAATCTTGATAACCCAGCTGCGTGACCTAGCTGCTGGTAATACTCTATACTGTAAGTCTTAACACCAGCCTTAGACATGCTCTTAAGGAATCTCTATGAACCATCATGGCTAGAAAAATGGGTGGAGAATTGCCTTGGTTCACAATTCAGCTTTAGAGACTTGGGATCTTTGATTTGTGCTAGGACTCTTATCTGAGATGTTCATCACTTCTATGTAAGGTTGCCCAAAAGGCATTACTGACACAGATCTAGCATCGCCTCCACCCCACAGGAAGAAAAGCCAAACTAACACCAGTACAACACAAAAGCAACACAGTTGTAGCTGTGAGTTTTGAGCTCTTGAGCTTTTTGAGACACTGACTTTTGAGGGTATCCAGGAAGTCAGTGGTCTGACCAGATGATGACAGTCAGTACCAGAAGCTGCTCCAATGCAGCCAGAAGCTGTAGCAAATGAGGAAAGACCTCCTTTCCTAGAAATCCTCTGGCTGCACCTAACCAGTCAACTGGATGTCGAGGACTCACACAGTTTACCTGTCAGGGCAGAGGGAAGGGCTCAGTTACACGTTTCATTCGGCCCAATCGCTGGTTTAAATAGCAAGTAGTCTTTAGAGAAGAGAGCAGGAACCAGGTCTCTTTCCCAGCTTGCTCTCTGGACCAAGAAATCCATAATTTTTTAACGTAAAACAAAACAGCTTTCTTAGGAGCAGTGCAGAGTGCTCTGTCCATCTCTCAGTCTCTGGGCATTCATGTATGCATGTGCCTACATACAGTCCATAGATGGAGATGTTGTAATTCTCTTGGGAGGTGAGATATGTGAGTTTGAATCCTCTTAAGCTGGAAGGCAATGGAGAATTAACTTTTTTATATTAGAAGAGGGTTTTTAAGGAAGGTGTTGAAGAAGGATAGTAGAGTGACCTTGGGAATATTGTGTGTCTGGTACTAACGCTAAATTGTTAAAGGGAAGAGAGGATGATAAGTAGAGGAGAAGAGGCAAATCAATTTATCTCAGAACTGTATTGGTTAAATTAATCATTTAAATGATCCAAACTGAGCACTTTATAAGATGCACACTTCTATGTGTAAGTCAATTGTCTTTTCTTACAAATGAAATGCTTTGAAGTGAGGATAATGTTATGTCCCATTTCTCAGTACAGGACACGGAGGGTAGACATGAGAATGGCTTATCTGTTTTCATTTTTAAAGGAATCTATTTGAAATATCTTAAAGATTAAAAAAAGGAAAAAAAAAAAAAAGAAATAATATGGATGAAATAGCAGCTGAGAAAACTGTCCAAGAGCTTCGCTTTCTCTGAGAAATCTTTTGTGTTGTTTAACGTTTGCTTGTTCAGGTGTTACATTCAGGAGTGAATTCAGAGTGTAAAAGAAAAAGCTGTGCCCAACTTTCAGAAAATGACACGATATGTGACTCGCATTTTGGAGAAAAGAGAAGGGGGGAATCACTACTTATTTTTCTCTCACCTAACTCTATAACTCTCTTTTAAACTTTGCCTTATTCCAAGCACATGGTTATTTCAAGCACATATTTCTGTCCTCTTGAATCCAATGCAGAGACTTTAGTCACTTATCCCTGGAAGAGGGAAAAGTCTGTTTGAGTTTCGTTTGCTTTGGGAGTGTGATGGAATGGTGAGGGGGAAAGCAGAGGTTTGTGTTTTGTTTTGAAGAAAAGGAGACAGACATGGGGAAGGAAATATTGTGTGAGTAGGAAAAAAGATGATGCATTCAAAAGCCTTTCAGAAATCCAGCCCTTCTCCCTTTTCCCTCTACCCACCCCATGAAATTATTCCGGCTTTGATCCCATCTCTCGCTCTCTCCCTTTGTTCAGTGACGCACAAGTATGTGACCCATGCCCTGAAAAGTATCCATTCCTATTTCCTTTCCTGCTTAACTCAGATCAGGAGGTGGAACTGTTTGAAAAGCAATGGTTATGAAATGGATTTTTAATGTGAGCTCAGTACTTCCTGTGAATGCTCATGCCAAAAGAATTTAGCCTGCCTGACTACTCAGAAACAAAAGCAAATACAAACAGACTCCGAACACAGTTAAAATATGATTTCTAATTTATTGTAGTGGTTAGGAATATATTCTAAATTAATTTACCATGCTTTTCCTGATTGCTGTAGGCTTGTCAATGAGAATATCTCTCTTCCTGGTGAAATATTTGGACTCTTGCCCTTAAATACAACAGCATTGTTTATGTCTTCTAATCAAGGATATTGTTTACAGGGCAGATAACTGTTAATTCTCCTTTCCGATATTGACTACTTGATTTATTTCCTTTTGCAACTGCATTTAGATGTGCTAAAACCTCTCCTGACTGGTTATAATCTTCTCAGTGCCTTGCTCTGATATGTGAATGTATCGAAACAGCTAAGTGTGGAGCAGAGTCCAAGCTACCAGTCACCTGCGTCGAAGAGCTGCGGCAGTCTTTTTACTGTTTGGTTTTCTGCTCTGTAGCAGAGAGCATGTAAAGCCTCTCGGGGAATACTGTATTATTGGACATGGGTATAAGGACTTCATCAGACTAATGGAACAATTAACTGAACTGTTCTGCTGCTCTTGATCTGCAGAATTTTGCTTTAAGATTAGAGTGATAAGGTGAAGATTAACACCTCTGGGTCAGTGGGGCTGATGAGACATGATTTATTAATCCTCAAAGAAAAACTTAATTGGACACTGGAGCACTCTTTCCTTCATTGTTAAACACTGCCAATCCCCTGGATAATTAGGGTAGATGGTGAGTATGATAGAGACTTCTTGTAATTAGATGCACCAAAACTAAGGCAATGATTTTTTCCCCTGAGAACACCATGTGTTATTTTCTCCAGATAAATCAGTGCCGATGTTTGCGAACAACTGAAAAAAGTCCCTTATACATGGTCATTGACTACCCAAACATAACTTATAGATGATAGCTGGAGAACAGGATTTCTAAGAATCCTTTGATTTAGAGGAACTGTCTTAAATCCTGGCCTTCAGAGCACAGAGAATTTACTCTGCAAGCAGGTTAATGAGCAGGTTGATTTATTCTTATTTTTTTACCTATCATTACTCATTCTTTCATCAGGTTCTTTCCATTATGGGGCACTGATTTATAGGAAGAAGCACTCCTCTGAGGAGTTTGGTAGGTTTTGAGACCAAATCTCAGAAATACTTTCTTTTTCAAAGAAATGTCTTTTTTGCAGGCAGTATAATAAATGGATTCATTATAATGCAGCATGCAGCTAAAGATGGGAGAAGAGTCCGTAAGAATACAATTCTAGCTACTGTACCCCAGGCTCAAGAAACAGAGCTGTGAGACTTGAGGATTCATGAAGACACTGGGTACAGTGCAGCCCTGATGAAGTTAGTTAACATTCTCATTAGGGGGTTGGAGCAATCATTTGGAAAAACCTCCTTTGCTACATTTGTTTACTGTGTCACAGGAAGCATGTCCTCAGTCAACTGGGATAATCGTTGTAAGCATTTTACATACTTACAAAGGAAACTAATAGGCCAGATTGTCGAATTATGTCAATCATGTCTAAGCATCAACAAGCAAATTGCTGTATGCATATGGGAAATTTGTTAAAAAGCCCAGATACTCAGTACAGTCTGAACAGCGCACATCGTGAGACAGTGATTTAAGACTAATATCCAGGGGAATGTGACTTTCCACCGTGTGGCTCTGCAGCCAGATTGCTGTCTATTAAAATTGTCTGGTGAGACTTTTGACATTTAGGGCACTGACCGAGAAGAACGTGTATCATTAAACATTACATCCTTCTTCTCCTACCCCATTGCTCTACCAACCACATTATTGCACTGGTATATTAGTTGTCTTCATGTTGCCTCTGCTGGAGTCCTCAGGATTTATAGCAACTTCACACCCAGACTGACTTTCCAAGGCTCTCGCCAGAGGAGAGATGAGAATCAAGAAGTAGTGTCAGAATTTTTTCTGCTGAAGACAGAGAAAAATCATACAGATTCCTACCCAGCCCTGTTGGGGATTGGAGTCAACTTTTAGCCCAGCGATCCTGATGTCAGGTTTCTGAGTGACAAATCCTTTTGGCACTTGTCATTCTTGCACCAGACACCACCCCAACAGGGGAGGGACCTGTTTGTGCTGGTAGTTGCTGAGTGCTTGTGTGATTTCACCCCTACCCAGGATGATACATAAGGGACAAAAGAATGAAGAGTTTAAAAATCCTATAAAGCTTTCAGAATACTTAAATAGACTGAAGTGAAGATTGCACAAGGAAGTAAGATAAAAAGCAAGACATTAATCTGCAGAAAGAACAAAAGATCTATTAAATTAATCAATAGGTCTTTTACAGCGGCAAATAAAATTTAGTTAGAGAAAACATAGACAGTGCCAGAAGAATATAATTAGTTTTCCACCTCTCCTACTAGCAAGGATTGAGATGAGCAACTATTGACTGATAGGTATGTTTTCCAGAAAGGAAAAGCATGCTCTGGAGGGTGGGTCTCGGATCTGTGCTGAAGTTACAGGATCCCCTGCACCATAGCGTCCTGTGGGAACACAGCAGAGAGATGTCACCTCATCCGGAGCTCTGGAACACAGTACACACCAAAGTCAGTTTCTGTCTTTCCTTGTATCTAGAAGGAAACAGCAAGGAAGAGATAGAAATTAAGTCCTCAGCAACTTTAACTTTCCTTTAGGAACATGCCAAAATAATGGGAGGAAAAATAATGTATATTGTGAACAGGGACAATGGTCTGCGGCCCCAGGTAATGGGAAGACCTCCCTGTTATTATATGTACCAGTGTAAGTTGTTCTTTCCATTAGGTTAAGTCCCAAAGACATTGGCTCTAGTCAAGATGTAAAGTAGGTTGTTCAGTCTCAATGAAATATAAATTTGCTTTTTACTGTGAAGAATATGGGGTGTCTTTATCCAAAGTTTTTACTGAAACCGCCACCATCACTGTTGCATGTCCTATTGTATTGATTTCCACTGATCCATTATCAGGATTGTTTAGGATTCCTTCTTCATCTTGTGTAACATGGAGTGCTTGCTCCGTATTGTGTTTGTTTCTTTACAAACCTCTCTTCGAACTATAGTCATGTGCTACCCAGATCCCAAGAATTCGGAGGCTCAGACCTTTGCAATAGCTCCTGTAGTGTCAAAAAGAATTAACTCCCATATTTTTAGTTATGCAAGTTCTCAAGAGTTTAGGTGTCACAGTCTCAGACGAGGTGCGGTGCAGGCTGTTTGCTCATCTAACTCTGAATATTCATGGCAAAATGCAGGCACCTGCTATTCACCAACAGTTTTCTAAAGCTTGGGCAAGAGGAGAGCCAGAAGCACTAAATTAAACTATTAGTGTAACACACAGAAGGGGTGAACAAACTTAGCAACTGTATCACGCCCCATCTGACTGGAGCACTGATGTTATTAATTTAAAGCTGAACCAGCCATCTGGGCTCTTTAGCATCCATATATGTTATGTTGGAGTCTGAGCCTCAGAAAGGGGGAACCAGGGAAAACTTAATCTGCCATTCTGAAGAAAAGCGATGATATTTCCTTTTCTCAGTGTGAAGCAGCCTTTGCTGAGCAGGAATTTAGGAGGCTCATGGGGTCTGTATGTGCTAGCAGGCACAGAGGTTCATTTTAACTTCATCTGGCCCTTTGGGAGAGAGTAAACACATAGAGCATCTTTCTTTCCACACAGCTTCATAATAAACTTCCAGAGGAGCATGAGCTTGACAAATCTCGCTGTACAAGTCTAATTAAAATGGATTTTTAAAAAAATCAATTCCATTAAAAAACCCCAAAACTCCACAGTTCTGCTTCAATCTCAGTCTCACTAGAAAGACAAATATCAGTAAGCTGTTGGATCTTGTGAAAAAAACATACACAACCTGACTGATTGATTCTAAAATGCAATCAATTAGAAATCACACTTGACTTTTTTTGATTGGAACTTAATGTGATTTGGCATGGTTTTGTGTCCTTGCTTACTATTAATTAGCAATAATAATAGTATTGTTCTTCTCCGGGAATTTCGAACAGATCTGCCTTCCTAAACAGATGGCTGGTACAGCTCAAAGCACTCTCAGTCGCAGCAGAGGTCTCAGCTCCATTGCTTCTGTTAGCTGGCAGGAGAAGGCTTTGGTGGAAATGATGGTAACCTGGACAGCAGAAGAAGTTCTCAGTGGAACAAATTTACATTTTTACAAGCTGCAACCTGAAAGACAGCTACGGGCAGGAGGGGCTGTGGCATCATTGCAGCTTCGCAGCCATCAAGGCTTCAGTGTTTGGGCATTGCAGGGAAATGTATAGGAATGCTAACAAGGTGGTGGCTAGGACCTGCTCTAGGATTCCAGGTATTAAACAGGTGTCAAGTAATCCGAACTGCATTTTTATCTAAAGCAGTAGACCAGACCTTTCTCAGCCAAAATCAAACTCAATTGCAGTATCTTCTGTTGCTTCAAGGGATGAGCCTAGCAGCTGTTCCTGTTGTGTAACATTTATATCTTTAGAGAGGCTACAGTGCCAAGGGAAACTCCATGTGCAGGGACTGGCCTCTTCAGCACCCTTGGAAGAAGCGGGGTGCACAGAGCTGTGCAGAGCACTCTCTGAGGGTTAACAGACAATTGTGTGGATGGGTTAATTTTCTTTTCACCTTTACACTGCAGGCTCAGTACTAGTTTACCAAAGTGTTTTCCATTATTATTCTAGCTGACAGACTTAATTCCATAGCAAGTATTTGTTATTTTCACAGATGGGAAGAAGCTGTTAGAAATCCAAGCAATAAAAGAGACTTTTTTTTTTTTCTTGGTGCATCAAAGGGTACAAACAACATTCATAGTTCTATGGCTAGTTTCTCCAGTGTGCCCTGGTAAAACTGTGAGGATTTTAGACAAGGAGTGTGAATGAATGTGGAGTGTTGGCTTCTCCTTATTTAGCCCTGTTCTTCATACAGGGCTGTGAATAAAACCTGAAGTTGGACAGGGTGAGAACTGATGTGTATTGGCACCCTTGGGGATAAGCTGAGCAGAAACCAGAAAACTCCTAGAAAGAGTCCAGCAGAGGGACACAAAGATGATTAAGGGCCTGAAGCATCTCGCCTACAAGGAAAGGCTGAATGAACTGGGACTGTCCAGCCTTGAGAAAGGAAGACTAAGAGGGGAATCTGATTAATGTTTATAATAAGTGTGGGAGACAGAAGGAAATGGCCAACCTCTTTTCAGGTATCTGTGGAGACCGAACAAGGGGCAATGGCATCAAGTTAGAGCGCAGGAAGTTCTGCACCAATATGGGAAAGAACCTTTTCACAGTAAGGGTAACAGAGCACTGGAATAGGCTGCCCAAGGGGGTTGTGGAGTCTCCTTCTCTGGAGATATTCAAGACCTGTCTGGACGCCTACCTGTGCGACCTGTCCTAAGGAGCCTGCTTTGGGAGGAGGGTTGGACTTGATGATCTCTGGAGGTCCCTCCCAACCCCTATGATTCTGTGAATCTGTGAATGATACTTAGTGCCAGTTATTAGGCAGTACCAGCCTAAGGTGGCCATGTGCAGGAAAATGCCCTCTCACTGGGTCTTACTAGACTGGACTTGACAGCAGGGAGGAACTGCTATGTGGCTTCTCCCTGGTGGTCAGGGGGTGCAGTCAGATTGGGCAGGAGCCTGACAGCTTCTCCTTGGAAGAAGAGTCTTACTAACAGGCAACTGGGGAGAAGCAAGAGGGTGGGGAGAACTATGGTCTCACGGCAGGGAAATGTTGTTTGCCTAGGATACATGTACTTATCTTTGCTCCTGGAATCCCAGCAGGAATGTGGGAATAGTTCCTCTGGCATGGGGTAGTTTGAGAAACCTACCATTGCTTGAGGATATTTCAGCATCTCGTCTGTGAGTATCTTTAGCTGGCAAGGCTACTAAACCACCACCTTTCAGAGATAAAAAATATACCCAAAAATACAAAGGGGAAGGACAGAAGCATGTGTTGCCATGGAAAGCAAGGTTCTCTGAATTAAAGCTTCAACTCCATGGTACCTCTGTACCTACTAGATACATATGTTTTCTAAAACAGAAGTTAGCAGCTTCCTTAGTTCACCTAATACAATATGAAGCTATTTCTACAACTGCATAGTCTATTAGGTAACTGTTAAATAGAAAGCATTAGGACCATTAAGTTGGAGGCAGAAGGTGCCTTATCTCATACCACAGTCTCCAGAATTCTGATTCTGTTGTTAATGACATTGTGACCACTGACATCATACCATTTCCTTAGATGTGGTACTTAGGACATGTTTTAGTAGTGAGCTTGGCAGTGCTAGGTTAATGGTTGGAGTTGATAATCTTAAAGGCCTTTTCCAAGCAAAATGATTCTATAATTCTTATTTGTGATCAGTACCACAAAACTACTAAATGCATTAAATTTAATCAAGTGCAATAGATTTAATGCTCTTAGAGGAATAAAAGTGCCTACCATTCTCAGGAGTGAGACTTGATCAAGGAAGTAATACAGGACAGTAGTATGCTAATGCTAACAAACCCCACAAATATTTCTAGAGAAAAATAAGGGGGTTAACAGCAAGAATGTTCAGGGAGCCAAGAGAGAAGCATCTTCAAAGACCAAGGGATTAAAGTGAACCTGCAAGATAGGACAGAGTTGTACTCAAAAGAAATCAGGGAGTTAATCCATAGCTGGTACTAGAAAAATAATTTTAGGTAATACTGCAGTATCATTTCCTTATTCCAGGCTGTGATGTTGCCATTGCAGAAAACAGGGCCTGTTGCAGACATGCTGAGAGGTGAATTGTTTGCCTGAATGGCTGTCAGCACAGGGGAAGGAGCATGGTGCTGCCATCCATCCTCCATCCTGACAGGGGCCTCAGGTGGGGACATGCCACTGCGCTGCAGCAGAGGCAGCTCTGTCGCAATCTCTCTCAAATCAGGCTGGTCAGCATGGTTATCACCTCACAGATGTGTATTTTATGCAGATATCACTGGGTCTTCTTTGCTAAAGGGGAACTACAACAGGACAGAAATGGCAACAACCTCTCTCCCACACTCCCCTTCTTCTTCATCCTCTTTTGGAAGACTGCTTCTGACAAGGAGCCCAAGGAAGGGACAGGAAATGGGTGTTCCATTTGGGCACGAGGGGAAATTATTTTGGATCAGTGTGATTGAGTCTGCTCTTTTCACCAAACAGTGAGGATAAAATGCTCTGTCCATCAGCACATTGTTTTAGGTGTAAAAGTACCTGTATATACTTTCAAATGGAAATCTTCTGCCTGGTAGCCTGCTATCTGGTAATTGTATCCGCAGAGCAGGGTCAGGGATGACAGGAGGGGATGTAAGCTTGTTATGGGAGTAAAACTGGAGTAAGTCATAGAATCATAGAATCTCCTGAGTTGGAAGAGACCCATAAGGATCATCGAGTCCAACTCCTGGCTCCACACAGGGCCAGCCAAGTCAGAGCATGTGACTGAGCGTATCATCCAGAAGTTTCTTGAGCTCCGTCAAGCTCTGTGCTGTGACCACTTCCCTGGAGAGCCTGTTCCAGTGCCCGACCACCCTCTCAGAAAAGAACCTCTTCCTAATATCCAGCCTAAACCTCCCCTGTCTCAGCTTCATACCGTTCCCCCGGGTTCTATCACTGGTGACTATAGAGAGAAGATTGGCGTCTGTCCCTTCACTCCCCTTCATCAGGAAGTCGTAGACTGCCATGAGGTCTCCCCTCAGCCTCCTCTTCTCCAGGCTGCAAACCAAGGGATTTCAACCTCTCCTTGTAAGTCTTCCCCTCCAAGCCAAGTCAATCATAATAATTATTTGCTTAAGAGTATATTGTATGTTCTGCCATGAAAAGAGACTAGTGTCACCTTTACACTCTGTAAGGTGAAGTAATTGAGAAGCTGTTACACTTAGAGACAATTGCAACTGGGAAGCTATGAGATGGACTGCCACAGAAATTAACTTCAAGGAGACATACTCCAAGTATATAAAAGAGGTTCCTGCTCTGAACTTAACCAGCATAACATGTAATTCACTGAGCTTTAATGGTGAATTTATGATCTGGAAAAATTTATTTCCTATCCCATCTTCTAATCTTAAAAAAAGAGACAGAGAAAGGAAAATAGAAATATTTCTTACACAAACCTTAGTTACACCTTCTGGTCAAACTGAAGGATGAAAAGAGTAATTAGGGTTCAAGGTCAAAATGAAATTCTGTTCACATCTCAGCCCTTCACACATCTTTCTGCAAAACAAGAGTGCTGAACAAAGGAAGAATTAACTGATTTCTTTTAAGTTAAGTAATTGCAAATGCAAAATGAATATCATTCTGCAGCCATGGTGCCAGAGGACAGTGCACGAAATAATGGCAACCCTGATAAATAATTTATGCACCATATCAAAAGCTGAATGAGATAAAGAAATGGAGAATCCATTTGAAAATTTGGAAATTGCTCAAAGATCTTCCTCCAGTGACTCCCATGAGGAAGAGGATGGAGCACTAATAAACTCTGTGACTGTGTATAATTCATAAACTTTCCCTCATTTTTTTGATTTTCAGTGCTTACAGTTTATAGTTAACAAAGGAACAAAGAGTGGAAAAATCCTGGTAGCAGTTGAGAGAACATAAGCCAGCTGAATCCTCTGCCTCGTCTATTCATAAAGGGCATCTGTTCTTGTCCCAAACTGCACATGTATCCACCATTAAACTTCACACATTGAAAACAGGAAAAAATCCTTCTGCTCGCATCCTCATGCTTACTTTATAACTGTATTTTTATGACAGCTATTACAATGTGAGATAATAACACCCAAAAAAAGCCATTTTGGGATGGTTTTTATTAACAGTATTCTGTTGTGGCTCTTGGTTAATGTTCAGACTTGATTTGTTATGGATTCATTCCGTGGCAGTAGAGCAAACTCAGAGCAAACCGGTGGATGCTATCTGAAGGCAGTGGAGTGTTACTGTATGTATTACATAGCCAGAAAAGTCCTCCCAACACAGCCACATTGGAAAGATATTACCAAATTAAACAAATCCAAAAATTACGTTCGGATAAGAACTGCCTTGAAATTATTTTGATGGTTGCAGTAACAAGCCTGAGTAGTCGTATTCTCAAAAGACATGTTGGGTGAAAAGATTATTTTTAACTCTTTGCACACCAGCAATTTATTGCTTCATTTCAGGCACAGAACAATTCCATTGCATGGCTAGACTTGTGTAATCCTGCATAGATCTGAACAGCTTAGTGATTTTCCCCTTAAGGATGCAAGATGAAATATTTTAAGCTGTTAAGATTTTTTTTTCCCTCTACGATGCTGTGGAGTTTTGATTTTTATTTTTGTAGCCTATCTAGAAACCAAGGACAGCACCCTGTGGCTTTCTGAGGGAAAGCCTCTGCCTCTTACCTTGTAGCCCGAGCGCACAAGCAGAGCACAACATGCTTCTCAGGTGCGTGACAAGTTTCAAGCTGCTGAAAGGCTGTGATGGCACCCACTGCCTCTGCCTCCATGTGTCAAAGCGAGCAGCGTCTGGCTAGAGCAATCACAGCGGGAGCCAGTGAAATGCCTGAAGAGGAATCTCCAAGCAGCTTCCCGCTGTCTTCAAAGGCTCAGGGAAATCACACAGCCCCTCTCAGGGCACCTTTGCAAATCTATTGTCCCAGGTGGGAAGATGGGGAAGAAGGTGGCTGCTATTAGCAAGCTAAAGAAGTAGCTATGGGACAAATGACGTTTGGTGATCCCCTCTGCTCATGCACAGGCGGTCACAAGGGTGACAAAAGGGATCCATTCCCTCTGTTCCTTCCTGGCTGTCCTGCCTGCCTCTGAGAGCCTGTTGAGTGTTATTTGAATATTGTTTACTTCATTAATTTCCTCCTACCATCAATTGATTAATAAATTATTCATAAGTAAATTTATAAATTATTCTACCAGTTCTATTGATGATTGAATAATATTGACCAAATAAATTATTCACTCTTCTTTTCCCCCATCAAATGACAAATAAATTATTTGTGAGTAACCTTTTTTTTTTCATTATTAGATCAACTCTTCCATCTATCGACACATTTGTAAGATGGCGCTCATTCTGCTAGCTAGGCAATTTGTAAGTGAGACCCTTTAGGATGCATATTGTCATAGACAAACAGAACTAGTTTTACTCTACTGTATATGTGTATGGCAGGTGCTTTACATAGGAGGTCCTTTAGAATATGATGAGGTATTTTGGCATATTTCAAAGCCAGTTATCCAAAACACTGGGGAATTTTTGGGTTAACTCTCACCCAAGCAATACATTTTGAACTCTGCAGATTATTTTACTGTTTTCTGTATTTGTACAAAACAGTCAGTGTTGAGGTTGCAGCCAGTTCATGACCCCAAAAGGTGTCAGGATGTAGGTTCTGTAAATGAGCATCAGGAACAAAGCCAAATCAGACAGATACCTTGACTAATGGCCACTACAAACGTGAACTGCATGGGCCAGAGGTTATTCCAAGTTCCTGGATAAATTACATGATCTAGATCCATTGCTTCTCACTCTTTCACTGATTTACCACTAAGTATGTGTCAGGCAAGTGACACTCTCTTCTAGTAGCATCATTTCTAGCGCATTTTATCATGCAAGCAAAATCATGTCTCTATCCAAAAATATGGACAGTGCAGGCAGCGATTGTCATTATGACGGGGTGAGGGGGGGGAATAAATAAATCAATCAATAAATATGTCTCTTGGAAAGTGATACTAAGTCATAAGCACCCGTAGAGAAAGGATTAGATTCTCTCTGTTCCATGGAACTCAAGTTAGATTAAGTCCACCAAGTCAATCAAGCTGCATTAGCATGAAATCAGTATAAGGACCATGAATAGTACACTGACAAGTATTCTCTAAAAAGTAGCTC
Source organism: Zapornia atra (assembly GCA_013400835.1). Lineage (NCBI taxonomy): Eukaryota > Metazoa > Chordata > Aves > Gruiformes > Rallidae > Zapornia > Zapornia atra. Next base: position 47,360 of record VZTU01028841.1, on the reverse strand, counting down.
TAAAAGAGACAGAGAAGGAAGGCATTTCATGCCAGCAGGGAAGCAGCCCTTCTGTAATTTTTCAGGTATGACTGCCAGTGAGGATCAGAAGCACATATCTCTCTCTGCTGCCATGTTTCTTGCCTCAGAGACTCACCAGTAAAGTACATGCAAAGAGGCTTCAGTTGAATTTTTGTGGTTTTATTGTTTTAATTTAAAACCATGGAGCAAGCATATTTGCCAAGTTGGCTCCATGTGAGAGTGAGAATACAGCCCCAAGACAGCCGTTACTTCTGCAGCTCACACTGCCCAAAGGGAGGAAGATGAATGGGCTGTGCGAGGAAAGCAGGACTGCTTAGCGAGCAGAGAGCTCATTTATGGGGAACACTTCAGCACCGTGCAGTTCTCTAACACCTGGCTGCTGCAGACATGAGCTGTCTCTCGCTGCTTCCCCTTTCTTTTCCTCTCAGATGGGGGTTGTGAGCTGTCATTCAGGCCGGTATAGCAGTGTATTATTGGCCTTCAAAACACATGCACAGCAGAAAAATCACAACCTGGTCATTTTCAGAGAAAACTGTTAATAGGTCTCACTCTCTTATGAAGGCATTGCAACAAGTCCCTGGTTAAACTGGCATTGATATTTTCACTTAGATTTCCACATTAAAATAGGCAGCACTACTTAGAGAAATACTGCAGTCTGGTGTTACAGGGGAAGGACCTAGACTTTGTATTCTGAAAAAAAAGTCAGTGGTATTTGATGTCAAGTTTTTAAACACCCTTTCTCCCTGTTCCCCTGGTAGAAATCCCATGGAATACCCAGACATAGGAATATACAAAAAAGGTGTGATAGAGAAAGTGGGAAGACAATAAAGGGGTGTCCAGACAGATGTGATGTAGTGAAAGAGAACAGGGTTCACTAAGGGCAAATTGTGCCTTACAGATTTGGTACATTCTATGATGGGGTTACAGCACTGGTGGATAAGGAAAGAGTGACTGACATCATCTACCTGGACTTGTGCGAAGCATTTGACACTGTCCTGCACAACACCCTTGTCTCTAAATTGGAGAGATATGGACTTGATGGATGGAGCACTTGGTAGATAAGGAATTGACTGGACAGTCACACTCAAAGTTTTGTGGTCAACTGGTCTCCATTTGGGCATCAAGCTGTTGATCCCTGGGACATTTATGCATAAAGAAGCTATGAAATTTAGCCTGCATATGAGGTTTTGGAGGGTAGCCTGAGCTGAATGTGTCAGAAAAAGGATCTGTGTAAGAGACTGCAATGATACTGATCCAAAAGGAATGTAGATGCTCCATATTAGGCAATGTGATGTCTATTCATCAGCAGTGGTGAAGTCCAAAATATGAGTCTGGACCAGAGAAAGGAGGTGAGAAAATCATCTACATACAGATTTACAAGTGGGCAAGAGAAGTGTCTGCTCCACAGGACACTCAGGGGAAGCTGAGGCTGAATAAGCAGCAGATCGCAGAAGATGAAGAACAAGGCCATCAGAATACATTGTCATAATTTGTTATCTTGCACTATTTTGTAGTATCATCTCACTGTCAATGGTCTTTTGCATCAATAGTAGGAAGAGGGGCTTTTAGCACTGCTGCGTACTCTTGGTTAGCAGCCAGAGCAAGGCACAGCCGTGAGGGTGGTAGGTATTACTACAGCACACAGAGCATGAGGGTTGGCAGCCGTGTAGCTAGGCTGGTGTATCTGGCCTGAGGAGCAATGCCTAAGATTAGGCTGTAAGAAATGTTCAGACTCACCCAACTTATTGTTTTATAACATGTCCATATATGCATAGAGGGGTGGATGTGTTATCTCATACGTTGCATTTTTTTCTCACTGGGAGCAAACCCTAGGAGCAAAAATCTACTTAGGTGTTTTTTACTGTAAGTGCAGTGTACCAGCAGAATATATTTGCCGCTTGGTTAAGTTTTTGCTGTTAGTTTTCCCATTAGGGCTTTTGATTCCTAGTAACATTTTGCATTTAAGTCAGTTTTGCTAATTTTCGAAGGAAAGTCACAGAAAACAGAGCTATGAGGATGCAGGAAGCCATCTAGACTTTGCCAAAATAACAAAGAGGAAAATTGACTTAAATTATCTGTCAGTTGCAATTAATTAAAGAACCTTCAAACATTCTTTCATATGTCTTATATCAAGCATAAAATTATTTGGCAAAGGGCAACTTTTCCTGGGGGGGAAAAATAAAAGAGCAATAGTCAGCAAGCATGACTTGAAGTAGTAGAAAAGAACTTTTTTAATTACAAGTATTTTATTCTGGAACATGTTAAGCAATACCTGCCTGCTTTCATATCCTACTCGGTGCAGTGAAACTGTTCATGCCAAAGATAGTACTGTAAAAGAAGGACAGAAGAAGAAAGCTCTGGATATCTACCGGCTTACCTTTCTGAGGAATCATAACCTTTTTTAAGCCTTTCCCAGAGCTGACAAATAAACTGCTTACTCCTAATGTGGCAGTGCCCTTGGCTTCCCCTTATATAATTTATTTTTTTTAAAACTTTTGCAGTCATTCACTCTCTTCCATTTCACTGAGTTTTGCTCCTCAGCCTTCTTTTTCCTTTTTGATAGCTATTTTCAGTCACAGCTGTTGCAATGCCAGCTGGAAGAAACAAGGCTGGTATTCTCCTTTGAAGACTGTGAAATTAATATCTATTGTAAACTTTCTACAGTTGGAATTGCGGGTCCACAGGTTTTCTATCATAGTGTCATTAGCTCCACCGTTCCTGAGGAGTGGAGCAGACAAGGAAGGTGATAATTTCAGAAGAAAAGGAGGGAAGTAGCTGGGGAAACACCATTAATTCGAAGAAAAGGGCCAACCCTATCAAATTAATCTCATGCTCTATGAAGAGCAGTGCAGGGTAATATACTCAGGCTGCTGGCAAGGAGACAGGCATCTGTATTTTGGACTAATGAAGTCCTATTAAGATCTATGTGCTTGGAAGTGTTCCTGGAGCACTGTAGTTAAGCGTGGATCATGGCAACCTAGTCATCATTCAGCAGAACGCGTCCCGCCTGCCTCGCCGGCTCAGATGCAATAAGGCAGTTTTCCTAAGCAGATGTGTCTGAGACCTCAAGGGCATCAAAGCGTCTGAGATTCCTAACTACTCTGACAATCTGGCAGCAGATCTGTTTGGCACAGGGCACCGCAAAGGCAATAGCAAGCTTGAGAGTTGTTTCTCTCTTCCCAACACCATCTTGCTCAGTGTCTTTCAGTAAGATGCAAAAAAAAAAAAAACAAAAAACCACCAACAAAAAAGGGGTCTGGCTGAGAAAGAAATGTGATAAAGAGCTGGTTATGGCCTTCTGTACTGTTGTCACTTGATGCTGTACTCTAGAGAGTAAAACTTAGGATAGATGAGTTTTGAGGGTGTCTGAGGTTAAAAGTCCTGTGGGCAGTGCTTTAAATAAATAGCCATTTCTACTCCATATAGGCTTGAGAGAACCCGGGTGTCTGGATACATCACCCAAGACGGAGTGATTGCTTTGGGATTACAGATGACAAATGCTCTTTCAGCCCTGATAACGTGCTAACTTCTGTGGAAGGAACATATGTTTTCTTATCTAGTGTGCACATATGAATTCTTTGGATGGTCATCCAGAGTCTCTCTTCCTGGAGAAAGGATCATACCACTTCCTTATACAAAGAACTGGATTCAAGGACAGTTTACAGGCAGTCCTAAATGTCAAAACTCTACAATAGTAGACCAAAAAAAGAAAAAAAGGTATTTTTAAGTTATTGTCACAGCTGTACAGTAGGATTATAGGAAATCTTTATGTTGGAGTTTATCTGTATCATTTACTGTTTTTCCCAAGTTTGCTGACATTTTCTTCCCCACTGTTTTAGTCAATATGAGTCACAAGGAGAAAAGGACATGTTTAGTACACAGGGACATTTACCTGAATCTGTGAGCTTGTTCCATGTTCTGATCACATTTCCTTCTTTTCTTCCTTCACAACCCAAACTGAGCAAATATGCATTAATTTTATTTCATCCTATCTCACTCTTATGCTAGAGAGAAGAAATGGAAACACTGTAGTTACTTATCAGAATTATTTTTTACATTGAAAATATGAACCATTAAAGAAAATAATAATAATTTTAAAATCCAAATTCCATTTCTGCAGGCTCAGCATTTTGCCATTCCCACAGATATATGGTATTTTCAAAGCTTTCAGTTCCCATTATCCTGTTCATTTTACTGTGTCAAAAAGAGGAAGAATTTTGTCTGTTCTAAGGCTATTCAGTGCCATTAGGAATGAAAAGCCCTGTCTCTAATGAAAAATCATGTTCTGATTTATCATGATTATTCTCTTTAATACAGCCCACATGGTGCAGTAGTACTGTTGCAATTAAACCATCGAAGTGAAGGATACTGAGGAAAATGCACAGCAGGACTGGATTTTTTTTCCTTGACATTAGCCTAGACCTTCATCTGTGGTAACATAGCACAAGGGGAAGGGGAGGATCTGGAGGAGGCTAAAAAAGGAGCAGAAGCATGACTAGAAGAAGATCATGATGCATTATGATCTAGCAAGTGGTCTGTGCAGTGGGTGGGGAACTGGTTAACATCGCAGACAGAGTGGGATAGTAAATTGCTCCTGGCAACATGCCACAGGTGGGGTCCCCCAGGGATCAATACTGGGCCCAAGGCTGGTTTATGTCATCATAAATGGATGATGGGATCAAGAGCAGCTTGATAAAGTTTGCAGATGATGCCAAACTGAGTGGGGAAATGGACACTTTGGAAGGAACACATGGATAGGCTGAAAGACTGTGTTTGCAACAGCCTTACAAAGTTCAACAAGGACCTGTGTGAGGTCTTGCACCTGGGAAAATGTAACCCAGGTGTGCAACACAGACTGAGGTCCACCTGACTGGAGAACAACTCTGTGGAGACCGGGGGGTCAATATGAGTGAATAATGTGTTGCAGTGACAAAAAAAATTCAACAGGATACTGGGCTGCATCAAGGGCATCGCCCACAATAGATAAAGAAGTCATTAACCCACTTCACTCAGAACTTTTCAGGCCACACCTGGAAACACTGTGTTCAGTTTTGGTGCTCACTATACGATAAGGAGGTAGACAGGCCGGAAAGGATCTAGGGAATGGCCACCAGGATGATCAAAAGACTGGGAAGCCTGCCATATTAGGAAAGGCTGAAAGAACTGTGTTTGTTTCCTGACAACGTAGAGGGTGTCTACAAAGAAGATGGGAACTCCCTTTTTACAAGGAACCACATGAAAAAGACAGGGGATAAATGGATACAAGTTACTCCTTGGCAGATTCCAATCAGACACGAGAGGAACATTTTTCACAATGAAAACAATCAGCCGTCAGAATAATAGGAAGTGATGGATTCCCCAACTTTGGACACTTGCTAGATTCAGCTGGATGGAGTACAGTGACATTGTTTCTAGACAACGCTTTTATCCAGATAGAGCTTTTGCGAAGAAAGGTTGGACCAGATGATCCCTAAGGTCCCTTCCAACCTGGTATTCTATGATTCTATGATCATGAGCTGATGAGCTGATGCACATAATTTGAAGGATAAATTCCCTCCTTTCCCAAATACCATGTGATTTCCTACCCCAGAAAAAGTTTAAGTGCTTGGTTTGTATGAATTTTACTCACCATGACAAATGTAAGATGTAGTTAACATTCAAGAAAGACAATACAAAATCAAGAGAAATGGAAACATGACAAGTGATCAGTTCCCTGACTTGTTTTCTCAGTCACTGTATTTAAATCCTACATACACTCAGAAAATCTTTTTGCAGAGTATGAAGACAAATATTTGTTGGTCAACAGATGACCCCTGCTGGTGTTTAAAATAAAAAAAAAAAATCTATGCCAATTAATTGAGAAATTAAATTTTAAAAACACCACTTATTTATTATTTTTTCCACCTTTCTTTGTGCGTATTTGCCTGTGGTCTGTATTTCACTTTGATTAATCACATCACTCCATCAAGACTGTCTCTCTTCAGTCTGTTTACCAAAGGATTATCTGTTGCCTCCCTTTCTCACACTTCTCTCCATAATTAACCACATGTTATTCATTTATCAATTGCATCTTCTCATCTCTGCTCCATGTGTCCAAAAATTTCCCTCTGATCATTTTCAGATAACTTCCTGGTGATTTTCTTGTCTCATTGTCTGTTTATTTGGAATAGGTGATTATAGCAACAGCTTCTGGTTTTAGTGCTCGTGCTCAATTTGTGGTGCTACCAAATTCAGATTTTTATCAGTAATGCTGGCAGTATTGGTATGGTTTGGTGGTTTGGGTTTTTTTTCTGTTTTCTTCTGCTCATTTGGCTTTGAACTAACTTGAACCTAAAACTAACTTTTACAAATTCATTGAAAATTCACATTATTTAGCCAGCACGTGCAATATCTTTCTTTATCCATGATCACTTATTGTCAGGAACAGTCCATTTGTTTTTCAGTTGGTGTTATTATCACAGTTTTAGATAGCTGTACTGTCTTTCTTCTCCTCACAATTCACTCAACCACTCCATTCCTCTCACCAGCAGGGGCAGGAATATGGAGAATGGGTTTGGGTGAAGGATGCATATCAATGCCTAAGGCTACAATGATAAGGCTACTTTCTAGTGCTAAATGAAGCTTCTTTATTTAATTTTACCATGTCAATCTAACAAGTTTGACCAGCAATGTGTCTGAAATCGCAAACTATATTTAATTTTCTTCTCTACATAATGTTGTATACACTTCCATTTCTAGAAATTACGCATGCTATGTTGTGAACTGTTTGTGGTGCTCTTTGTGTATCGTTACTTCCCAGGAAGGGACTTTCCTCCTATAGATATTTAACTATATTGTTAAAGATAGAAATGTCTGTAAGCCCACTGGAGATGTGCAATAGTATACTGCTACTTCTTTTGGTAGGAAGTTTCACGTTCAGCATCCAGCCACCAAGAGATTTCTGCCTGTGGCTTTTCCAACTTTCCTCCTACCGGTCAGTAGCTTCTGTGCTAGTTCAGCTGTCGTCCCTAACAGAGAGCAACATTTTTAAAATAACACACTTATTTGCCTCAAATAACTGCTAAAATCTTGTCACTTCAGATTACATTTTATTTTGCCTTCCAGCTTCTTGTTAGGTTTAAAAGTATACGTTCCTCAAAAAAAACCCAAAAAACAAAAACTTTGTGCAGCTTGTAACGTGTCCCAGAATTTTCATTTCTTCCTTTTCATTTCTTTCTTTCCACTTCGCTTAAGTGTTGCCATGTTAGTCTCCAGCAACATTTCTGCCTTAGGGACCTTCACCTTAATCACATTCTGGTTGTATTAACTCTGAGGTTTAAATAGAAGTGTTCGTTCAGTTTTCTCCTCTGTCACATTGAGCTAGCTCAGTGCATCCATTGCAAAACATAGACAATTTCTGAAGCTATTATTTCTCTACATTTTATTCTTTTTAATCAAAAAAACCCTAACATCTGAGGAAAGTATTATAGAGGTTGTTACTTCTTTGGAATAAAACTCTTTCCATAGATCTTATTTAAGATGCTTAAAGTGCTAACAATAAATGAGACAAGGAAATAAATAATGTTGTATTTGCATTTCCAGTGGGTGTTTAGTACTTTTTATTCTGTGGAAAAGTTTCCTGTACTTAGTTACATGCACACAGAAAAAGTGAAACTGGTTTGGGTGTTTTTCTTTGGTTGGTTGGGTTGGGTTTTTTTTTGCATTTGAATCCTACATTATTCAAACACGAAGCCTTAGTGAGGCCTGCAGGTAGGACTTAACTGAGGTCCAATGGCCTGTAGAAGGGAGAACACACGGACAGCACTTTAGTTTCATGTACAGCGGGCTGCATATGTACTTATTTTCTGAGAGATGAAGTTCAGAACCAATTGTTGCAACACTGAAGTGATACTTTCACTTAGAGACAGCAGCACTGAACAATGTAAAACTGGAAACCTAGGAAAACTTGCTATCATCAGCATCAGCAGCATGTCCTTTTCTTTCCTCTTTTTAATTAAATAACTTAATTAAAAGAATTATTAGCAGTAGCATATCTACATAAAGATACAGTATCTGTGTATTTTTCTTCATTAAGCTTCATCTGTGGATTTTCTCCCTTACTCAATGCCTAGAATTCCTCATTTATATGTCATTTGTATGTTTATATTTCAGTGTTAAGAAAAGCCATACTACAAAGAAGGCAAAAGTTTATCATGTAGTTAAGGCACTAAATAGGAATTCAGACCTTTCACATTGAATCCCACTGGTGCTACAGGTTTTCTCCATGACCTTGCACAAATCACTTAATCTCTCTGTACCTCTGCTCCTCATTTATTTTTTAAAGGGTGATAATGCTTCTTCTGCTTTGGTATTTACATTGCAAACGCCTTTTACTCTGTGTTTGATATTATTCTTCTTGCAATAAGGATCTTATCTGAGACTTCTTATTATACAGTTGGTTTTATCTATGTAAAAAGCAATATATTCTGTACGATAGGTTATCCTGTATGAGAGGTTATGCTGAGCTATGACATGGCTGTATAAGGAGTTCCTATAATTATTAGCACACTGGAAGTGTTTTAGAGACTCAGTCAGACTGAGAGCTTCAATGTTGCCTGGGTCTTTTATCAAGAGATGATGAGCTGTTCTTACAAAACTTTCTATGCAACAATGAAATAAATATGCTTGGGAGTGACTATTCCACCACCCTTCAAGACAACCAGTACAAAATGATCTGCATCCACACCATTAAAGTCATCCAGCACTTAGGCTGACAGACTACATGCATTTTGTTTATTATGAATGGTCCCTGCCTTGCAGTAGCCCCCAGACTGTATCCTGGAGTCTTGTGAGAGCTATCTAAGGTAAAAAATTGACAGTATGGGCAGGACAGTGAAACTTTTGCAGGCTCTGTTTAACAGTCATCAGTCAAGCCTTTCACTCCCACTACCCATTCTGCTTCAGTATATAGTTAGATGATTGCAATAATCACTCCTAGTTTTCTTTGATTCAAGCCCTAAGGTTGGAAAAGAAGAAACTGAGCTGAAAAAAAAAGGAGCTTTACTAGTGGTAAAATTTGACATCAGAAAATGTTCTAAGTCTAGTCAAATTTCGGGAAAAGAAATGCAGTTTCTGTTGAAACCTTGCCATAATACTTTAAATACTCCCTGGTTGAGGGAGTGAGAATATGGATGAGGAATTCAGGTGAATCCAGTTTATATTTGTGGGTTTTATGTCAAAAGGATCTATTTGGTGAAGAATTCATTTGGTAGGTAGACAATATGGCTTTACATCCTTTGAGACAGTGAGAGGATTTGAACTTTATTCTCCTGTATATTTATGCCAAAGCCCAGGATTGATACAGAGTGAAGAACCATGTTACCTTTGGCTGTGCTCTGAAAGGAGGGCAGGTCTTTCTCCTCACTTCTTGCAAGAATGTATTAGGCATTCATCTCTGAGTCTCCTAAATAAGTCTGCCCTGAAAAAAAACCTAATGCCTAGGGCAGAGTCATAATACAGATAGTTTTACTCAGTCACTTCCTTCTACTTTACCTAGAGACCTCATGGTTATTCTGGTTCAATCTTCTTGGCACAGGATAACATTGTTTGACTCATGCTTGCCTCATATAGAAAGTATAGAAGCAAAGCTCATTTGTGAGCTTTAGATGGTATCTGGTGTACATCAGAAATGGAAAATTATGCTTCGGTGTTGCTTAAATCTGAGTATACGGGCATGCTTAGTTCATGGATACCAGTCTGTGTCCCAGCAGGTCTTGAGATGACAGCCAAGGCTGGTGTCAGGCAGGTGAAGTGCTTAAGAGTTTCTCCACAGAGCAGCCTAAGTCCAGCACAAAGAGAGCTGTTAGGCTGAGCTGATGTCAGAAAATGGCCTTTGTGTCCCACCCCAGCCACATTCTTCTCAGATCTGTCATCAGGGGCTTGCTGGTTAGATTTCTCTCCAGCTTGTGCTCTGTTAATACTAGAGACTCGATAATTGTGCTCTTATATATTGTGTGCACAGGACCTTCAAGCCTAATTCCTGGTTACCAATGCCCCACTTGGCAGCGGAGCATTTAAACCTCTGTTGAAATCTAGCCCGGGCTGATTTTGAAGGGCTTAAATTCTAAACATATTTACGTAACAAGAGATCCTATACAAGCCTCTACACAGTCAAGACCCACAGTATGGCTATTGGGCAGCTGTAGTAATGGTGGAGGTAGCTGAACTATCTCTTCCGGAATTATCACCATATTCCAGATACATTGCCTATCTGTCCCTATGTGGGACAGAAAGACAGTACCAAAAAACCCCCCCAAATCCTCCCCCTCCACCCCCCCAAAAAAAAAGTTTTAACTACTTATTTTGCAGTTTGAAAAGGTTATGCAAGTGCAGCTTAATCCCTTGCAACGACTGATTAAACATTACCCTGCCTATTGCTTTCTGATGAGTGTTTTATGTGTTCTTCTCTCTGCAGACTGAAGAAGTCCTGAAGATTGATGGAGGGCCATGCTATTCAAACAGCAGGTGTTGCTGAGACAGAAGCTCTTGGTACTAGGCAGCCTTGCTATTGGAAGTCTCCTATATCTAGTTGCCAGAGTTGGGAGCTTGGATAGGTAAGTCATTAAATAACTGTTCTCTCAATTAAAAATTAAAAATGGGCTCAGAATTTCTCTGTTTTTACTTACAGGGTCTGATGTCTGTCTTTTTTTTTTTTTTGTAGTTTCCCCTCATGTATAGAAAGACAGAAGAACTGTTTATTCTAGTACTGGTTTTCATTGTTCTTCCCTCCCCTTTGGATAACAGAGTAGGAAAATATTTGCAGGTCATCCCTGTCAAAGTATTGCTGCCTGTCCATTTGTAATCTAAGCACATTGGCACTTGTTTTCAGAGAAGAAATAAAACAGCATCCAGTAAAAATGTCATTACAGTAGCTCATTTCTGTCTGTGTGCATCTGTGTGTTGACCTCTAGTTCCAGCAAACCAGTTACAGTGTATTTATATATCGTCTTTCTAAATTTATGAGCAAGCAATTAATGTGCTACAGTGGTAGTTAAAATTAAGTATGTGCCTGCAGAGTAGCTCATCAAGTTTTGAATACTATTTTACTTGAAAGATTGCTTCAGGGTTTGAGAATTTTAACTATGATAATTAGCCAGTATTTTCTGGAGTTGAATGTGCTAAATAAGTGGAGTTTCTCTGCAAGTGATTTTCTGGAGAACAGTAGAAAATCCATCAGAGGAAATCAAAGAGTATTTGGCACTTTTGACCAGGCTGAGTTTTGACTGGTATTGACACTGCTGTTTCTGTTACCTTCAAAATGGCCTGGGATTACTCCAGTAGTTGCTTCAAAAAGACAGGATAAAAAAGCCCTGTTTTGAAAAAACAAATTAAACAAGACTTAGAGATTTCTAGAAGCTTGCCAGTGGTAGACAGCTTGCCAGTTCTATTGCTCTAATAGTCTTCTCATTTTAAATGATGGAAGATGGTCGTTGAGTTCATAATTGTGTCACAATGTTATGTGAATATGCAGAGCATGGAAAGTGAATTGAAAATAGAGCTCCCTAGTGTCCATTGCTAGGTAATGTTGAGCTCCATCTGAGGTCTCTGGGTGCCTTCTTCAGCTACCTAAATCCACTTCAGAAGAAGAGGGAGACTATATACTAAGTAGGAGCAAGTGCATTGCAAAGTAAGCCCCAGAATTTATATCTTCTTTCCCATGGTGGTCAGAACATCTATGATCCTTCAGAGGTGAAAATTTCAGTGAGACTAATGTGATTCTGTAAATGGAGGCAGGATTCCCTACTGGTCTCGACAAAAAGTCTATTTTATGCTCAGAGGCATTAAATCTAATTAACCTTATGCTATTATATATGCTTGCACATCTACAGAATTTACCGATGGCTATAAAATTATCTTGCCACAGTATTTGACTCACTGACTCCCCATGGCAGTGAATTCTACTGGTTTCACATATAATGTTGCCAATGGCAATAAAATTCAGTTTTATTCTCTTGTATTACCCAATGTGAAAAATACCAAACTGCTAAAATGCAGTCCTTTACTTGGACTTGTTATGAAACAGAGAGACAAAGAACCACTAGAAAGCATGAGACAGATGCATTAACGGGAAATGTTACACCTCAGCACTAGGGTACAAACCAAACTTGTTGAATTTGCCAGTAAAAGGACACTGAGTTGCTTCACTAGACTTTGGAATAACTAATTGATCAAGAAAAAATCCAGACTCTTTCATGCTTAATTTATACTGATCCAATTTGAACAAGAGGACTGGGAATGGTCCACATTTAATAGCCTCAGATTAGGCTCTTAAATGGGAGTGTTTTGAGTTTTCTTAGGCCTGAAGGGAAATTACAACTAGCTTATCTGATTCCATGAGTCATAAACTACATGAGATGTGCACTTCCCTCCAGGGGAGGCAGATCCTGAGTGCCTGGAGCTACTTTGTACATGGAAGCTCAAACAGGTTCTGTGCCTGGTGGTTATGAGAAGATTTGGACCAGTCTTTCAGTTGCTCCTCACTTTCTTGTTGGCAGCACTGGGGGCCTCTGCACCTGGTTTCAGTGCTCTGAAATGCTCTTGCTGGGACCAGGATGATAATCTTTTGTCACCGTGACACAAACATTAGAAGCCAATCAGCAAGCATGCTGCATCAGGAGAGACAGCACTGCTACTTGTCATTAAGATTGCCTGGATGTACTTTAGCTGTTTTGAAATTAGTTAAAAACATAGATTCCTGAGATTAATTGTTCTGTGTTGGGTTTTCTCAAGAAGAATATTTGTGGAGTTTTACTGCAGCAATTTGAGAAATCGCCTATTTTAGGAGAGCAACTTCAGTAACATAATAAATGTCATACACTCTTTCTTTGCAAAGGACTTTTATTTTAATGGAAAAAATGACTCAGAGTATCAAAAGTATTAGCATGTTGCGATATAACAGCAAATAGTTACATCTGGGGATTCAACTACCACAATCTGACAGCCTGCCTAATAGCACCACTGCCTAGATCTTTTAAATGATATTTTTTATTGTTTAGAGAGAGGAGAAGAAAGGGGAAAGAGTAAAAAATCTGAAATGTAAAGTGTTGAGGAAGGACTTTTAACAACACCCAATCTTTTCCCTTAGGCTAGAGGATATCTTGAATATTTATTTACTTTGAAAGGAAGCCACCTTGCTTGACAAGCTGTTGTGTTACACTGAAGGCAGTGCTAACTGTCTTTTTGAGCAGAGGAGATAAAATTAGTTGAGATGGGTCTGGAACTGCTGTTGTGGAATGCTTTTTGCTTGAAAACAAATAACAAATACACAGAAGGAGAGGGAAGAGAAGAACAGAGATAGCAAATGCAGCTTCTGTTTTTTATACTTTTAACTGCCACCTTGCTACTGCAGAGAGACTGTCTTACCAGCTACACCACAATCTGACCTAATTTTGCCACTGGAAAGCCAAGACATTGATTTTTGCCTCTTCTGTGTTGGTTGGTTGGTTGGTTGGTTGGTTAGTTGGTTGCTTGCTTGCTATGGGTTGTTGTTTTTTTAATTATTATTAGCAGTTTTGCATCAGGGTTGCAATGCTTCAGTCTTTGCAACCAAGTCAAGCTCTTACTCAGTAGATGGCAGAGAATGAAGGAAAAGACAACAGTGGAAACTTGAGAAAAGAAGTAACAACAGGAACTCACTTCTCATCATGCTTTCTAATTAGTCTGCAAGACTTAGCTGGAGTTCATGTGAACCCAGCAATGTCATCTGGGTTGTTTCGCTGGCTCTGTCTGGGCAGGCTGCATCTCTCAGCATCTGGATAATCAAGAAAACAGCTAGCCGGTCAGCCAGGGGGATCAAACTTACTTTGTCCCAACCATCCATTGTCCTAGCATCAGTGTCAAATTAGAGACCCCAACAAGCAGTGATGGATGGAAAAGCCATAACGAAATAAATAATTCTGTCCTGAAAGCAGGGTTTGAATAATATACAGTAAATGAGTGAGGGGCCACATGCTGAGAAACTAGAGTAAATACTGAATACCTAAACAGCTATTAATGAGCATTGCCCATCTGGTATACTGGCTGCGGCAGGGGTCTTGTGAAAAATAATAGCATGTGGCCATGTAATTTAAAAACCATATCATAATATATATATATATGCACAGCAAGCTCATATTAAAATTGCCTAGGCAACCTTTGTTCTTACATATCCTTAATTTTGGAGAGCATGGCTCTGCAAAATTATTAATGATGTTTTTCTGTAGGACTTTATAAGCTCTCCTTACACACCAATTTCATCTTCAGTGCAATATTGGCCTATATAATAACCAAAGCACTGATTATGGAGTGGAGGTGAGAGCTTATTCAAGGTTCTGTAGTAGGAAAATTTTAAGTCTTATTACTGAATCATTTATTGCATTCAGTGACAGCAAACACAAGAAGGAAGCATTAGAAAAGTGGAAAGTAGGTGAAATAATCGCAGGTGCATACAAAAGAATAGCACAAAAACACTAGGGCAGAAGAAGAAACAGTAAGGCACAAAATGATTTTCAGTGGGTGGATGGATACTTAAATGATGATAAAAAATCATTGATGTAATAATGCAATAAATGCATTTAAAAAGCTTTTCTCCTCTTCTTCCTTTGAGTTGCTGATCATATCATGCCCGATCCAGAACCTTGGTTTTTCTGGTTCCAGGAAAACACCACACACCTTCTAAACAGGAGAGAAAACACTGAAACGTGACATGTAGAGAGCTGTTTTTCATCCCTTTTGGTCCTCGTCACTAAAAAGACCAACTGTGGATAAGCAGATAATAAAGTCAACTCAATGGGAAACACAGGAAATAATTCAGGCTAGAAGAGGAAAAGTGTTGGAAAAAGATGACTTAAATGAATTGCATTTTCAGATCAAAATGGCCAAATATCATTCATCTTAGAATATTTTTAAAACTGCCAAAGTAATAAAACTTACCAAAGTAATGGGAGGTGAGACAAAGTTCATGAAGCTCCAAGAACAGTAATCATTGTGCCTTTGCTTGAAAAGAGCAGAAGGATGAAGTTAGGAGTTACTCAGCCAAATCACAGGAAAATAAATAATCAAACCATTTCCAGACAATTTAATCACTGGCAGAACATATTAGAAGTTGAAATAAGCGCACATCACACCACATTGTGAAAGGTTTCCATGAGCATGACTGCCTTAGACAGAAAACTTGGCTTAAGAGATACCCTCTTCTTAAAACTACCTCTTATCTTGCTTGCAGATTGCAGCCCCTCTGCCCCGTCGATGGTCGATTTGGCCCCCGTGGCCAGGACGAAATCCCGCTGCGAGCTCTGCAGTTCAAGCGAGGGCTGCTCCACGAGTTTCGAAAGGGCAATGCCACCAAGGAACAAATACGACTGCACAATCTGGTTCAGCAGCTTCCCAAGGCCATTATCATTGGTGTACGGAAAGGAGGCACCCGAGCACTGCTCGAGATGCTAAACCTTCACCCCGCAGTGGTCAAAGCTTCTCAAGAGATTCACTTCTTTGACAATGATGAGAACTATGCCAAGGGGATTGAGTGGTACCGGAAAAAAATGCCTTTTTCTTACCCTCATCAAATAACAATTGAGAAAAGCCCCGCGTATTTTATCACTGAGGAAGTACCTGAAAGGATTTACAAAATGAACTCATCTATCAAATTATTGATCATTGTCAGGGAACCTACCACAAGAGCTATTTCTGATTACACTCAGGTGCTGGAAGGTAAGGAAAGAAAGAACAAAACTTACTACAAATTTGAGAAGCTGGCCATTGATCCTAATACCTGCGAAGTGAACACTAAGTATAAGGCAGTGAGAACCAGCATCTACACAAAACATCTCGAGAGGTGGTTAAAATACTTCCCTATCGAGCAGTTTCATATCGTGGACGGAGACCGGCTCATCACAGAACCACTGCCAGAACTCCAGCTGGTCGAGAAGTTCCTAAATCTTCCTCCAAGGATAAGTCAGTACAATTTATACTTCAATGCCACCAGAGGGTTTTACTGCTTGCGATTTAACATTGTCTTTAACAAGTGCCTGGCGGGTAGCAAGGGACGCATCCATCCAGAGGTGGATACCTCTGTCATTACCAAATTGCGCAAGTTCTTTCATCCTTTTAATCAAAAATTTTACCAGATCACTGGGAGGACATTTAACTGGCCCTAAATTAAACTTCCTACAACACTTTCTGTTGCACCTGAGACATGCAATAAATGTCTCTGCTAAAATATGCACTTTTCATAGACATGGCTATCAAAGTAACTTTTTTCATGCATACGTGTACATATGCAGTGTGTGACCAAATATACGGTGGGATCAATTTTTTCTACAGAATAGTAACTAACATAAATTTACTGTCAGCATAGTTGCATCTTTTAAGATATAATAATAAAGGGAAAGGAGGTATTTAGGGACATAAAGTCAGACACCGTTAAAAGGGTCAGTGTTCCCCTCGCTTAGTTAAGTGTTTATGTGACATACTTATTGATCTAAGAAGAACATAATTTTATGCCATAAAAATTCATGTCAGAAGTCTGTGAAGCTGTGAGAAAGCATAATCTTCAGGCTATATTTGGTATGTATATTGCTAAAGGAATACTGACACTTTAAACACGGTGCTGAATTTTTACAATGAGAGTGGATAGTACTATTTTCTTATTATTTGAAATTAATATCTCATACAAACTACATTGTTTCAGAGTTCTTGTGGTGAGTTTGCACTATTGTTTTATTGTACGGACCATAGTGTCACTTGTAGCATGTCAATCATGTGTCAAAAAAAGGTCAGATAATTTTTTCTTCTATGCTTGTGTGTCGACAAAGCTAAACATCATGTACATAGTGTACAATGTTTGTAAATACTGGTTTCACACTAAGTAATTCTATTTTGTAAACTGAATATGGCTATTTAATTTATTGTGAAAATTAAATTTATTGTGGTATTTAAAAACGGAATGGATTAAAATTACCTATATGTGCAACTGCTTTTCACCTTTGCTTGATGTACACGAGTGTGGTCCCTTAGCCCAGACAAATGATGCGCAGATGCGTGAGAGAGAGCTGCATGTGTAAACTTGGTTTCTAGACAGTTGAGAAAACTGATACATGCAGTGAGACTGAGTTTATTAAAAAACTCATCCATCTGGGAATCTGGTGTAATACACACCTCAAAGAACGTTATTGCTGTTCTATTGCAGCATTTTGCCGTAATTAATTCAGTTGCAGTAGCCCGTGAGGCTAAAGACTTGCTGTAAAAGATTACTGTAACCAGGTATATTAGAAAAGCAGAGCCACTGTTAAAACCAAACCGACAGACAGACAAACAAGATTAGAAGAGTTATAGAGATTTCATCACCGAAAGGTGGTGATGTTTCAGAAGTCATGGAAAACAGTTGTGATACATCTGCTTTTATCTTATAGCATATGCACCTGCTCCAAACAACCAACCAGAGTGTTATTATTCCTGGTATAAACATACATCTCATGTTTCCATTCAGTAAGTGACGAGAAATTAGTTCAGGAAATTAGTATTTTCATGTTTTATACATCATATGGCTCTTAAAGATTCATAAGGAAAAGAATAAAAGCGATTGAAAAAATGTCTGTTAGAATAAGAAAGAAGAAAAAATAACCACTTTAAAACCAACATCTAGAGATTGATGGGGACACATATTTTGGAAGATATCCAAAACATCTGAATATTTTGAGCTATGGTAGCAGAGTAGCTGGTAGTTCACATTAGAATAAGATCAAGTTTTCCCTGTGGGCTTTTTATCTTGCTCAGTGATTTGGAAGCATCAGTTTTCTAAATAAGTGATTTTTAAATCTCTTGTGAGAGATTGCTACTTGTCTTGCTGTATCTTTAATCATATGTGCTAGCACTGTGAGCAATGTGCCCTTTCTTCGTGCTGCTTCGGAGCCTTGCCAACACAACACGGCAGAGCATATGTGAAATTTTCTGCAGTAGCTACAATACTACTCACTGTTTTCCCGTATGAGAGCCATTTATCCTGCCCACGTCCAGACACAAAGGCTGACACATTTAACTCACCTAATAGTATTCAAAGAGGAGATTTTATCCAATTTAGCATTTGCATGATCTTCAGGTGAGTGGGCAGATTCCAGGAGGCTTTGGGTGATACCTACTGGCTTCCTATAATCTTGGCTACAGACCATGGCTGAAGGCTGAGATACATCTTCAGTGAAAGGCACAAATTAGGCCAAAGTTACCTCTAAGCATGAAAAATGCATTTGAAATTAACATCTTTCTGAATTGATCATAAAAATCACAGAGACTATGATCTAACAGGCACAACTATGCATATTCCTGTTAAAAGTCATCTAGCTTAACTCCAGCTTATCACTTGCAATTTTGGAGACACAGGGATAATTTTAGGCGATATCGTAGACAATCTGGTTCAAGAAAGCACAGAGGAATAGTCAGGAATATCAGGGGAGAAAAGAGTGTTCAGGTACACTGCAATGTATTAGGAAGCCTACTCCAACCAGCATAGTCAGCTTCACTGGGGGCCCCAATTAATGCCTCTGTGAAAACACACATAGCATGGGGAGCAAACAAGAGGAGTTGGAGACGCGCACACCCCTGCAGGACTATGACCTCATTGGCATCATGGAGATGTGGAAGGATGGCTCCTATGACTGGAGTGTTGGGATGGAAGGATACAGGCTTTTAGGAAGGACAGGCAGGGCAGACAAGGAGGGGGGTGTTGCTCTCTATGTCAGTGACCAGCTGGTCATGGATCTCAGCCTGGGGGGTGGGTGAAGAGCTTATAGGTCAGGATCAAAGACAGAGGAGGGACAGGGGACATTGTACTGGAAGTCTGCTACAGGCCACCCAACCAGGAAGACTGCATAGATGAGACCATCTATAGACAGATAGGAGCAGCTTCACATTCACAAGCTGTGGTCCTCATAGGGGACTTTAACCACCTCAATATCTGTTGGAGGGACAACACAGCAGGACACAAGCAATCCCAGAGGTTCCTGAAATGCGATGATGANAAGGAGGGGGGTGTTGCTCTCTATGTCAGTGACCAGCTGGTCATGGATCTCAGCCTGGGGGGTGGGTGAAGAGCTTATAGGTCAGGATCAAAGACAGAGGAGGGACAGGGGACATTGTACTGGAAGTCTGCTACAGGCCACCCAACCAGGAAGACTGCATAGATGAGACCATCTATAGACAGATAGGAGCAGCTTCACATTCACAAGCTGTGGTCCTCATGGGGGACTTTAACCACCTCAATATCTGTTGGAGGGACAACACAGCAGGACACAAGCAATCCCAGAGGTTCCTGAAATGCGATGATGATAACTTCCTTTCCCAAGTGATAGAGGAGTGAATGAGAAGTGTCACGCGCGACCTTGCTCTCTCCAACAAGGAGAAGCTAGTGAGCAATGAGAAGCTCAAGGGCAGCCTTGGCTGCAGTGACCATGAAATGGGAGTTCAAGATCCTCAAGGCAGCAAGAAGGGCATGCAACAAGCTCACCACCCTGGAATTCAGGAGAGCAGACACTGCCCTCTGCAGGGACCTACTTGTTAAGAGTACCGTGGGATAAATCCCTGGAAGGGAGAGGTGCTAGAGAAAGCTGGTCAGTATTCAAAGATCATGTCCTTGAATCTCAGCGGCCATGCATCCCAACAAGGAAAAGTCAGGCAAAACCACTAGGAGGCCTGCACAGATTATTAAGGAGCTCCTGGACAAGCTCAAACACAAAATGGAAGCCTTCAGAGGGTGGAAGCAAGGGCAGGTAGTCTGGGAGGAATACAAAGAAATCATCTGAGCAGACAAAGGTCAGGTTAGGAAAGATACAGCCTTGATAGTTAAATCTAACCATGAGAAAAGTTTCTATAAGTATGTCAGTAAGAAAATAAAGACAAGAGAAAATATAGGCCCTCTTTGGAAGGAAAAATGAGACTTGGTTACCTGGAATATGGAGAAGGTTGATGCATTCAATGACTTTTGTCTCAGTCTTCACCGGCAAGTGCTCTAGCCACACCACCCAAGTCACAGAAAGCCAAGGCAGGCACTGGGGAATGAAGAACTGCCCCCTGTAGGAGAAGATCAGGTTCGAGACCATCTAAGGAACCTGAAGGTGCACACGTCCATGGAAACTGATATGTATCCATTGGTTCTGATGTAACTGGCAGATGAAGTGGCTAAGTCACACTCCATTGTATCTGAGAAGTCATGGCAGTCCGATGAAGTGTGGCAGTGTTCAAGGCCAGGTTGGATGGGGTTTGGGTAACTTGGTCTAGTGAAGGATGTCCATGGAACTAGGTAAGTCTTAAGGTCCCTTCCAACAGAAACCACACTGATGCTGTGATTGTAGGCCTGAAAGAGCTGGAGAGTGATTCATTTTCACTGAGTCTTCAGTGCAATGTCCTCCAGTATTTTTGACACTACCTAGTGAAGAGAAAATTTCTAAACTTGTTCTTAATAAATAGATCCAACACAACACACAAAGCATGCTCCTGGGTTAATGGGGATTTTGCTGCAGTATTCATAACTGGTTTGAGAAGTTCTGACCTTATGGTATTTACCTCTTCAGGAGCAATTTGTGAATAATTCATTTCAGCCTCTTTGCTTTGCTTCCCAAGTCCTGGGTGAATCATTTCTATTCAAATTGATCATGAGTGTTCAGACTGGGAAGAGCGCTCCTAGCTTGCATTTATGATTGCAGAGTGATGCACAGCTATATGAAGTTGCAGCTGTTAACTTATGGCATTCAAGTTCTCTAAAGACATTGCATCTTTCATATTTTCTGTACTGTAAAATTGCGGGCTTCACAGCTCTGATAAATGTTTAGATTAAAACTGCTAATATTTCTGTGCATTTTTATCAGATTGTACCAGCTGCTATTTAAATTACATAGAACAACAATTTGGAGCATAAAAGAATATCAGAGATGAATTTGAAATTGTATTTTCAGAAATCAGTACATAGATAGATAAAGGACTGACATTTGGAGATCAGCAATTCATTTGCCATTAACCTACTATACTGCCTTTTCTTAAGTAAAGAGGAATAAGTATGATGAAAATGTATTTGCCCTGTTTTAATGGATTTTTTTTTGCATGATGTCTAAGAATAAAGAGAAACAAAGATTTTAGTCCCATATTCCAATACATTAGTCCAAGATTTTTAAGAGGCAACAGGCATAAATGGAAACATCATACAGGATGTCTGTATGAACATCAGGGAAAACTTTTTTACTGTCAGACTGACTAAGCTCTGGCACAGGTTGCCTAGGGAGTTAGCAGAGTCTCTATCAGTGGAGATGCTCAAAAGACATCTGGACATAGTCCTGGGCAACTGAATTTAGGTGTCACTGACTGGGGGTTGGACCCCACACTTCTGACCTTGAGCATTCTGTGAAGATCTCACTCTACAAGTAAAATTCTTCTTAAATACTGCACATCACTTCTGTGCTATCAAGACCTCAGAGAAGGTACAAATCGAGTGTCACAAGCCAGTCCAACTACTGTTCAAACCCAAACTGTGGGAGCACAACTGTGCACATGTTTATTCCTTTGCTAGCACAACTAACTCATATTGGGAGCCTGTGCAACTTATTGGAACATGCTGACTGGAGAAGATAAGGAAGTCACTTAGAGAAATCTTTTGGTTTTACATTCTGGATGACCTCAGCAATGGTGTTGAGTGACTAACTATATACTAATACCACCCAGTCCATGGCAGGTAAACTTCCAGAAATGACAGTTTCGTGAAACTTTTCAAGAAGCTCACAGTGAGCGCTGTCTCTTGCATGGCATTCTCTACAACAAGACACAAAGGTATACCCATAATCTTGGGACAACAAAGTCCTTAATACTTGTTTAATAAATGTTTAGTATTGAAATGCTCTGCAGTTACAAATTATATTAGCAGCTGCTTATACTGGACACATGCCTTAGGGATGTGTGGGCGGATGATTGAATGCAAACAATTCATGTCTGAGTACACATGGTAAAAATATAACTTGTATTGCTTCTCTCTTTTAATTTGAGTTATATGTAGGACCAAAGCGTAGATCATAATTTGAAGAGAACAAATGCAAAAGTTCAATCAACCCACAAACATATGAGAATAAAATTTTGGAGAAATTTATTTTCCTGTCCTCCATGTAGGCTCCTTGATGCTAATGAGACTTGTTGATTTATGATTTAGGAAGCTAAATTTATTTTACTCTAAACAGTTGAATATTAGCAATACTTGGAGAATAAAACCCCTATGAAAGTACTGGAAGTTTTTGCAAAGCTTTCAAATGATGTTTGCATAACAGATGAGACTTTACTACTTAACTGCTTATGCACCTGTCCAAGGTGGTAAGCTCAGAAATTTCATGAGTTTTAGGTTTTTCTGAATTCCAAAACTCTATTTCCAGCCATTTTTTGTTTGATGGAATAAATTTATTGTTAAACTGTGGTATCTAAATCCCACACTGAAGTCATTGCATCCAATTACTTTGCAGACATGATTTCGCACATGTAACTGATTTTTCTTCCTTAAGGTAGGGCTCTAGCAAAAGGTGTTTGCTCACAGTTCAACTGATATATCTCACTGAAGTTTCAGCAATGCTGGAGACTGCTCCAGCATTAGCATATCACTGAAATTAATTAGATGCATCCTCAGAGAAGCTGAAAGACTGGGCGATCACTGAAAGGGATTTTTTTTAATACTCACTAAAGTTCAAGGCCCAGTTTCTCGTAGGGCAGATAATGTTGGAGCAAGGACCATGCACAAGCACTGTTTGTTAATGACAGTCTAAGAAATCACTGCTGCTGGTTTTGGTACAATGACAGAAGCTTGCAGTAACCAGGAAGTTCACAAATTACCCTTCATGATGAAGAGGTCAGGAGCTGAATGTATCTCTGCTTTCATATAAAAAGATATTTGTTTTCTGTGAAAAGAAAAAAAAGAAAAAGAAATCAGGTTTGTAGAAGATGCTTACAATCCCATGGCACTTTAAGTCAACCCAAATGACTCCTGCCCAGGTCCCAACCTCACTGCCCACTGAATGTGCTCTTTCCCTCATCTTTGCATTGACTCTCTTGTTCCTTCAACATGGAGCTGCTTCAGTTCACTACACAATCAGAAGACTAACCTGACCTAAAAAGGTGAGCAACATCGCTAAAATTGTACTTGGTCAGAGCTAAGGTCTCTTCAAACCAGGATTTTTCACTGCAAGTGGCCAAGAGCAAATGCATCAGGAAGGACATAAAGACAAAGAAAGCATAAAGATATTTCAAAGTTCCAATCATTTACAGTCATTGAATGTCTCCAGTGGGACAGTGCAATCTTCAGATGTGACAGCACTTAGTACTTTCCACTTCCATGCATTTACCCAGAAAGCCCTTGAACCCACTGACAAGGTATTCCAGAGCTCCTCTCTAAACCCTTACCAAATTGCAAAAACAGATGTATAAAAGGAATCAGAGAAGTTTGGGTAGTACCTGTTGTGACAAAAAGACACTCAACTGCAGGTTCAAATGAATAATTTATTTGAGTCCCACATGCAGAGTCAATACGTCACTATTGCAGGTTTTGTGGATACAGTGCAGTTTAAAAGTAAGACTACAATATATTGCTACGACAAGAGATTCACCAAGTGCACTATTACAGACACAACAGAGTCACGTTATGCACTATTATCACCCACAGGTGATTCACAAAATTCACTATTACAACCACAGCAGATTCGTGGAACACACTATCACAGCTCACAAGTGCACTAAATACTACACGTGTGTTAAGTCAATCACTTGACTCTACAAACTTAAAGTATATCACAGAAGAGAAAAATAGATTCTTTAAAAAGCTTGGCAACATAGGTCTAGTGACATTCAGACTGCCGTGCAAGGAGTTAATTTTGTGACTGATGGCCCATGCATGTCACAGAAACAGTGATGTGCCCAAGCTAATCTTCACTACTACCTATGAGTTGATTTTTCCTTTGTTTATGAATTTCTTTAAGGAGATCTCTATGTGTGATATTCCATACCATACTTCAAACAGCTGATCAGCTCTCACTGATCTGCTTTTTAAAACCTGATTTACCCTCTGACAACCTTGAGACAGACATAATAAACCCACCTTCAGAACTATCAGCTATCACTAACTCCATTTACATTTATAGAGAAAGGATTTTCAATTCTTTCTGCAGTAGTGCACCAATGAAAGAGTCAAGCCCTTAGAGAACATCCATGTGTTATCAATCTGAATACCAGCCTTTTTCCCTGGGCTTGAAATGACAAGTGCAAGAAAAGCACAGAAAAGACTAGAACACCATCGTCCATCTGCTGCACCGTGCTTAGCATATGGTAAATAAGATTACCTGCTGTTTTGAGATCCCTATTAAAACTGGCAGTAGCATGACTTTAGGAGCTGATGTCCAAGCTACCTGACTCTTTTTAGTTTCTATCTAGCTTACTTTCAGTTCAGCTTTGACTCCACTGAACTTTATATCAGTTACGAAGTTTTCTATCATGGTGCACAGTGACCCACAGCTCTCTGAAACTTGTATCTTGTGAGGCAGAGAAAGAAACCTCAGCAGAGGCTGTCAGTCTTTGCCCCTGTGACTGCAGAGAAACTATCATGGCACCCCCATTTTCATACTGCTGATGTTTCCCCTGTGTTTAGATGATTCTCTCTAACTGTCAAAATAATCTCTCCCCCCTCCCTCGCTGAGCAGCAGTGGTCAGTATTTTAGAAGGTTAATGCTTCTATGAAAATGTCCTGATTATTGATCAGGATTCCAGCAAAATATGATATGCCTCTATTTTTAACAGATTGCGTCCTTTGATGCAGTACATACGCCGTACACACAATACACAGTAAATCATAGGACATGACAAGGAAACAATGCTGCTTCAAGCCACCTAATGTTATGCCTTAGGCTGATTAAATAAACAAAAAAGAAACATGACAGACTCATGCACATCTTACTCCTGGCCTTAATTGTAAACAACTGTTTTGTAATGTATGAGGCCTTTGCCATTCAATTCCTTGGCTGATTTTCTACTGATGAAAGACTTTCCACTTCATTGAACTGTGAAGGCATCATTTCTATTCCAAACCCATGGAGACACAAGAATTAATTTACAATTCCCTACTATATGAAAAAAGTGATAGGCATTTCATAAGAGGTGGGACCAGCAGCAGCACTATTACTAACTTCATCTTCAGAAAATTGCTCCAGCTGCTACAAGATCCTCAGTGTAGCTCCACTAGTAATACAGCTTTAAGAAAAGAAAAAACCCACCCTTTTTACTTTGGATGGCTGTGGTATATCTCAGCACCTTGTAAAAAAAGCAGCCTGGACCTATATAAGGTTGGTAAAGAGAAACCATCATTTGCCTTAAAAAAGCAAAAGCACCCCATTTGCTATGCATTGAAAGAGCCAGCCTGCAGCAAGGAGATAAAAGAAAAATAGCTTTTTTTTAGAGTGAAGCCAGTCTTCTAAGTGGTAACTGCATGTAATTATCATTACCATCAGTAGTAATTAACAATGCATATCCTATACAATGGCCAGTTACTGTTACACCTTCAGGCTCATTTAAATCAATTTGCTCTGAAGGCCCACAGGACTAACTGGAAGAGGAATTTGCATTCAGTGCTGATTAGGGAAAAAGTCTGACCATGTTTTCATTACCTGAAAGGAGGTTGTATAGAGGTGGGAGATGGTCTCTTCAGGACAGGAGGTAGGACAAGGGGAAATGGCACGAAGCTGTGCCAGGGCAGGTTCAGATGTTAGAAAACAAATTTTCACTGAAAGAGTTGTCAGGGCCTGGAACAGGCTGCCCAGGATGGAGGTTGAGTCACCAACTCTGGATGTGTTTAAAAGGGTAGATCAGGTACTTAGGGAAATAGCCTAACATAGGACAGGAACGGTTGGACTTGAACTTAAAGGTCTTTTCCAAACTAGTGATTCTGTGATTCATCCAGCAGTCTAAAATTGCTGCCTGCATGCACGTGGTCTGCCCTGGTACTGACATTCTACCTCCTGTTATCTAAAGGGGAACAAGCACGGCTACCCATACAAGTTCTTTCCCATTTAAGATCCAGTAAAATTTCCTTTTGCAAAGCCACACCGGCTTTATTTTGAAATGTTGCAAATTGACATTGAATATTTCACAGCTGCCATGTTCGCTTCCACTTTTGACACTGAGATATTAAAAGAAATCTAGAATATAGCTACTCAGATATCTTATCAAGCCTTGGGAGCCAGCTAAACACTCCAGATTTCTATTTTTACTTGATTCTAATGGATTAGAATAGCAATGACACAAAATGTGAAGTTGCTTGATAAATAAATGTAGTAGCAGTGCATTTTTATATTGCATAAAAGAGTAGAAACTATCACAGGAGTAGGCTACACTTTTAGGGACCTTGTCTTCCTGCTTGTTTCTGTCAGCCTACAAGACTCTTCTTGCCATCTTTCTTGTTCAAAAGCACACCAAAACCTGCACTGAACTACATCCAAAGACACTTTCTACTTGTACCATGGCTAGGATATTCTTTGAATATATGAGACAAGTGTTCAAATACCCCTCAAGCTAAGGAAACTCTGTAATGTAAGGTAGCTGTTTGGGGGGTCAAGTGCAAAACTGTACTGCTGGGAAAGAAAGCTTACATCCTATGAATGTTTGCTAGGTTTGCTCAGAAACAGCTGATCTTGTGCATCCCTCTCGGGAAGCCTGATGGATGAGTGCCATGAAGTCTTAGAGTGATAAGAGGCTCTACTGATATTATTGGTATGGATTGTATTGGTTATTGAATCATCTGTTCTTACAAATGGCTCTTACACACTGTTATTACACATGGGTAACCTAGCACCTACTTCTGGGTTATAAACTCTACAATGTGTTTACAAAGCTTAGACATTGAAAAAACAATCTCCATTAACCCCAAATGTCTTGAAGTGATATCCTTGAATGAGAAAATCTCATGTGTGAAACTAGGCTCTAGGTCTGCAAGCCAGTAGCCAGCCTAAAACCATCTGAGTTTATGAACATCATACAGATCTGCACATTGAAACCAAAACCATCACTCTTTCCAAAAGAGAGAAGAGACCAGGTATCCTGCAATGCTTATTCTCTGAATAGTGAATTACAGGGCTGGCATTGTAGATGTTCACATGGTATGGGGAAACCGAAGCTCTCTGACTAGTTTGGTAAATCGTTTGAGTGATAGAACACCTCTATTAGCCACCAAGCAATCTTCCAACATAGTAACACATGATAAAACAGCAATAGAGTTCATTTGAATAACACTGATGATCTCATTTCCTTTCCTTTATGGCTCTTTATTAGCTACAATTCAGCAGATCTGATGTCCTTTTAACTTGCACAGCTTTTTGTGTAATCAAGATGAAGGTGTGTGTAGTAGCACTTTATATTCACTTAATTCCAGGTTTTCTGCTGCAGCTTTTGGGAAGTGCATTCTGAGAATCTAGAAGGATCTCATTATCTCCCACAAAAATAAAAGTCAAATCCAAGATAGAACCAGAGTCCATAGGAATGAAGTACCACTGTCTTTAATTTAAGAAACCCTATCAGTCACACCTGCACTAAAATCAGTGGGAGACAGCTCTGTTAAGCCAATCTTTATGGTCCTGTACAGAAAAGAGGGAAGTTTCAGGTGTGAAAAAGAAGGGAGTATCATGGCTCCAAGAACCACTGTACAATATAATGTATCCTCAAAGACAGGACAGGGCTGTGTAGTAAATATGCTTTGTCCATATTGGGTTTTAGTCCTAGCATATCCAACCAGTGTAACCCAGCATATTTCCTGCCTGTGTCTAGACTAGGAAAACTCCATTGTCATTACACTGCCATGCCCTGAGTATGGTCGATGGTAATTGATAGAATCCTCTCTGGGGGACACAGCATCTCTGGGAGCACATGTTCACCCATTCTCCTCCTCTTCCTCTGTGTTGCTTATCCCATCACCTTCCCACTCTGGGACCTGCATCATTAGGTTCCAAACAGTCTCTACCAAAAGGAAACACAATTCCAGAATAATGACTAATCCCATGTCTCCCACACAGGTGGTTGTGGAGTCCTACCAAAGGGATAAAAGCAGGGAAGACCCTGAGCCACACACAGCTCACGAGCAACTTCTGTGCAGCTCCTGAGTCTGGGCTACAGTTCCCAGATGGCAGAGAGTCTTGGCTTTGCTGCAGGAACCCAAATCTGCAGTGGTGGTGGGGCAGGGTGAGTTTGTTTTGCACCTGGACTGGTGCTCAGTAAAGATGTGTACTTCCTGGGGGGGGCTGCTTTTGTCTTCTTATGGATAAAAGGTAGGTTTCTCCCGTGCTACCTAATCTTTCTCTATATGTACACGCAGAGGAAGCCTTATTCTGTCTTTCATATACACCTGCTCTTTTCTAGTCTCCAGAGCTCATCACCATCATATCCAAGCTCTTTCCACCTGGGAGACAGACACCTGGCATGGGTCTTCTCTCAGCGTCTCCCCAGAGGTGTTTATAAAATCTTGTGTTTTAGTAAGGCTTTGTTCATATACGTTGCTGTGGTTTAGCACAGGAGAAGGGAATTTTGCATGTTGAGTTTATGTCCTTTTGTGAAATAGTAGATATGTAAATGCTTACACGTCTCACATAAGAGAAATCTTGCCCTTTTGCTGGGTTTCTTGGTTGATAACTCACCAAATTTCCAGGGGAGGAGAAAGAGCAGCTCTGTATGTCAAACCAAAGGTACTGTATGACTGACAAAGGTTACTGCGTTCCTGAACAAAATAAAGGAAAAAATAACCACTTATAAAGTACCTAATTCCAGTTGACTTCTCAATATTTCAATGGAGATGTCCTCATACATTTTGGGCTACTCTAAAGCAGGTATGTCCAAGCTGTGACTCCTGACCCACAAGAATTTTATTCAGGGATAGTTCACTTATGGCTTTCAGACAAGGATTATATTATTTCTCCAAGAGAGGGAGCTGTGTTAGGCTGCAGAATGCAAGAGAGCCTGTAGAAGTTGTGGATGAAAAAATTTATATGCTGAAATAGCTGGCTTCAACTGTCCAAATGAATCCTTGCTATAACCCTGCAGCTTTCAACTTGGAAGGATAAAGAGCTTCTGTATCTCAGCATAAAAGGCACACAATAAAACTTGGAGAAAATAAATGTGATAGACAGAAGACACTGGTTTCTTAGGAGAAGAGGAATACTTAGCAGCAAGCACAGATATAATATGACAAGAAATGGGAATAAAAAACTGTGCTGTAAGTATGAAAAAATATATTGAACACAAGAAAAGATAATAAAATTAGTTGCCATGTGTATGGGCACAATATAAGGGATGGAAATAAGCAAAAACATTAAATGCCATCTAAGTATTTAGAAAGAATCCAAAAATGTGGTAACATATATCAGAGAAAGAAATAATACAGAAAATAACTTGATAAATAAACCAGGATGTATAATCCCTGATGAATGAAAAGATATATTTGAAAATTAAATTTACAACAAAAAAAAGTGAAATAAACTGAATACACATACATAGCTTGCATTTTCTGATAGCTTTTCCTACAGGTATACATACCTTTGCGGTGTAGGTGATGCAACCCTCCATCATCCTGAGTATTGGTGCCAGGTTTGTGCTCTCTGATAAGACTGGCTGAATTTGGCACCCCTGTGTTTGTGTGAAAAAGGACAGAGGAACACCAGCACAACTATTCCAATTTCCCAGTTAAGAAAACAGGAGTCCATAAAACTCTCATTCTTTGTCATTTAAAGTAAGAATGACTGACATGAACTGGACATGTTCAGTTTAATACCGGATATTTTTCTCTATTTTCCCTCTGTAAGCCAAACTTTTATGACATACACTTGCTCAGCTGAGTGCTTCAGTTAAGTTGTGGGAGTGGGGCTTCCTCCCCTACTCCCAGCTACCTCACAAACCTTCCTGCCCTCAGCCTACCTTCAGCAGAGGGGCCAAAAAGCATCTTCCACTGGCTGGATACTTAGGCTTGAGTCTCCTCAGCTTGTGGAATCTGAAGTCTCAGTCTCTACCTGCAGCACTCGCCATCGGGTTTCATAGAAAAGGTGAGAGTGGCAGCACCGAACACACATGTCTCTTTTTGGAACAGCACCTGCTTCTTGCTTGCCTGTTCTCAAAGTGCCTGCCAATTTGGGTGCATGACTAGGTCACTTTAAGCTGTTACTGAGGCAGGTATTCCTAATTCTGAAGAACTATCACAGATGTAATAATAATACTACTAATTATTATATTATTAGAGCAATAGCAATAATAATGAGAGCCTGAGAGGTGGATTATCCAACTGAGCTGGCGGAGACAGCACTCAGCTCATTGCTCAGAAGCAGAGGAGTTAGTTTTCAGTTCAGAGGCCAGAGTCATAAGTAAGATGAAAATTGATAAACAATAGGACAAACTACAGAGCAAGACAGTATAACCCAGGAACTAAAAAATAAAAACCATGAAGACTTCAAACTATGGTCTTATCCTCACACTCCACTGCAGAAATGCACTGTAACGTTCTAGGATAGAGAGAAATTTGTCTGACTCATTACCTGCCACACAGCTTCAGATCATTTTTTGTCATGTAAACTTAAATGCTTTGAAAGTTAGAATTTCTGTTAGCAACATAAAGCCTAAGAATAGTAGTTGTGATGGAGTATTGCTGTGTATCTGCTTCAAGCCATCATATCTACCTAGAGAAAAGGATGGATGTCTCCTTAAATATCTGTCCAAAAATTATAAGAAGGCAAAGTAGCATTGCAGCTGATGGTTTTCTCCAAGGGTATTTCTGCTCGAAAACTCATAAAATTGAACATAACTTCAGTGGTGCTTACTTTTGACATGAGAAATACAGTATTATTTAATAATTATTAACTACATTTTTAAACACAAAAAATATTTAAAATCTAATAATTAATTTAATATTTAATATTTTACCGATATTTATAAGCATAGGATTTTGTCCACAGCCATTTCCAGATAACATAAAAAATTGGTGAAAGAATAAATATTCAGGAAGTCAGCTACTGTTACACAGCTATTGTATTTTATTGTCAGTTTGACCAAAAATATATCATTGTTTTATTGATCCTGACAAAAAAAAAAGATCAGGCTCAAGTTTCTATGCAGAATTGCTCCA
Source organism: Zapornia atra (assembly GCA_013400835.1). Lineage (NCBI taxonomy): Eukaryota > Metazoa > Chordata > Aves > Gruiformes > Rallidae > Zapornia > Zapornia atra. The sequence continues at coordinate 16,174 of VZTU01028841.1, read as the reverse complement.
TCAGTGTCAAGACCATTTACATTATGCCTCCTTCAGTATCACCGTCGCTCCTTCCAATTTTGTTATCCGATAGTGCACAAGTCCCTTTTGTGTCATCTGCAGGATGAGTTATCAGGATGCAAGGTAGTTTTCATAGCTGTCTGGGGATTACTATATTTCTATCTTTGCAAATGTCTTCAGCATATGAGATATCTCCATTGTGCTCACCAGTTATGCTGACAAGACAAGGATTTCCAAACATCTGGCAGTTCAGCTGGCTCAGAGACAACAGCTCCACTTGACATGCTGGATATCCAGAAACCCCAAGCCAATGGACTGGGCCCTTAAATCACGACTGGGTCAACATTGCTCACACTGGATTGAAACTTCTAGGTCAAAAAGAAAGCACACATACTGTAGGAGAACAGTAAGTTCATCTTTTTCATGAAGAAACCTCAGAATTTATCCAACAGTGCACATGAAAGAGGTTGGTTTGAAAGCCCGATTGACTGAAAGCTGCTATGAATGGCATGAAATAGCTAAGAGCAGCAGGAATTTCTCTGTAGTTATCACTAAGTGCAGGACAAAAGGAGAGAGACCTATCTAGTCTTCATGCCAGTTTTAGTCCTTTGCTTTTCAGCTGTTCATCTTCTGTTCATCGAGAATAAAACTTTAGATTCTCAAACATTTTATTTCAGTAAAATGGGCCCAGGAATAAGGGCATACATATGCTGTCATAGCCAAGGTTTCTACAGGTAATAGTAGCTACTAACTGGTAAAAATCTGAATAGTTGTTTTTAAGGAAAGATCACTGAATAAAAGTTCAACAGAGACCCCTGAAGACTGAAAATGGACCAGTTTAATGTCATAATTAAGGCAAAATCCTATGGGCATTACAGAGATTATAGAACAGCTAGTCTTCTTTGTAGAAAAGCATTAGGTACCATTTTTTTAGAGATCAGATGGGAACACTTTAAAAAAGGAAAATGTCTTGATTTAAGGGTCATCAACGTTCCTGAAGAGAAGGATAATCATGTTTCACTTAGAAAGGTAATAAGAGGCAGTTGACTCCCATTAATCCTGAGTAGATCAAAGGGATACAGATAGCATAATTAAAATTTCAGACTGTGCAGAAAGAAGTTTCACAGCGGTTGTGAAGGACTAAGATTTGTGAGAAAAATTAAAGAAATTTGTCTGGAATTAATGTAGTATAACCTTTTGGCCAGAGCGATACTTCTATGAATATCTGTATGGGTTTGCCTATTTAAAGCTAGAAAACATACTGCTCCACAAGATTAGTATTAGTGCCAGTTTCTAAATTGCAAAGGAAAATATAGGACTATTTTTACAGGTGGCTTTCCCACTTTCAAAAGTAGATTTTACAAGTTAGAGCAAACATCAACAAAAACCTCAAAAGAAGCAGCAAATCAGCAGCTGAAGAAGCAGCTGAAAGCAAGATATTTATGAAAATACACATAAATATGGATTTATGTTTCCAATTTTAGGCATTCAAGCTAGAAATTCTTGGCTTTTAAGAAACATATATGATCCGATAAAAAGGGAGGCTCATCTTACTGTTAAGTCTCTGCCTGAATATGCAGGCACTCTGGGTTGAATTTCTGGCTCTGCCTAACTCTCCGTGTATGACCTTTGGCAGGTCACTTAGGTCTCAGTTTCTTCTCAACAAAGTGGGAATCATGTTTCTCTGCTGTGTAGAGGTTATACCAGGTAAATTCATTAGCATCTGAGCTTGACAATGCACAGCAATAAGGAGAAAACAAGTTAGACATGTTTCAGAAAAGTCAGCAGCAAGAATAATCTGTGTTAGCGTGATAGAAAAGCAATTTAATAAATAAATTTTATTATTTTTTTTCCCCATTGACATTTAGAGTTGTTGGACTTTTACCAAACTGCAGAACATCTTCAAGCTTCAGTAACTTAGCTTTAACCTGATAAGGTGGCAGATGCCACATGAGAGAAGACACCTGTTCTGCACCCTTGCCACATTAGGTAATTATGTGCTAAACAAGTTAAATATGCAACCTCTAGAAGCCAAACCATTGCATCTAGCAACATTTTGATCTGCTCATGGAGGCAATGAGAGTGTGTTGAATGAACTTACAGAGAAGTATATCTTCCCAATTAAACTGTGTGTGTGTGTGTGTCTAAAAGTATGTGTGCATATGTTTCTGTGAGGATCTAGAGATTCATAGATACAATTTTTCTCCTCAAGAAACTAGTGGATAAAACAGTAACAGAATGCACATGTTTGTGTAAATAGACTGGAGCCAGATGGTGTAATATTATAAACTGAAAAGTTCGTAAGGTCAAACAGACATATGGTTGAAAGGCCAAAATGTCACATTAGGTCAGAAAGTGTCACCACGGAAAGAAATACACAGGAGTATTTCTGCTACTTTGGAAAAAGGATAGGAAAGAGGTAATGATCCATTACTGATGCCTTCTGCTTTCTCTTCTTACAGGTCCCAAATTACAACAATAACATTGATTTAGCTAGTGGGTGTGACTGGGACAGCTCATGCCTCAGAATGGTGATAATACTACTTCTAGTTTTTAGCTGAGGATTTACACTCCTGCTAACTTTGCAGTAGCCTCAACCTTCCTTCTCATTGTCTTGTTTTACCAATCCAACTTTTCAGTCACTTGTCTATCAAACACCTGGTTTACCTGAGGTAGCATGCCATGCACTACACTAGTGTCATGATTCCCTCTGCAGCTGATTCTACTTTAAGAACTGAGGAACATATTCTTGTAGTCTCAGTCACAGTGGTCAGTGCTTCAGAAGAATCAGATTTGAAGAGCATGAGGGTCAAGAGAGACTCCACTGGTGCTTAAGGGTCTCTTTCCCACCAGGCTTCTCTTCTATGTATAATTGCAAACGCAGTAGTGTTTCTCTCTGTGGTAACTCTACCACTCGGTAGTAGGGGAAAATATATGAGAATATAAAATTTTCATATCTGCAACTAAGTACTTTCAGATTCCAAAGTCTTTGGGCTCCCCCCAAGGAAAGATGACTTAGTCATTATTATACTATTTAAAGCAGATAACTTGAACCAAAGCAATGAGCAAGGTGATATATGACAAAACACGAAGGAAAGGAAATTTGGAAAACAGTATATAGTCATTAGCAAAAGAAAAGAAAATGCAGAATGCAAAGTATTGCTCTGATACAGTTATAGCATTTTGCAGTTGCCTTTGTGGGTTCTACCCTTACCTTTTCTTAATGAAAGGAATGAAGGAAAATATCTGGAAAATATTCTGTGGGCCAAATTGTGGGAAGTAAAAGAGTAAAGGTATGAATCTCTCAATAAAAGCTTGCCAGAGTCAGATGTTGACAAAACAATCAGCTGTAGAACTGGTAAAAATGTTTTTATTCTAAAATAAAAAGATTTGCAACAAACAGAAAAACTGTAACAAAATCCAAACCTGAAGTGTTCTAGCTTGAGCTATAAATAATCTCTACAAAGTGGGTCTGGGAAGAAATAGCTAGTATACACTATAAAGGAAGTTACACATATATTCTTAAAAATAATTGATTTTAAAAAAAATTTATTTATTGACTGATTCCTGTTTGAATATACTGAAATCACCTACCTGAACCACAACAGCACATACAGAAGTATCAGGAAAAGCATGCTAAATGATTCCACTGTATTCTATTTACCATTGTGAAACCTGCCATTTCCGCTTATTTTATGAACACCATATAAATAAATAAACGTGATGATTGGCAGCAATCATGGCACTGTTTTTCCAAGAGTTCAAATATTTTTAGAATTCTTTTGCAGTATGGCCAGTGCTTATTTTCGTGAGGAAAGTATCCATCTACAGAGAGATTATATGTTTATCCTGAAAGTAAAAGCAAAAAAAAATTACATTTTTCACATTTGCACATTTAAATTTAATTTGTACAGTATGCCTAATGAACCATACATTTGCAGAGAAAAGGAATGATCCAGCTGTTTGCTGCCTTTTATTTCCATTTGATTTATGTTTGTTTGCAAGTGATGCTAGATTCCCAGTTGCTCAGTTTATTGCTTATTGATTTTTACTATTATTGGGCGCTACATACATACAGAAATCATGGTCCAGAGATTTTTACTAACTGTCCACTGGCAACTGTACACCAGGATCTTTTTCATCAAAGTCAGCGACATACCAGGGAGATAGGGTAAGATCCTAGGTACACTTGGCACTCTGGGACTAAAAGTGCTCCAAGGTCTCATGGGTTGGGTTATCAAGGTATAATTATAGAGAACCATGGAAATGAAGCCATACTCTTGTCCGTGCTGCATATGTACCATCAGAAAAAAGCTCACAGATTTCTGAAAGCTGTAGCCAGCCCTACTAGTCTGAGCAGTCAGTCAGCATTAGCATGCTATTCTGTCTTTGAGTCTGCACCACAGACAGTCAGGACCAGACTAGGTCTGGCTTTGCACTGCAAGAACAGTAATGCTGTCATCACTGAATCATTTCATACTTCTAGTTACAGAGAGTTGTCAGGAAACTTTTCTGTTCCGTTACTCTTGTGGCAAGGCCTGCAAAATTTATCCCCAGTATAAGGGCCCTCCAGAGCATGGCTGTCAATATCTTTCATTAAAACTTAGTATTTTCAACGAAGCTCATGTTGCTTTTCCAACAACCAGCACAAAATGCATTCAGGATTTTGAGGTTGGAGAAGGCTGGACCAACTTACCATTCTTTACAAGCCTAGTAGTCAAATGAAAAGTCTCAGAAAGGTTTAGAGGTGAGGAACACGGAAAACATCAAGCCCAGACAGCTACAGATCTGTTTGGGGCTAAAAAATCTACACAAAGTTGTCTTCAAGGTTTTAATTTCAATTAATCCTGTGCTGTCCCTCTACCTGTCAACACTGGCAATATCCATCACACTTGGAGTGTATGCTGTTCCATGTCTGCATGGGTACAACTGGCAACATGGACTATCACCAAGAGTCACCTTCTAAAAGGAAAGGGCTGAGTTCAAAACACTTGCAGGACCTTGGCAGCAATCATTGCTAGCACTATGGCAAGGGGCTGATGATGAACTGTTCTCCTTGGATTGGGCATTTGGAAAAATTCCTTCACTGAAGGTGTGGTCAGGCATTGGAACAGGCTGCCCAGAGAGGTGTTGGAGTCACCACTCCTAGAGGTGTTCAAAATATGTGTAGACGTGGCACTCCAGGACATGGTTTAGTTGATATGGTGGTATTGGACTGACAGTTGGACTTGATGATCTTAGAGATCTTCCCCAACTTTAATGATTCTATGATTCTTTCAGGCAATGGCTTCTGCTCCCACTGAGCTCTGGCTGGCAGGAGGGAGAGAGCTGCAGGCTTGCCCAGAGGGGAAATTTTTGCTGTAGTAGGGGGCAGCTTGCTCCATGATGAAATTCACCAGCCCAGTAGGAGCTGGAAACTGCTGCCCTAGTTATGCGTGGAGCCTGTGAAAGGTTGCCATTCATTAGCGTTTGATTTGCACATAGGCAAATAAGGATTTTGTTTTTCTTTTGCTCCTCATTTTGAGAACATTTGCCTGAGAGGCAAGATTCATAATGTTAGATAGTCACAGAATCACAGAATCACAGAATTGTAGGGGTTGGAAGGGACCTTGAGAGATCATCGGGTCCAACCCCCCTGCCAAAGCAGCTCCCTATCTCATATTACACAGATAGGCGTCCAGATGGGTCTTGAATATCTCCAGAGAAGGAGCCTCCACCACCTCCCTGGGCAGCCTATTCCACTGCTCTGTCACCCGCACTGTGAAAAAGTTCTTCCGCATGTTGGTCCTGTACATCTGGCCTGTTTCAGCCCCATGTCCTTCATGTGAAGCCTTCTTCATCATGGTGAACAATGGCTGTGTTTGACTATATGCTTCACAATGAAAGTATGGTGGTAAAGAACACCTTGAAACTGAGAACTCCCTTCTCACTGCACAACTCCCTTATGTTTGTATATGGAAAGCAAGTGAAAAAGGACAAATGTGTAATACAGCATATTCAGGTTGTTATAAGATAAATTCATCTGCTTTATTCACATAAGAATAGGAATTTCTTAAAGAGAGCTTGCTGGTTCTCTTATAGCCAGCAGGACCAGGTAGGTGATCATTCCCCTGTACTCAGCTCTGGTGAGGCCACACTTTGAATACTGTGTTCAGTTTTGGGCCCCTCACTACAAGACAGACATCAAGGCCCTGGAGTATGTCCAGAGAAGTGCAATGAAGCTAGTGAAGGGTCTGGAGCACAAGTCTCATGAGGAGTGGCTGAGGGAACAGGGACAGGTTAGTCTGGAGAACAGGAGGCTCAGGGGAGACCTTATCGCTCTCTGCAACTACCTGAAAGGAGGTTGTGGTGAGCTGGGGGTCAGCCTTTTCTTGCAGATAAGTAACAATAGGACAAGAGGGAATGGCTGCAAGCTGCGTCAGGGGATGTTTAGGTTAGAAATTAGGAGAATTTTTTCCTCAGAAAGAGTGGTTAGGCATTGGAATGGGTTGCCCAGGGAGGTGGTGGAGTCACCATCCCTTGGGGTGTTCAAGGAAAGGTTGGATGTGGTACTTAGGGACATGGTTTAGGTGGTAAGAGGACAGTTGGACTAGATGATCTTCGAGGTCTTTTTCAACCTTAACGATTATATGATTCTATGAAATAAAGAATCTTTTACTGAAGCTCATTGATGCCTAAAAATTGTACAAAACAATATTACAGAAAAATTGTGACTAAAAAAGGCCATAAAATTATTAAAATACTTGCTGCTTCTGTTGTATTGCAGAGTATATAGAGGCAAGTCAATACTATGATTGTTCATTACTTTATTTTCTTACCCAGTTACTAGGAGTTTGTTATTTTCAAATACAGGATAAAAAGAATTGGAATCTTGAAGGTCTCAATTTTTAGCAAATTATTATTTCTGGTGCCCATTCCTAAGCATGAAAGGTAAAATGGATGCTCAGGGAGACCTGAGAGCATAGTCTATTTTCACTTCACTAAAGCAGTAACATTTTTTAGATCATCTTGGATGTCAATAATTTTGTAGCAGTTAACTCTTAGACTGCAACTTTAATTCCGTGTTAAAATGAACCTTTAAGGAGGGG
>VZTU01028840.1:34470-45930 GCA_013400835.1 Zapornia atra | reverse complement strand
GATGAGGACGATACAGGGAAGCCGACGGAGCGCTTTGGCCCCGGGGGCGTGAGCGGGCAGCCCCGCACCCCGGCGCGGTGCCGTGCCCCGGGCAGAGCCGTGCCCCGCTGCTCCGGGGTGCCCTCGCCCCGTCCAGCCCACTCCCACACCGGCCCGGGAGTTGCACAAGTTCTTCCCATCCCGGAAAGTTGCATCGTGGATTAACAAACTTTGGACTCTCTGGCCCGGGTTTATCGGTGGTCTGGGGAACATGGAGAACTTTTGCTTTCAGTCCCCGCAGCACTCGGGGGGCTTAAAGGCGACTTTTATCCCAGCAAACTCCTTTTCCTCTCAACTTCTTCATCTTCCCTGTGAGCCCGGGGGCAGGCTGGTGCCCTCCGAGCTTCCTCTGGAGTTTATTGCTCCTGCACCACCCGGCTGCTCAGCGCTTTCCTGGCTGGGTGGCACTTCAGGTTGTCTTCCTGCCCAAGGTGTCTCCTGGACTATAAATTATAACCTTTATATCACAACCCTGCTCTTAAGTATAATTAAAGTCACAGGGTGCTGCGTAAACAAATTTGCAGGGGGGACACTGAATCAGGGACACTGTTTCCTGCACTGCTGCCTGTCACCAGTGCAGGGGATAACTCCTTGTGTCCCTCAGTCTGTCTGCCCTTACCTGCTGTGCTTGAATCTTGCCCCACCGAGGAGAAAAATCACTTAAATTATTCAGGTGCCTCTATCACGATTCTGGGTGAAGGAGGTTGTGCAACCCAAAAGGGCTTCTCAGCCAGGGAATATCTTGAATGAGCTTCCCACTCTCCCAGCTTGCATCAGGCTAACGTCAGCTCGTGGTTCAGAGTTGTCCTGGTTTCAGGTTAAACCCTGGCAGGGGTTTTTGCTTCATCTCTGCTGGAGCATCTGCTTCCACCCCCTACCCCAGCATCCCAGCCTCTCCCAAGCTCATCCCTTCGATGCTGGAGGCATTTGGCCCATGGGCACCATGTGGCCCCACTGAGAATCCCTCCCTCCCCCCTGAGCCCTTCCCTGGGGCAGCCCAGCGCGGGCTGGAGAGCAAGGGAAATATTTCTGCGGTTGCATCAGGGTGTTCCTGGCTCCCGCCTTTCCCGCCGATGCTGGGAGCTCCTGCACCGCTGCGGCTTCCCTGGCTGGGCTCAACACCCTGCCTTCAGCTCTCCAGCCCCCCTGAGCTCTCCCCACAGGCTCCTGTTTCAGGGCTAAACCCTGAAGAACTTTTCCTTCCCACATGTGCTTGTGGGTGATGTTTGCTGCGTTGTGTTTGGGGATCGTGGTGTGTGTGCCAAGCCCCCTGTGGAGGGCCTGGGTGTCCCTGGCTCCTACTGCTGCATCCTCTGCTTGCAGAACTGCCAGGGACCACACCGTTCCCCATGAAATGTGAGCTCCTGGGGTGCCTAATCCTGCACATAACCTGCTGGAAAACCCAGCCAAGAGGCTGTTGTCCTGCCCCTGGGAGATGGTCTGGTGGAGGCAAGTGATGGAGTCCAACATGGTGAGGGAAAGGGAGAGGTGGATGGTCATGAAGGTGATCCAGCTGGGTGCAAGGGAGGCTCAGCCCTGCCTTGGTGGTTGGTGACCTCTTTTCCTCTAAGATGCAGTTGTGGGGGCTCCTGGCTGGGAAGGGCATCACCAGGGTTTGTGCCCGCAGGTGCCTGCCTGGTGTCCTAGCTGTTCCCAGACACCCTCACAGCAGGGTGACATTTCCCTTTGGGAGATCATTTGCATTGGCTTCTATTGAAGTGAAGTAAACAATTAAACAAAAGGAGAAGTCTTTACACCCCCAAATGCCTGCTCATTCCTCCCCCTGGTCTTTGTTCACTTTGCTGTGCTGGGGCAAGCTGGGACAGGCACTGGCCGAGGGCGCTGCGAGGGCAGTGCCTCCACCGCCGTCCCAGGACTGTGATGAGCCTGTTCCTATCATGGTAGCAGGATTTTATGATTCTTTTTCCTCTCCTTGTGCAATGGCCAATGTGGTATGCTTTGGGAGGGCTTGCATGTGCTCAGCAGTCTCACCTACGATGCAGGTAGTGGGCAGGATTCATTTTGGGCTGGAACTGGAGTTTTCCTGTCATCCGGTGGGGATAATGAAGCTGTGGTGTCCTTGCAGCCCTGGGGTCTGTCCTTACCAGGCTGTATCTGGCTGAGACCATCTGAGAATGAATGGTCCTGCCTTCAACAATGTCATGGTGTCTGGGGCTCTCATCACTACAGGGACAGGCAGCATCCCCAGGAGGGGAGCAGGCACAGCCTTCCCAGCCACATCTGTTCCCCTGGAGCACCCCAGCACTGATGCAGCTGCATTTCACAGAAACAGGCTGGTTTGGGCAAGGTGCTGGAGGACTTTGCTGTGATGGGGGGAAGAATTAGGCTCAGCAATACCCTGACTAGTGATGGCCTCAGTGGTGTCCAGCTCCCTTAAAGCTCTCTTTTGCCATGTCTTGTTAGCCACAAGTCATCTTTGTGGAGTAATCCCTGTTGGCAAGGATCTCCTGAGGTCTCTGGCCAACTCTCCCAATTAACTCTGAAGGTAAATCAGGCTGTGTGGAGCCTCAGCTGGGTGAGATCCAAAGCTCTCCAAGCATGGAGACCCCACCACCTCCCCAGGCCCGTGTGTCACCACCCTACACAAGGAATTACTGTTGTTACACCCAATTAGGATTTCTCCTCCTGTAACTTGTGCAGCAAAAGGATGTGAAACATCTCCAGACAGCTCTAACTGCCTGGGTCTCACTGGGGCTGTGAGGAGCTCTTTCAAGCTTCAAACTCTTCCCTGCTTGGCTGGGTGACATTGGAGGTGTGTGGTTTTTCAGGAGCAGAGCCATTGATGCCCTTGGCACAGCGCACTGCAGGGCACACAACGCGTTCACGATGCTCCTGGCTTGCTCCACCTGCATCCCAGCTGAGCCTCACAGCATCAGCCAGGGCTTCCTCTGCTTCATTTAACTGGGGGGGGGGAGAAAAACCACCTTGCTAAGTGGAGGTATGAACTCAGATTGTTGGAGAAAAAGGTCAAATTTCCTCTGAAACTTCAGCCCAAAACTGCAGATCAATTGGGAAAATTAAAATCGACCCTTGTGGAAATGAGAATGCCCTGTGTGTGTCCTCAGCAGAAGTTACCTGTCCAAAATAATCAAGGTCCACGGTTGTAAACATGCTTGTGGAGGGAATGAGGGTGTCTGGAGCTGCTTGGCATGGTCTCCTGGGCTTTGGGCAGGTGGGCTTTGTCACCATGGTTGGTGGCAACCTGGACTATCTCCTCTTGGCACCTTTCAGTGTGGGCAGTTCTCTTCTGGCTGGTCAGGAGCTGATGGGTATGCTTGCTTGGATAGGTAGCCAGGAAGGGCCAGCCCTTAGTAAAGTCCTCATGGGTGCTCCATTGGGTTTTCCAGCATTCTCATCACTGGGGCACAGCACAGGGGGGCTTATTCCCACTGCTCTGGCCATGTACCCTGAGATGGGGTCATCTCCCCTCCCACTTCATTGTGTGGCTCCTTTGTGTTTATTTCTGAAAGGCCCCATGCCTGTGCTGGTGGGGACCAGAAGCTCTTCAGCTGATGCTTGTTTAGAGAGAACAAACTGAATATTACAACCCTGTGACTGCAGGCTGAGCTGGTGGGTACCAATCTGGATCTGACCCCCCTGCAATGTGGGGCTGGGATTTCTGGGCAGAGCAAGCGTGTGAGGCATGGTTTTCCCTAAAATACAGGGAGGTTGGAGCATCCTCCTTCCTTTCCCTAAATACAAGCTGATTTAAGGAATTGGTCTTAGAAGCCAAACGCAGATTGCAGTGAGGAGCTGCTCTGCATGGAGATGGTAGAGAAAGAAATCATAGCTATGATGTAGTGCAAAAAAAAAGGGGGGGGGAGGGAGAAAGAGAGGGTTTAAATGAACTTCTTAGGTGGAAACGAATTACAACAATCACCCTGATGGCAGCAAAGACAAGGCAGTGAGATGACATTCTGGCACGAAAGGCAGAGCAAAGCTAATGAAATATTTAATGCTTGTAAGAGGCACTGGCACATCTCAAGTGTGATAAAGGTGGGAGTAGTTGTCATCATCTGCTTCAGCATCTGCTTGGGACAAACCTGTTTGCTCTGCCCCTGGGGATGTCACCCCGTCCCCTGGGTCACACATGAGTGGTTTGGGGTCTCTTGCTAGCTCACTGCAGTGTCTGCCTCTTGGCCACAGGACAGATTTTGTTGGGAATAAAATCAGGGAAAAGGGGAATTGGTACTGAAACTGTGACCTGAGAGCCAGCCTTTGGGTCACTCCATCCCTGTGGCTATGAAACCATGTGGGATGCTCATCACATGGTACCTGGCCAAGACCACCTGGCTTGTTGCCTAGCCCCGGGGAACCTCATCCATGCTTTTGGGATGGAAAAAGAGGAGTCACAGTGTTTCCAGTTGCTGGGATGAGAGGGCTGGGGGCAGTGCAGCCACCTGGGCTTTGGCAGGCTGGCATGGCTGGTGTGGCACTTTCCCACAAGTGTGGGGTGCTTCAGCTCCATGTAGGGGGGGAAAAAAGGCAAAAGCTTGTAAAAGAGGAGCATGGGGCTGCCTTTCCCAGCTCAGCTTTGCTCCTGGGCTACACTTTCTGCTGGGAAGGGACTCCAGGCTAGGGCACGTGCTGTACATCCCTGGGGAGGCATGGGTGGTTTGCTTGGAGCCTTTTTTTTATTACCCCTCCTGCTGCCATCCCTGACTCCAGGCTAAGCACATTTCTCTCCCATGCTTCCCAGGAGCCATCCCTGCCTTAGCAGGAATAGCATTCACCTCTCCTTATGGGGCTGTTCTTGCTGCTGGGGCGAAGCTGGAGCATGGGGTGGGGAAAGGCAGCGCGATGAGGCACAGCTCCCCAGGCTCCGCTGCAGCTGCTGAGCTCATTTTTAGCTCATTATTTCTGCTTGGGAGCTGATAGAGGGCAGTTTGTGAAGATGCATTTAATGGGTAAAAAAAAAAACAATTCATAAAACTGTTTCCTGGGCTCTGTTGTGCCAGCACAGCATCCAACCACTGGTGATGTCTGCGGTGGCACCGGGGGCAGTGACAGCATCCTGCATCCCCTCCCTGAACCCTGGGGAGCTGTGCCAGAGAGCTTTGGGGTTGTGGTGTGAGGGGCAGCTGCACCAGCACATGAAGGGATGCTGCCAGCACTGGAATGGGGGGGGAGCAACACCCAGAAAAATTCCTTTTAATAAGAAAAAACACCTTCTCTTTGTGCAGATTGGGAGCTTGGAAAACTACTACCACTTCCACCACAGCAAGACTTTCAAGCGCTCGACGCTAAGCAGCCGGGGACCCCACAACTTCCTCCGCATGGATCCCAAGGTATGGGGGTGCCCATGGGATGGGGGTCCCTGCATACCCAGGAGGACCTTGTTGGCTTGATCGGGATGAAGCAGGAAGGCCAAGCATCTCGTGATGACATGTTGTGGCTGAAGCCCAGCCCTGTGCGTGCAGGGGGTGACTCACTGGATGTGGGTACGTCGGCCGGTGCTGAAAAATACTTCGAAGAGGCTAAATGCTAACATCTGCCTGCAAGCCAGGAGGGAGAAAAGAGGGAAGCAAAACCTTCCAGGATAGAAAGGCTGTTGCATGCTCAGGGTGTTGATCCAGTTGCCACAACACTCGCTGCCTCAATGGTTGCTATGTGTGAAATCCTTGGCAGTAGCTCTGCGTTGCTTTTTCCTAGAGCAAGCATCCAAAGGGATTTCCAGTGCAGCTGAATGGACAGAAGTAATGAGGAGGGTGGGGGAAGAAGGCAATGAGGGATAGGCGGGACCTGGGTGAGCTGGGCTTGGGGTGTGGGGAAGGGCTGTGGCTCTTTCCTCCTCCCTGAGCTCCTCCGGATGCCCAAGCACTGTGAGATGCTACTTCCACAGAGCAGGGGATGGGCTAATGTGAGGGGAGGGTCTGTTTTGGGGGGAATAAATGCAGGAAAAAAACTCCATTGCAATGAAAGTACCCATGCTACAGTGAGCCTGACCACCCTTGGGATGCTCCCAATTTCCCAAGACACTCCCATCCCATCTGTATGTCTCCAGACCCACACAGGTACCTTGCTTTCCCCAGCCATCCAGCTTTCCAGAGAAATTGTCTGTTAAATATTTGGACAGGGTCTGTAGCATGCCTCTGAGGAGGTGCACACATGGCTGCTGGTGGGAAAAACCTCAGCAAGGGGAGCGATGGTGTCCTGGAGGTGTGCTGGGCTCTAATTAAAGCTGTTTGCCTTCTGGGGGTGGGGGTGGGGAGGGGTTTGCACAGGCATCCAGCACATGATGAATTCAGCTCTGCCATAGGAATACCTCAATTTAAATGAGCCAAGTCACAATGCAAACCAACTCAGTTGGCTTTCAGTGTTGTTAACGTTTACCTTTCCTTTCTCTAGAGACTGCAAGTTAGAGCAATTAGCTCCTGTTCTCTCAATCCTTTGCCATCAATTGGAGTCCAAAACCTCTTGGCATGTGTTGTCTCCTCCCCACCGGTGCATGGTTGCAAATAGCTTTGGAGATGTCTCAGCTTAGTGTGCAGGATGCTGGGAAACCTCCCTGTGAGGCACGAGGAGATGGGTGCTGGAATAACAAACAAATCTTGCAGAAGTCCCCAAGAACCAGTGAACTGGATCACTTGCAGATGTTGGGTGGTTCGTGCCTTCTGGGAGCTATTGTTTCCATTATTTATGAGTTTGCTCTGCTGTGGGTGGTGGTGGCACAAGAGTTGGGTGGGCGTCACCCAGGTCCTGATCCTCATGGCACTGTGCTGCAGCTGAGCTTCCCTCTTGCCCCAAGAGATGCCTGTGGCTGATGGCTGCTCCCACTGGGGCACGAGCCAGGTGACATGTGGCAGGTGATGGAAGGGGGTGAGGCATGGAGCAAATCCAGCAATTTTAGGAACAGGTCATGGCTCAAGAGTTGAGAGGTGTGTAGGATGCAGAGAGGGGTCATGCTGTACTGTGCTGCTCCTCTTACACGCTGAATTTGAAGTTCTCAAACTTTCCTGGTTTTCTGGGATGCTGCTCACAGTGCCTTCAGCCTCACCTCTCCAGGGTCCTAATCCTCATCAGAGGATGTCACAGCCTCAGTCCCTCTGGCCACACACCAAACCCAAAACCAATCCCACCCAAACCATTTCTGCTGTGCTTTATGGTGGACACATGCTGGAGCCTCATTCCTGCATATCCCATGGAATAAGTCAAGCTGTTGCTTTTTGGGAGCTGCAAAGGGAGTTGCATCCTGGCCTGTGCTGGTGGTTGTGTTTGGTGGAGCTGCCCTGCATGGCTGGACCTGGGCATCACAGAGTAAGGGGGAAATGGAAAGTTGCCTCTCTGCTTCCAGCAAAGGCGAAGGGCTCAGCTCAGGGAAACCTGTGCCTCCTGGCAGGGTCCTGTGGTGCCACTCAGGGTCACCTCGTTCTTGCTAGTTAGGGTTTACAGAGGTGGAGCTGGGACCTCCTGACTCAGGATGGTGGTGTAACAGTTTTGGCCATTTCTAGCAGCAAAAAGCCTTTATTTTATTTTATTTTTTTAAATTTTCCAAGAAGCTTCTTCCCTTTAGGTGACTGATGGAAGTTCATCCCAGTTGCACAAGCTACAGGAGCTGTTGCAAGGATGCCCTAGGCTTCTTCCTACTCACCCATTGTCTTCCCACACCAGCCACATTGATTTAGCAACCTCCCCCCTTAAACCAGAGCTGTTAAACTGCTGATTTCCGTGTCCACACAGGCTTCTCCATCGACTCCCAGGCTGGCAGGAGCAGTGTTTAGGATGTAGACACATCCCTGTGAGGCATCACAGCTCCTGGCAACACCCAGCAAATTCTTGCATCTTCCAGTGGTTTCTAGGGACTGCATCCAAAAAAGCTGCTGGGAAAGGTGATGGCTGTGGCTCAGGTGGCAAGCACAACAGTGTAGGAGTTGTTCTCCTGCTGCCAAGGAGTCCTGTTTTAAGGAGAAAAGCTGGGTAGTTGGGTGATACCCTCTGTTTAATGTGTTTATTTTTAACTAGACCATGAAGTTGCATTTTTTGCTTCCAACCCTTAAATCCTTTGTCATGGACCCAAAGCTGCATCCCGTTGTCAGCCAAGGCAGTGTGGAAGCTCATTTTTCTATGAAATACTTTTTCTTTCTCCTTTCAACAGTTGGTTTTTTTTCTTTCTCCTTTAAAATATAGCTGTTTAAAAATCAAGCCCTAGGCTTGAAACTGTTGGGTTTATGGTACACAGAGCTCCTCATCCAGCTTCATCACTGGGTGTCCAAGCCAGAATCATGCAAGAACAATGCAGTTCAGCTGATGGTTTTCACATAAACCAGTCTCCAAAAAACTCCTATTTTGGATTTCTGTTTTGTTTTGCTACAAACCCTTAGTCAGAAGAACAGAAACATCCTCAGGAGCTGCTCTGCCTTTCCCAAAAGCCCCTAAGCCGTAGGGATGAGAGTGTCTGGTGAGGAGGGATGCACCATGGAGTCCTCTCAGCTCATCAGATGGTGCCTCTCATCTCCCCCACACCACAAACCCATCTAAAGCTTTGCTCTATAAATAATTTATACCTTGTATTTTTAATAAATTTGGGGTTTATCTCCTTGCTGGAGGCAGGACAGCCCTTTTCATGGGCTATAAAGGGTCTGGAGGAGGAAAACGCTTGCATGGGATGGGATGCAGCTGTTCCCAAACCGGCACCCTAAGAAGCTCCTGCTGCAGTGGTGCAGGCAAACACCAGCATTTCCCAATCCCAGCCTTTTCCAGCTCGTTTCCTGTTTGATCTTTCAGCATGTCATGCCCTGCTGAAAAGCAAACAAATGTCAGAGCGGTCAACCTCAAGGCCACCTTGCCCGTAGCCAGTGCCAAAAAATGCCTCTCTGGAGCTGTCTGTGTCCCCTGAGACCGGCTGTGGCTGTGCATGGTCACCCTGTATTTTTGGGAAATGCCTGTTGTGTGTGGGTAAAGCTCCTGGATTCATTATTTGATCAGGAGAGGGGGGTGGAGCTGAAAGCACGAGCGGCAGTGATGAAGTCTCAGGGCTGAGCTGCCTGCTGGCTTGGGGAAGGGAAGTGGGGAGGAAGAGGCAGTCCCAGAATTAAGCCAAGCACCTGAGTCTTCTCCAGCACTTTGACTAAACACTGAAGTATGTGGTTCATCCCCAGCGGGACTCCAGCGCGTGCTTCAGGGCTTCGTTAAGCCAGGGGGTGCAGGCACACGCTGGGAGATGGCTGTATTTATGCTCAAGGGCTTTGCTGCACTGGGGGAGGAATCTGGTCCTGGGCTTGGAGCCTGCAAAGAGCTGGGCTTGCCCTGTCTGTCTGTCTGTCCGTCCGTCTATTCTTTCTTCCCCGAAACGAAGCTGCTCTCCCCACAGCAGCCCTGCCAAAGGAGCTGTGGGGTTTGTCAGAGCGTGGGGTGATGCTGGGATGGCTCTGGGCTGCAGTTAGTACTGGTTCTGCATCCCATTTTGTTGGGGGGATGCTGGGCACTGTGCCAATGGGAGATCACAGAATCATAGAGGTTGGAAGAGACCTCAAGATCATCGGGTCCACCCCCCTGCCAAAGCAGGGTCCCTAGGACAGGTCACACAGGTCGGCGTCCAGACAGGGCTGGAATCTCTCCAGAGAAGGAGACTCCACACCCCCTGGGCAGCCTGTCCCAGTGTTCTGAGTTGCCAGACTGTTTGCTGGGCATCCCATTTTGTTGGGCAATGCTGGACTCTGTGCCCACGAGCGATGCCAAGTGCTGTGCCCACAGGCAATGCTGGGTGCTGTGCCCATGGGCGATGCTGACCCACAGCTCTGCTTGCAGGTGGACTGGCTGCAGCAGCAGGAGGTGAAGCGACGGGTGAAGAGGCAGGTCCGGAGCGATCCACATGCCCTGCCCTTCAATGACCCAGTGTGGCCCAACATGTGGTACCTGGTGGGTATCTCCTGCTGCTTTACAGGGTGGGGGTCGTTTCATTTTAAACAAGTGCATCCTCAATCTTTGCTCAGCCTGACTGGTAGCAAAACTTTAATATCAGCAAGCATGCTTGGCATCAGGACTTTAAAACTGTAAATTAACACAGAAGAGAGAATAGTTTGACAGCGTTTCACCCTTGTTAGTGGTGCCTCGTTGTGGTCTGTGCAGTAAGGTCTTGGGAGCAGTGCACTGATGCATCTGACCCATCCAAGAGCTGTGACTGTCTCTTCATGATATAATTATTCTCCTGCCTCCTTCATCAACCTATATTTGACAGGGAAATTCGTTGAAAACTAAGCGCAGAAAGGAAACAAGCACTTCAAAACCAAAGACATCACAGTATTTGAAAGGGGAGAGGAAAATAATGGGCTATTGCTGTATGGTTTTGAGCAATGGAGTTAAGTTATAATAAATCTCTGAGTTATATTGCAGGGGATGTGATGTAAATATATTTTCTCATTAATTAAACGGGCCTGGCTGCTTGCTTAGGTGGTTTGTGTTTCCCCCTCCATAGCACTGCAGCGATAAAAGCAGTCGCTGCAGGTCAGAGATGAACGTCCTGGCAGCCTGGCAGAGGGGCTACACTGGCAAAAACGTGGTGGTCACCATCCTCGATGACGGCATAGAGAGGAACCACCCAGACCTCCTGCAAAACTACGTGAGCTGGATGGGCTGGGTCTGGATGGGCTGGTCCTCATCATGAATTTATGGAGAATTTCAGCTTATAAACACAGTTTCAGTCTGTGCATTGGCAGATTAGAGGAAAATGTTAAAGGGTTTGGGGTTTTTTTGAGGTGTTTTTAAGAAGGAAATGAGGTTTTTAGACAAGAAGGTTTGGGGGAAACTCCCTTTGCAGCTGCATGGGAAGTGGCCACCTCCCTCCGGCTCACCAGGGCAGAGCCAAAAACCTGCATCAACCCACTCAGCCCCTGAACAGCCATGGCAGCTGGTGGGGGGTGGTGCTGGACCCAGCAGGATTTGGGGCTCAAAAAACCTGTCTCCAAGGGGAGTGGGATGTTTCCTCCTGGGCAGCCATCTCTCAGTGGGGATCGGAGCCTAAAACTATTTGCCGTGAGCAAACAGTCACAAACTAAGTGGAGAATGGCATGTAGTGCCCATTTGGCTGGGGGCAAAGCAGGACTGCACAGCTGCTGAGGCCACTCTGTCCCAACCTGTGCTGTTAAGTCACATCTGATGGTGGCAATGTGTTTTCAGGATCCTCTTGCAAGCTATGATGTCAATGGGAACGACCACGACCCGACTCCGCGCTACGATGCCAGCAACGAGAATAAGTAAGTGATGCTGATGGCCACAGAGGCAGTGTCTGTGAGGCTGGGGTGCACGGGGGTACCCAAGGCTGGGTGTTTCGCCTCTGGGGTGTCTTCCAGGTCTGTGGCCTTTCCCCAGTCCCGGTGCTGCACAGGATGCTGCCTCACGGGCTTTGCAGAGCCACTTATTTAATGACAATCCAGCCCATAGCACCCACGCTAATTGCTAATG
>VZTU01028840.1:6250-27406 GCA_013400835.1 Zapornia atra | reverse complement strand
CTCCCAGTTCCCAGTGCGCTCCCACAGCTGTACCCGGTGGGGACGGCTCCGTCTGATGTTCCTGCCAAGCGATGGGGAGGGAAAAGGAGGAGATTAAAAAACAGAAAACAAACAAAAAGGACCCTAAAAGAGAGGCTGGGGGGAGGGTTGTGATGGTTGGGGGAGCGGGTTGCAGGGGGTTTTGAGGGCTTGGGGTGAGGAAGATGTGGGTTTTGGGGGTTTCTGATGGTTTCTCCCATGGGGTCATCTCTGCACCCCTGAAAGCGCCGTGCTGGGTGTTACCGCCTGGTTTGGGGGCTCTGAGCCCTCCAGGTGTTTTTCCCCAGGGAAAAAGGGCCCATGGAAGATGCCAAAATCCCCATGGCCAGAGGCTCTCCTGTGTCCATGGGGAGTCGTTGCTTTAGAACCGGGGCTGGCTGAGCTGAGGGGCACGTTCATGGGGACTGATCCAGGGGGCTGGACACTGGGCAGCATGGGACCCATCCTTCCTTCCTAACCAAACCCTACCTTCTGATCCCAAAACCAGGCATCCCAGCACTGGGTGGGGTCCGCCTCCTCCTCCCTATGCCAAGACAGCCGATCTTCCCAACCAAACACCCCTTCTTACCCTCCCCATCTCCTCTCTGCCCGCAGGGCCGCAGGGGCTTGGGGTCCATTTTCGTCTGGGCATCGGGGAACGGTGGCAGAGAGGGTGATTACTGCTCCTGTGATGGCTACACCAACAGCATCTACACCATCTCCATCAGCAGCACCACCGAGAACGGCTACAAGCCCTGGTACCTGGAGGAGTGTGNTTGGGACTGTAGCACCCTGTTTGTGAACACCCCCCCACCGCCACAGGGCTGGGATATCCCTGGGTACCCCGGCAGTGGTTCAGATGGAGGAGCCCCTGGGCCATTGGTTAAGGGCCCCTTGTTGGCGCCATGGCCACTGCTGCTGGGTGGGATTTTCCCCTGGCTCCGGGGAGGTCTGAGTGGCTGGCANTGGAGGAGTGTGCCTCCACCCTCGCCACCACCTACAGTAGTGGGGCTTTTTATGAGCGGAAAATAGTGAGTTTTACCCTGATACTGAGTGGGGCAGCATCCCCTGGGTGTGTTTTGTGTGGCTGGGCTGGATGATAGGCTTTGTGGTGGGTTCTTCTCATGCTTTTTTATGGTGGGGCCAAAATTGCTCTGAGGAGCTCAGGGATGTGGTGTTTTCCCTGGGAAATGGGTGAAAGGGCTGGAAGTTTGCAAAAATGCCTGTGCAAATATTTACCTGTGCCCCAAAGTGCCTGCTCACTGTCCCTTGCTTTTAAAAAAAAGGGGGCTTTTTCTAGGATTTTCAGGCTGAGAGAGAAAAAAGAGGGAGGATGGAGGTGTTTGGTTAAGGATGTGGCAACCCCAAACAGGGAGCAGGGACTTTTTGGAGCCCAGGAGTTGCCTGGAAGCATGCAGACATGTGGATCAGCCTGGTTTTCCCCACCTCACAGGCTGTATTCACTCTCTGTGATCTCATCACAGCAAGGCCTTTCGCTACCAATGTCCCCGTGCATCATCTGAACATGATGCAGTAAAACATCCCCCACTGGCAGGGTGCCTTACTGGAGCTGAGAGGGAGTTTTCCACACAAACTTTTTTTTTAATAAAAAAAAATGTTGGTGTTTGGGGTTTTTTTACAAGTCAATTTTATTATTTATTTTTTTAATTCAAGAGTGATTTGTTCAGAGCCTAAAAGATTCATTTCCAGAAGCCAAGTGCCTCACTGGGGTCAGCACCAGTCCAGGGCTGCTGGAGCATCACTGGGTATAAAATCAGCTTCCAGGGACATCTTGAGGAGAAACTGGGTGACACCTCCTCCCTCCTGCCAAATTCACTAGATCAGCTCCAAACCCAGGAGCCTATTAAAAAATAACACTGACTGAGCATCTCTTTGCTCACGTCCTCTCTCCAAGCTTTTGGTACCCAAGCATCGTGCTCTGCCCTGAAATAAAAAAGCTGGAAATGGCAGGGTTTGGGTTTTTTCCCTTTTTTTCCCCATGCAAATGGAAAATCCTGCCCAATGCCAGGAGCTGAAGCTTTTAAGTAAAACATTTCATATGGCACAACTCAAGGTGCACCCATGGGTGCGTCCCCATGCCCGCCCTGCCCTGCTCGCACCACTCCATCCAAGGCTTTTCCTCCAGCTGGACCAGAGCAAAACTGAACATTTTTTCCCTTTTAAATAGTTTTTGCACCTCTGAGCAAAGTAAAACGTAAGCAGGGTGTTTTCTCATGTGCCACATGCCTCTGCAGCCCATTTTGGGGGGCTCAGAGCACTGTGACAGCATGAAAGCTGTGGCAGATTTGGGTACAGGCTCAGCTCCCCGCTGGCAGCATCTCAGGGAAATCTGTGGGGGTTCAATGGGGTAACACCATGCCAGGAGCATCTCCAGGGATGCAGCTCCTCTCTCTGCAGGTCACCACGGATCTCCGGCACCGCTGCACAGACGGCCACACCGGCACCTCCGTGTCTGCTCCCATGGTCGCTGGGATCATCGCCTTGGCTTTGGAGGCAAAGTAAGTGTAACCTCAGCACTGGGGTGCAGGGGGATGCTTTCACATTTAGTAACCTGTGAGCAAAACCAGGGGTGGGCAGGACAAGATGGTTTTGGGTTATTTTTTTAACTCTGGAACAACTCAAAATGGGGCAAAGTTATTCTAAATTGCTCTCTTTTTTTTTTTTTTTGGCAAGGTTTGATGCAGTGTTGTTGTTTTGCATCTAATCTTCCTGCAGGTGTTTTATTGAGCTAATTCTTCACTTGTTTGCCATCTGTTGAGAAGTTGGGGTTTGGTGAGATAAGTCAGGCTTTTCCTTCGGTGCACTGAAACCGCTGACAGCCGGCTCCAACGGGAGCTTTATAAATACTTCCTGGGAAAAAAAGTGTCAGAAAACATCGTGGGAAATGGAAAATGTCTGTAGAAAGTGATGGGTTTCAGTGAGTGTTTAATTTCTGGGGGGAAAGGACTATTTTTGCATAATGTCAAAAACCCACATGGCGTGACCGGCAACGACACGCTTGAAATGAGCTGCTCTTTGCCTCTTATCGCCATCCCAGTCCCATCCCAGTTCCCCAGCCCAGGAAGAACCCCACAGGGGACCACGCTCACCCCTTGGGCATCCCTCTGTTGCTCCATGGAGCATCTTCTCATGAGCTTCTCACTGTTATTATTATTATTATTATTTTTATGGGGTGGAAATAAAACTAAGGCTGTGAATAAGCTGCAGGGCAGCACTGTGCTCCCATTCGGGGATGGCAATCACAGTGTGTTGGCTCCACTCCCCCCCATCTGGTTTAATCCCAGTGCCCAGCTCGGGTGAGCGTGTTTCCGGAGATGCCTTTTTTTCATTACAAATATATTAAGGGCTTTAGATGTAATTTTTTGGAATTGTTTAGCTGAGGCATAAACCCACAATATTAAGTACCCCAGAGCTTGGTGCTCAGGCACTCTGGTATGATGAGGAGGAATAAAATGAATTTCTTTGCTTAAATGTTGCTTGAGAACAATATAAATCCCAGCTCGACGTGCTGGAGAGCTGACTGGAAGAAAAACATGGGAAATTATTTGGCAATATCCCAGGTCTGGGGGCGTTTTTTGGGGGAGCGGGGGCTCAAAAGCAGACAGCACTCAGCATCCTGACCCAGAAACTTCAGGCAAACCCAACCTGGGGGGGGGTTTGGAAACACTTTGAGTTTCATTTTTCTGTTAAATGAGCATCCTGTGGGGTTTATTTCCCAGCAGTTTTTGCTGTTATTCCCAAAAAGGGAAGGTTTGCTCAGCATCGTGTCTCAGCAAGCGGCCAAGCTGGGTACCCTGCCTTGGGATGTGCCTCATTCCCCATCTCCTACAAGAAAATGGGAAAAAAACCTTCCTGATTTACTCTGGCTATACCTTGGAACGAGAGAGCTAAATACTCTGGGCCAGGAGTAAATCCTGCCACATTGAGGGCACCCCACTCTGCTGGGGCACCCCAAGTGCTGGCCAACCTCCAGGCAGAGTGATAGCCTTGAAATCATCAACACATCCTCTTTTGGAGCAAGAAAGAGGGTTTTTTAGTGGGGTTTTAAAATCTTTTTTAACCCAGTGGAGGGGGTCCCTGCTGCTGCTGGGAAGACTGGGAGCAGCAGAACCATCCCATAAGCCCCGTGTTGTTGCAGCCCCCTGCTCACCTGGAGGGATGTCCAGCATCTGCTAGTCAAAACTTCACGGCCAGTACACCTGCGAGCAGCTGACTGGAAGACCAATGGTGCAGGGCATAAAGGTGAGAGGCTGTGGGGGTGGAGGTGGCGTGGTGAAAATGGCCACCCAAGGGAAAATGAAGGTCCCCAGAGCTTTACTTATGGGAGGGTTCACACCGGATGGCTGTATTTGCCTGGTTTGGGGGTTCTTCGCATCAGGGTGTTGAGCAGAGGGAAGAGAGGGCAGTAATTAGTGGGGCAAGATGCTTGGAAGGCTTGTGTGGTGGATGCTGTCCTGACCTGTGGTGTTGCCTGCTCCTTTTGGTGGGCTGCTCCTGGCGATGGGTTTTGCATGGTGCCAATGGAGATTCAGGGTGTAACATGGGCAGGGTGACGAGCTCCATGTGTTGGAGCACCTCGTACACCAACAGGGTAAACTCCATGCCTTCCCAACAGTTGGAGGATGCTCTACCAAGCACTGAGGAGGAGTTCCTGACCCCTGCTAACAAGGCAGCAGGTTTCTCTGAGTCTTCTCTCTTTCCAGTTAGCCATCTATATGGCTTTGGTCTGGTGGATGCAGATGCTATTGTGGTGGAAGCCAAGAAGTGGAAGGCGGTCCCTCCCCAGCACGTCTGCGTGGGAAGCCTGGACAGGCTGCCCAAGTGAGTGTTGTGGGGTGTGGGGGGGCTTTCCCAGGGCTGGTGACTGCTTGGAAGGAGCTTTGGCGGAGCCAGCTCCAGTGGTGCAAAGGCTCAGCCACTGTTCTGGCATTTGGAAATCAAAATGAGGAGGTGAGGTGGCTGGGACAGGTTCGTGTGCAGGCGAGGTGATGTTCATGGATTTTATGGTCAGAGTGACCTGTACTGTCCACCCCAAGGTCTGTTTATTGACCCAGAAGTGCCCACGTGGGGTCTGTGCCTCTGGCTCAGCCAGGAGCAGGTCCCATGAGGGTTCTCTGGGACCAGCTTTTAAAGTGGGTGGTTTATTTTTGCCCTTTATGTGCTCTTGCTTCTCAGATGGGTCATCAGCAGGGGAGTTCTGAGGGCTTGTGGTACCATTTGCCGTTTTGGAAATGGCTTAGGGAGACCTAAACCAACTCCCCTGCTGGGTCCTATGTGAGCAGTGATGTGTTGGGCTCTCCTCCCTCTTCCACCAAACACTTCATCTTGATGGAAGACACCAAAAACCGGTGCTTCATTGCAAGAGTTCCCAAATTCCCAGTGTCTGGGGGCCTCCTGAAATTTTGCTTTAGGTTCAAACCAGCTTAGCTTGTCCTTGGTAGGTCTGTCCCTGCCAGGTGAAAGGGTGGGATCAGGGATCTGACCAAATGGACCCTCCTGCTTTAGCACTGCCCTGCAGTAGAGAGAGAGTTGTTCATGAGGAAAGCAGTTCCTTTGGAAAACCTCACGTATGCAAAGCAGGGATTAATTTGGAGCTGAGTGTGTTCACGAAACTATTTATCTGATACAGACGCTAATTACAACCCAAAGAGGAATGCTGTGCTGATAAATATAATAAAGCAGCACCCTTGCAGCCCATAAGGCATAGATCTCAGAAGCACTTCAACCCCATCTCGTTACCATCAAGCAATTCAGCAAATTCCTGTGCTAAGGACGCGGCTTTGCAATGGAGGGGGGAGATGATTTCTGCCATGAAGCAGCAGGAGACCAGGTTGGAATATAACTGGGCTTCCACACTGCTGGGAGGCGGGCAGAGCTGCTCTCCCCACCGTGATGCTCTGCCCATCCCTGGCAGGTACATCCGAGCAGACCACGTGCTGCGCGCCAGCACCCTCAGCAGCGCCTGCGCCGAGCACCGTGACCAGCACGTGCTTTACCTGGAGCACGTCGTGGTGCGGCTCAGCATCTCGCACCCGCGCCGGGGCGACCTCCAGATCAGCCTTATCTCTCCATCAGGGACCAGGTCGCAGCTCCTTGCCCGGAGGTAAGAGTGGCTGGAGCCAGCACTCGGCTGGGCTGGGCAGCATCCTCATTTAGGGGGTTGCTATAAGGTTGTTCAGGGTTTTGGGGAAGGGAGGTGTGGGGCATGCTCAGGTCTCAGCTGCAGGAGGGCTCTGTGCAAGGGTGGGTGCGTGCAAGGATCCCTGGAATCCTTAATTATCATTCTTAATTAAATAAGCCATTCAAAGTCATGCTTCTTGATGCACGGTGCTCCTGTTGCAGGGTGTTTGACCACTCCAACGAGGGGTTCAAGGGCTGGGAGTTCATGACTGTCCACTGCTGGGGGGAGCGGGCAGCAGGGGAGTGGACCCTGGAGATCCACGACATGCCATCCCAAGTGCGCAACCCTGCGGCACAAGGTAAGGGTTCCCCAGCACCCATGGACCCCCAGCCAGCTCCTGCTGGTCCCTCTCACTCCCAAAGCTCTTTGCGGGCTGCTGCGCTTGGCTGTAACTCTTGCCCTGTGTCTTATGGTCTTTGACAAAGCTGTATCACCCAAATTTTTCAAAAATGGGACTAAAACCTCAGCCCCAAGTGCAGGAGGCTGTCTGTCTGTCTGAGCTGGGAGCGGGTTTTCTCCCAAACACGCTCCAGCCGAGAGCCAGGTTTCCAAAATTAAACCATAATGAGTCAAAATGAGGAAACCCAAGAGCTGTAATTGCTGTTTGTTTGTTTTGCTTCACTGCTGCTGGGACATCTGGCATGTGGGCTGGTTGTGCAACGGCACAAGGGGATGATGCCCCCTCGGGCTCCGGACAGACGGACATCCTCCCCAGGGCTGCCACTGCCCTGGCTACGGGGGGGTGGGGTGGTTGGGCTCCCTGCATGTCCCCAACCCTGCTCTGTGTGTGTGTGTCCGGGTCCCAAGCTTGGCTGCTGGCTCCCTGCATCCCTTCCTGGTAAAGGAGCCAGGCTGGCTGGATCCATCCCCACCGGGAAGGGCAGCTGGCTGGTGGCAGCAGGGCATGGAGCATCCTGCCTGGGGCTGGCGTGCGTCGCGGGGGTGGTAACATCCACGAGCTCATTGATAAGAAGCCAGGAGTATATTAAAAACCTCTCCCACGCAACTCTCTGGCAGGAGGCACACGTGGGGGGTTCATAGCACAGAAAGGGGGTTCTGGTTGCTGCCTTCACCCGAAATCTTTTGAACTCAGGCAGCAGCAGCGAAGTGCCCACAGAGCTGCTTCTCCCCCCTGTATTTACAGTTTGAGGTGGGTGTTTCCAAGCCCCTTGCAGGCATCAGGGCTGGGCTTTAACTAGCTTTGCAAAATGAAATGAAAACGAGCGTGTTTAATTGCCCCCATCCCACCCCAAATGGTCTGCACTGGGTCTGAAGCAGAGAGGGAGAAGTGGGAGGAAAAAGAGGGATGATACTTCCAGCCTGCAGCAGAAATGGGTATTAGATGTTAATTTGAGACCATTAAATTAAACTAATTAAATTGGTTACTTTAATACTAATCAAGTCCTGTTATCAGCATGCTCAGCATTTGCCCCATGCAGCCCAGGCTGTCCTTGCTTGGGACCTGTTTGATATTTAAAGCAAATCACCTTCCTTCAGCAGAGGTACGTGGCTGAGCTCTTCCGCAGCGGAGGTCACCCAAGCTCACCCCTTCACAGGCTCCACACCGGCACCGCTCGCTTGAGTGGGTGCATCCTCTCAGCCCCTTGCTGGAGAGCCAAGGGATTTGGGTATTGGAAATTTTAAACCTTTTCCTGGAAACACAGGGATTAGTAGTTAAAGCCGAGCATGCCACGGGCATGAAGTGACTCGTGCTGACAGGGGATTGAAAGAAAAACAGCACTGGAAAGAAGCAGCAGCAGCATGTTTTTGGATCCCATCATGGGTTGGGGAGGACCCTGTTGTGGGTGTAAAGCCATGGAGGGTGTCCCCCCTCCCCAGGTGCAGCACAGGCGCTGGTGACCCCTGAGATGCTTTGAGGTACACAGAGCTCAGGCCTCTGACATGTCAGATGGGGTGGTAGCTGGAACAACAGCAGTGAGAAATAATCCGGTGTGTGCTGGGCAGTTTTTATCAGACAGAAATAATCCTCCATTATGGAGCTTTTAAAGTTAATGGTTCTCTCTGCACATTGGGCATGAAGGATACGGTGATGCTGTGGTTCATCAGATGAGCTGTAGATAAAAATCCCTTGTAGGTCTCTGAAACAGCTGCATTTGTGCAAGGTGAGAGCTCAGGGGCTCCTGAACATCTCTGGGTGTTCATTGTTTGCTTCTTCTGCATTGCTGTGCTGGTGGGAAGCCCTGATGGTCTGGTCCATACTCCTCCTCCTGCTTCTCTCAAAGCCTGGTCCCCCGAGGAGGAGCAGGATGGGGAGTGGGATGGGTGACATTGTGCCTGCCCCACAGGGAAGCTGAAGGAGTGGAGCCTCCTCTTCTATGGGACGGCTGAGCACCCCTACGCCACGCTGGGCAGCCCCCAGTCCCGGGGGAGGATGCAGGAGGTGTCGGCATCGGAGATGATGGAGCCGTCGAGAGCTGCTTTCCTGCAGAGCCAGGTGGAGGTGGCAGAGGAGGAGGAGGAGTACGCGGGTAGGCATCAGCCAAGCCCCCCCGTGTTTTGTGTGTGTGTTCCCCAAAAAGTGCCTGGAAAAGTGTGAACTGATGGAGCCAGGAGGCCTGATCCTGCCCAGGCCCAAGCCAGGCTGGGAGGAGCGGTGCCTGCGGCTGGCATGGGGCAGCAGTACGGTGAAATTAGAAGGTAGCAGAACTCCCCGTCCCAGCGCTCCCACCACAAATTGGTGGTGCAGCTGTCTGAGGAGTAAAAAAAGCTCCTCTGCCCACCTTCCTCCTCTTCTGGTGTGGGCACAGGCAGACGTCCCTGCCTGTCCCCAAGGACTCCCCAGCCCCTCTCTCAAAGCTGCTCCTCACTGGGGTGTTCAGCTGGAGAATGGCTGGGTGGGATTCATGCTGGGGAGGACGAACTGAGGAAGAGGAGAGCACCCGGAGCCATGCAGCTCCATAGGATACATAGGGTGAGATATGTAAGATCTAGAAGATGATAGATGAAGGATGAGATAGGTGGAGGGTTGTCAACCTCTTCCCAATGTCCATTGGTCCAGGGAGGATGTGCTGGGAGCATCCTGGCAGTGGGGCATGGGGGATGCTCAGTCTCTCCTTATGTTGAGGTGGTCTCTCCTTTCCCAGGTCCGTGCCACCCCGAATGTGGTGACCAGGGTTGCGATGGCCCCAACGCCGACCAGTGCTTGAACTGCATCCACTACAGCCTGGGCAGCGTGAAAACTGGCAGGTGAGGGCTGGTGGGGTGTCCCTGTGGGGTCCCCGAGTGGTGGCAGTGCCTTTCCCCAGGGCTTATGCCACAGCATGGGTGATGGATGTACAAAGAAAGAAGCGCGTGAGAGAGAAAGCAGAGGGAGGAGGAGGAGGAAGAGTTGTAGGGATCCCTGCCCTGGACTGGGGTACAATGAGGAGGAGGGGACGCAAGCCCTGGAGGACTCTGGTCATGTAATCATGCTGGAGAAGAAGCATTGGCTTTCCTGGCTGGGGTCACCCACCGCCAAGGTCCAGCTAGCTGAGGTGCCAGGTCACTCCTGGCATTGGGGGGTTCCCTCTGCACTCTCCCAGGTGGGCACAAGGAGAGTTTACCCAGGGGATGCTGGCCACCAGAGTCCCTGGCTCTTTATTACAGAGCCACAACATTCCAGACACCCTAAATCTTAAGAACAAAGAAGTAAAACACCCCCAAATCACCACCAAGCCTGGGAGACACCCTGAATGCTCTCGGTTCCTTCCCTAGGATGTGCGTGAGCTCGTGCCCCGCGGGATTTTTTGGTGACATAGGTGCCCGAAGGTGCCGCCGGTGCTACAAGGGCTGCGAACGCTGCGTCGGGAGGGGACCGACCCAGTGCACAGCGTGCAAGAGGAACCTCTACCATCACCAGGAGATGAACACCTGCGTGCTGCTGTGCCCGCCTGGGTTTTACGCCGAGGAACGTAAGGATGTTTATCACTTACAAGCTGTAGCGTGAGGATACACAGGGGTTGCTCCTTGTATTAAGTGCTCTACGTGGAGGAAATACCCTGATTTTTGAGTATTGGCTTTGAATTTTCCCCCTTTGCACAGCGAAAGGAGGAGAAAATTCTCCTGGTGTTTCCAGGGTGTTGCGAAGCAGAGGTGCTCAACTCAGCCCTTAATTAGAAGACTGTAATTAATGATCCTAGCTGCTTGCATAGAGTATTTCCTCTTAGCAAGCAATGACAGATAAGGTCACCTGCAATAGCAAGGACCCATTGTGGATGGCAGCGTGGGGGGGATGGATGTGCCTCTCTGCGCCGGGGAGCTGGCACTGGGGTGCAGCGGGGCTTTGCAGCTCCGACTGCTGCTTGCAAATCACTGTCTGGATTTTATTCTCCTGTCTCACTTTGTTGGTTTTTTTTGAAAGGTCAGAAACGCTGCCTGAAATGTCATCAAAGCTGTAAAAAATGTGTCGGCGAAGCAGACAAATGTACCGCATGCAAAGATGGATTCAGGTAAAACACCAGCACAGGAGGGGTTTATTCCTGCAGCTTTGGTACCTGGGGTTAGGAAAACCAATGGGAA
Organism: Zapornia atra; assembly: GCA_013400835.1. Taxonomy (NCBI): domain Eukaryota; kingdom Metazoa; phylum Chordata; class Aves; order Gruiformes; family Rallidae; genus Zapornia; species Zapornia atra. The sequence continues at coordinate 16,668 of VZTU01028840.1, read as the reverse complement.
TTAAGAGAGTAAATCAGTTAGAAGACCCAAGGTGCTACTTCAGGGATGCTACAGCCATGGCATGGAGCTGGGACTTTAAAGGAGGCACTCTGTGTCCCTTAGGTGAAAAGCATGGTTTAAATTGAATTTCCTTTTCTCCAGTGCTTGCCAGGGTGGTGGGTAAGGGCTGTGCTGCAGGCTCAGAAGTTCTGGTCCAAATTTGGTGACCTGTGACTAGAGCAGGTCCTGGTTTCACAGCATCTCAAATTGGGGAGGGGAAATGTTTACACTGCACATTGCAGATCGTGTGTTTCCTCCGGAGTCTCAGGCAGCTCCGTCAGAGCTGTCCTGGCCAAACAGGGCTCATGGTTTTGCTCACCTGGCTGTACTGGGCTCACATGCTCCAGGCAAGATGAAGATGCTCCCTGTGAGTGCAGAAACCCTTCTCTCAGCTTCACCCATGCAGGAAAAGTTTATCCAGTGTACCTGTGGAGTAGGGTTAGTATAGGATGGTGGTTTTCCAGCGATGGGGGTGCAGGCGGGGTGGCCCCAAGCCTTCAAGGAGCGCTGTGTGTCCTTGCTGCCATCCCCAGCCCTGGGTGAGGAGCTGTTTTCCATCCCTGAGCTCACATGGAAGTATGATCCAGCAGCACTTTGCTTTGCTCAGAGGCTGTAAGCGGGCCAGAATCATGGTGCAGCAGCGAGGCTCTCAGACAAGGAAATTGCTGCTGCCAAAAGATTATCTACTCCCTCGGAAAAGCCAAAGTGGAGGCACTTGTCAGACATAATCCGCATGGCGCTTGCTTTTTATTGTCCAATATCCTTTTAAGTCAGGACTTCAAATCATCCCTGCCAGGGTGAAGCAGCACCAGCCCAGCCCATGGCACCAAACAAATTCCCTTTCGTTCTGCGGAGCCCCACGGTGCAAAAGGTCTCTGGGAGAGCCTGGCTGGCTGGCTGCCCATGAGGAAAATATCATTTAATTTCCTCCTGGATACTTAATTAAAGAACCTGGGGCTGTCCCTTGGGTCCAGGCAGGACTTTAATTTCTCCTGAAGTGTTGGTTTGCTTTCCAACACCTCCTGGGCTGAGGGTGCTGTAGGGCACTGGGGGATGTGGAGATGGGGACAGGCAGCGTTGGGTCCCTAAAGCTTTGGGTGGAACTGTCCTCTCTGCTCTTCTGGCAGCCTGGCAGGAGAGAGTTGCGTGCCGGAGTGCCAGCCTGCCATGTACCTCAGCCGGGAGCCCCGGCGATGTGAGACCTGCTCCTCCAGCACCGGTACGTCTTTCACCCTGCAGCATCACCACACAAAACCCCAAAACCCTCGTGCATCAAGAACTGATGCCCATCGTACCCACCCCAGAGTGTGCCAGAGGGGAAGCAATCCCAGCTCTCCAGCATGTCCCATGATGTCCTGGGAATGCCTTCACACTGGAAAGGTTTTTAGGGAGTTTTTACATTTTTATTAGAGCCGTTTTTTATTTCCCAATCCCTTTGAAGCCAAGGTGCTTTAGTTTAATAAGGTTGCAGGGGTTTTACGGCCTGGAAAACCCTCTCAGGGTGATAGAAGATGGCTTTGTGGAGAATAAAAATGTCAGGTAGCTGAGTCGTGTTATCCTGGCCACCCCGTGGTGCCGGGCTGGCCACTGCTGGCTGCCCCTTGCTGCCCAAAGTCCCTCGGTGTTCCCTTTACATCCTGCCTTTTTCACTCCTTGAAAGTTCAATTCTTTTCCTTTGTCAGTGTTTGCATTTGCCCTCGAAACCACCATGGATCTGATGATAACGTGATCTCTAGACAATTCATGTTCAGTGGCGTGGATCTCATCTATCATACCCGGGCAATTTCCTGAGACTAAATCCAAAATATTTATTGATCTTGTTGGCAAGCATGGAAGGGAACAGGCTCTTAATCCCTTAAGAAAATTACTTGCCTTCTAATTCTTATTCCAGTCAGTGTAAGTGTATTTTCACCACAATTATTTTTCAAGCCTTTTTTTCCATCTCCTTTTCCCACATAACCATTTCTCAAGCCCGGTGCACAGAAGGCCTCTAATAATACCACCTCCATCCCCAGGATTTGCTGCCCAGCCGCAACAAGCCGGCGTTAGAGAGGGGCCCTCTGCTTTCCCAGCTCCTTCCCTCCTCCAGCTCCTCCACAGCCCAATTTAGCATCATTTTTTTCCACAGTTTACACTGCATAGGGTGGGAAAGCTCAACCGGTGCACGTTTGGGAGCGGTGGCTGATGTCCCAGAGGGGATTTTGATGTGCTGTCCCCACCCTGAGCCCTGTGGCCAGCTCTTGGCTCTTCAGAAGGGCAGGATGCAGGGCTGGGTCTTTTTGGGATGGGAGATGGGTTGGGTTTGGGTTTTTTTGGAGGGTGGGAGCCAAGCAGCTGTGTGGTACCCTGGCAGCACAACAAGCAGCTTGTTCACTCCCAGGTGCGAGCGGGGCAGAGCCAAAGTGGTGCCATCCCAATCTGTGGCCACATGATGTGGCTGTTGTCTCCGAAACCACCCACACTACCTGCCCTCTCCCTGTCCCCGCAGCGCTGAGCGAGGAGGACTGCACACCCTGTGCCTCCGAGGGCCCTGCACCCCACTGGCGCTGCGTCCCTGCCTGCAGGGAGGGCTTCTACCCTGCTGAAAGCCACGGGCTGCCCAACAAGGTCTGCAAGAGGTACGTTACCTCCCCAGACTCAACTGAAGCAAAGCTGAGGACCCATGGGGAGCGCTGGCAGCGATGATAAAAATAATGCTGAAAACAGCTTATAGCTGGAGCTGTTTAATAGGGAAATTAAAACAGGGATGAGGGAGCAGCCGTGGGGCTGGAGCCCACACGCCCCTGCCCTATAGACTTAAGAGCAGTGAAGCTGCACGCTCCCCCACCGCAGCCAGCCAGCCAAGATGTCTTAGGGCTACAGCAGAAGGGTGCTCAGCCCCAGCTCCGGGCTCTTTGGAGGAGATGTGGGAGGAACAAGGAATGGTGATGTTTAGGTAAATATTCCAGCTTTCAATCAAACCTGCTCCATTCACCCCGAAGCCGTGCTGGAGGAGCATTTGCCTGCTCCTTGCTTGGCCCAGCATGGGGGCTGCCGCGGTGGGAGACTGGGAAATGCCAGGAGGCAGCAATTTGCTCCCGCTTGCCCACACTCTCTGTGCTTTAAGTGGGGGGTGGGAGTGGATTCGGGCCTCATTAAAGCAAACATGAAAGGGAAGGAGTAAAGGTGACTTGGAAACACACGGCGCAGTGCCTGTCTGCCCAGGGTTTCGCTCACCCACACTGGCTATCCAGCAGGGAGGAACAGGGATCCAGCATCCCTTCCCAGGGATTTTGGGGAAGGTCTCTACAAGCCACCATCCCCAGGTGGGAGGCACAGCTGAGGGGCTCTTTTCCCTGAGCAAATGGGTGGGAGCAGCACAGTTTCCCTTCACAGCCCTCTTTTTCTTACTGGGATTTCTGGAAAGAGAGGTGCAGATCCCACTGAGCCTTCCCAATGGGCAAGTGCTCCTGGGATGTCACGAGCTGTCACTGGGCATCCAGCTGCATCACCGAGCTCATTTTCCTCAGGGCTTTGATAACTTTTCAAGCTTCAGAGTCACTTTTTTCCACACCCTCCAGTTCAGTCTGGGTGTAAGGTGCTGGCAGACACGATTTCTGGCCTGTGGCCCATTTTGGATGGCCAAGGGTCAGGGTGTTGGTGCTGGTTCAGACCATACTGGGGTCTCTTTCCCCAGGTGCGATGACCACTGCTCAGCTTGTGAGGGCTCCAGTGGAAACTGCCTCAGGTGTAAGGAAGGTTTCAGCCTCCTTGGTGGTTCCTGTGTAACAAATGAAACCTGCACCAATGGTAAGTAGTTGTGGTGGAACCGCTGGCACCGCTGTGCTTCCCTGGTAGCAAAAATGAGGCATTTGGGGCATTCCCTTCAGAGTAGAAAGCCGAAACTTCTGCAGGTCCTGGGCTTGCTGGGGCATGGCTGCAGTGAGCTGGGCTCTGGCTGGCTATCTGCCTGTTGCTCAAATGCATCCAAGCGTTTGTATTTCATTCTAGTTTAGTCTCAGGGCTAATTATCCCACTTGCTGCAAAGCTGCTTTATTCTTTCATCAAAACCATGTGAAAGATGCCCTTAAAAAGTGTCTCCTTTGCGAGTCTCTCTCCTCCGCCGCTGGAACGAATTGCACCGCCTGTTACGTGCCATGTTTGTTTATTTAAAATGTTAATCTGCTCTCATTTTCTCTTGTTCCTTGCCTCGGCCTCCCAGCTGACAAGACTTTCTGTGAGATGGTGAAATCAAACAAGCTCTGTGAAAAGAAGCTGTTTGTGCAGTTCTGCTGTCAGACGTGTCTTATGGCCGGGTAAAGTTCAGCGGTTGCATCCATCCAGGACTTCCACCAACTGCCAGCCCAGTTTTGCCAAATGTTTAGGATGAAAGTTTATTTTTTCAGCTTTGGGAGAGTTTACATGGTGCTGTCAAGCGTTTGCTCGTAAGTTTGATAGCTTTAATATCACTGTTCAGCTCGTTTCTATAGCGATATGTTAAGCAGAGATTGGATCGTACCCTGAATGATCCCGAAAGGCAGCAGACAAGCGGTGATATTAACACTCTCAAACACTCCTCGTGAGCAGGGACCGATTGCATGATCCATGTACACACGCTCGGTTCTTCGCAGAGATCCTACTGATCTGCCCGCTCCGAGCAGCTGGCAGGAGCCCTCAGTGCAAAGGATGCAGGACTTCATGCCTCTGTGAAGAAAGAGCCCGTTGTGGCTCAGTTTTTGGTACCCTTTTCTGCTAGGTGGCGGCTGATATAAACCTGCATTGCGAACGGCCGGCGCCGGGCTCTGTACATACCTAAAACGATGAATGAGGCGGTTCCCGGAGCGGTGCCCTCCAGCCCGCTCTGGCCCTCCTGTTCGGATGCGGTCGGTAGCTGTTTCTCTCTGGCAATAACTGGAGATCTGAGGACCAAAGTGAGAGGTGATCCCCGTGGCTCTGCAGGCGCGTTAGCCCAGTGAGCCCCTCCTATAAAACCTGTGTGCTTACGGGGAGTCTTACGGACTCGGGGTGGGGGTCTTGTCTACGTGAACCAGCCTGCGGGGTCACAGCCTTACCATGAAATGTCCTTCCCTCCTGGAACTGCCAGTAAAGTTGCTGAGGAATTCAGTTCTGGAATTAAGCTAGATCCTTCCCCTCAATGAGATGCGTGTCCCAGCTGATCTCTTCTGGCATTCTGGGTGACGGTCCTTCCCGTTTCGCTGGGTATGCCCCTCTTGCTCCCAAAATCCTCTTGTTCACAGGAAGGATTTTTCTTTCTTGGGCACCTGTTTCCAAAAGAGAGATTCCAGCCAGGAAACTCATAATTCCACAAAATCCTTCCCCAAAACAAACCTTTTCATGCTTTTTCTTAATAGCAAGTCACATGGTGTTTATATAATTGTGTTTAAAGTATCCTTGGCTACGTTGTTTTACAGATTTTTAAAAAATAACTTATACAATCCTTGGTTTTTTCTCTGTAGACCATTTTTTTAAATATGGGAGTGGGGAATCTCTTTGTGTCCTACATCCTTCTCCTTTTCTCCCCTCTGACCTTGCAGAGCTGTTCTTTGCACAAGATGTATGTAAACACTCTTTCCCTTTCTGGTTTTCATTGTTAATAGTTTTAACGAGTTAAACCTTTTGCCAATGAAATTCATGGTATGAGTTGTCACCAGTTCCTCTTGGAGCTGGGATAATCCCTGATTGGGTTCAGTTACGATGACACGCGCCCTGCCTGGGCTTGCCCACTGGAGCTTCCCTTGGCTGGGTGAAGAGAGGGCAGAGCCACACCATCACCGGTCCTCACCTGCCTGGACCAAAACCCAGGGAAAGAAGGAGCTTTGGTGAACTGACCTTTAAGTTAATAAACAATTGATCTCCCCTGACAAATGAATCTGTGCTTTTTCCAAATTCCTGCAGCTGCCACCCCGACCAGAGGTGGGGCAGTGATGTACAGTGATTGTCTTGGAGACAGGACAAGGGCTGATGGCCTCAAGTTGGAGCACAGAGAGTTCCACACCAATATGGGGAAGAACTTCTTCCTGGTGAGGGTGACAGAGCCCTGGGACAGGCTGCCCGGGGGGTGTGGAGTCTCCTTCTCTGGAGAGATTCCAGACCCATCTGGACACCGACCTGTCCTAGGGACCCTGCTTTGCCAGGGGGGTTGGACTCAATGATCTCTGGAGGTCCCTTCCAACCCCTACAATTCTGTGACTCTCTGTACTGCACATCCTTCGTCTGGCAGGGGAAGGAGCGGAGCCACTGGTGTGTTGGGGAGCAGAGGGAGCTGTGGAGCCTTTTGTTTGTCATGTTGGTTTTGCACTGTTTAACTGTGGGCCAGGTGCCTGGGGAAGCATCTGGGTATCTGGAACTTTTAAGTGTGATGAAAAGAAAAGAATGGAGCCTTCCCATGAAGGAAAATGCCTCCTCAGAGCTGTGCTGCTGTGGGCTCCTGCATCTTGAAGGTCTTCAGAGATGATAAATGTGAATGAATCAGAGGATTTATCATGTACAGTGAATCCTTCTGTTGCTGCAGGATTCCCCTTTCAGTCTCAGGCCAAACCAGAGGTCAGAACTGGGGTGAAACACTCCTGGCTTCTCCCCCTTCGGTTGTAAAAATAACAAACTTTGATTTCTGTTGCTGTGTCACAGGCAAAAACTGGGAGCTGTGAATCAGGAGCACTGCGTCAGCGCTGCCTTTCGGTTCTCTGGCTCGTGGCAGCCTGCCTCTAAATACTGCTCACTTCTAAATACTGCTCACTGGTATATTTAGATGTACTGAAATGCTAAAAAAAAATGTTTAAATGTTTACCCTTGCATCCTTGGCATAACCTAAAATACACGCTGGGTGAGGCAATGCAATTGAAGATGACCAATGCTCAGCAGTCCCAGCTTTATCCTGCTTTCTGCTGCCCTCCAGCTTGCCAGGGAAAGAGAAACAAATTCTACACCTTGAGTTCATGCAACAACATCAGCTCCCAGCATTTCTCGAGGCACTACCTCCCTCAGAAATCATTCTTGGAAGGTAATAAAAAATTCAGATTATTTATCCAAGCTATTGCAATGCTTGCTTGGAGCTATTAAAGTCTCGCCGACACTGGTATGCTCACAGGATCAAAGTGGCTGTGTCTTCAAGATAAATACATATTTGGGCAATTTATTAAAGCCTGGTGCTCTATTGTCTCTTGGCATCAAAGGAAAATCTGTAATAGCTGTTTTCTGGAAGGTCTTCTTAGTGCAGCCTGACTCCTTGTTTGCTGTTTGGCTGTGAGGTCGCATCCACGGCCATCTGCTGTTTCATAGTTGGCAGGTGGGGAATGTACATCTTAAAAATCATTGCTTTGACTTTCCATTACAAAGAAAGGGCTTTTAAGAGCTCGTATACAGCATGAGAGACCAAGAATCTGTCTGCTCTCAATTACGATTCTATTACGGCTGTAGAGCTGAGGCGCACAGCTGTAGGGTGCTAAGGGAGAAAGGTCTGCCTTCGTTTTGGCCTTGGCAAGGGCAGGATCTGCTCTCCAGGAGGCTGAAAGGGGTCAGTCTCCTTTTAACAGCTGCCTGAAATGCCTGAAGACTGTTGCCTTACCACTGCATGATTCCAGAGTCACGTCCTACACTGCTCCTTGTGACAGCTCTCTCTCTTCCTTGCTCCCTCCTAGTGGCTTTTAAACAAATGCAGATGTTATAAAAACTTGCCTATGCGCTTTCAGATGCAGCTTTGGTGAGGGTGTTTTCAAAGTAGGGAGCACAGGAGCTGCCTGACCCCAGCTGACACATCCACAGGGATTGCCAGCCAGAACAGAGCCAGCTCTGACGCTGTAGTCCTGGGGAAGGAGCCAGGCATCACTCTCAGGGCGATGTTGCTAGATGCTCCCAAAAGAAAAGTATGAGCCATCTGTGTGCGCTGCCAAATGTGGATGCAGCTTTTAACCTATTATCACATCCTCTGGGTTCATAGAAATGTCATGGCTCATGAAAAGAATCCTTTCCTCGATAGCGATGGATCAGAAACCATCCTGCCTTACCTCGCTCAGGGGGTCTTGAGGGCTTGGGAGGTATTTCTCCAGGCCTGCAAAAGCAGTGGCTTGGTGACATTCAGTGAGATTTGGGACCTGGGGGTGGGTCAGCCACCTCCCTTCGCATGCCACCTTCAGTTCATGTCACCCACACTGGTTCTCCAAGCAGCACATCAGCCTTGGACCTAGTGACCTGCTTCAGAGAATCATAGAATCAGAGAATCAGCTGGGTTGGACGAGACCCTTGAGATAACAGAGTCCAATCACAGCCTAACCCTGCCTAGCCCACCTCTAGATCATGTCCTTAAGCACTTCATCCACACACCTTTTAAATCCCTCCAGGGATGGTGACTCCACCATCTCCCTGGGCAGCCTGTTCCAACACCTGACAACCCTTTTGGTACAGAAATTCTTCCTGATATCTGACCTAGATCTCCCCTGGGGCAATTTTAAGCCATTCTCTCTTATCCTGTTGCTTGTCATCCGAGAGAAGAGACCGACCCTGGCATCTCTGCAATCGCCTTGCAGGTAGTTGTAGAGTGATAAAATCTCCCCTCAGCCTCCTTTTCTCAAGGCCAAAAATAAAAAGCCCCATCTTCCCTGGCTGCTCCTCTCAGGACTTCTGCTCCAGACCCTGCAACAGCTTCGTCGCCCTCCTCTGGACACGCTCCAGCATCTCAACGGCCTTCCTGCAGTGAGGGGCCCAAACATGGCAGGCTGAGCCATCTCAGCTCCCCCAGCTCTTCCTTGCTGTTCTCCGAATTCCTAGAGTGGGTAAGAGCAGATGTAGTGAAGCTGGAAAGCGCATTCTGTCTTGCGGAAAAAGGGTCAGTGTCATGCTACAGTCTGTGCCATGTTTCCAGCCCAAGGCCACTTTCCCCAAGAGCAATGATGTGTGTGGAAGTGCTAGAGCGACTGTCCCAAATGCTGCAAGGGGGGAGTGTTTGCGAGCAGCTCTGTGTCCCAGAGCAAAGGCTGAGCTGCTGCTTGGATGGAGGAGAGCAAGCACCTGAGAAGTGTGATTGCTGGGGGAAGCTGTCCTGCCTGTGTAGCGGGAAGGCAGCAGCACGTGTGTAAACAAGCACAGTCCCACCGGCTAAGCACATGGGAGCCAGCTCTGTCCAAAGGAAAGCAGCTTGCTTGCTGCCTCTCACCTGCATGGTGCAGGTTCCCAGCCTGCTCTGCCTCCCTTCCTGCAGATTTAGCGTGTGCTTGCAAACACCAGAAGCTGAGAGGGAACCTCTGGTGACACCGTGCTGCTGTAGGTACTACTGAGCGCAAAGCCGAGCCCCCGCCGAGGTTATTGATGGATGTACTCCGGCACCGGGCTGGGTGCCGGCCCTGGCCCGGCTGCGGGAGGCCTGGGGCAGCCAAGGGCAGCGGATCTCCCTGGGCAGGGTTGCGAGGGGGAACCTCACCCCAGCAAGGAGAGGTTTTGCTGCCAGCAGCCCTCCAGGAGGGATGGCTGCCCTCCCCTCCGGTACCGCCGCAGTCAGGCTGCTTCGCGGGGGTGTAGCGGAGGGCCCCGCATCGCTCGGGGCTGCCTTTGCTAAGGGAAGAGGCGTTTGCGGGGCACCGGGTCCCTCTGCTGACGAGCTGCCGAAGCGCTGCCGGTGCCGCTGCGGGAGCACAGCCGCTGCCTGGGGCGCACGAGCTCGGCCCCGGCCCCTCCTGCAGCCAGGAGGTTCCGGCTCAAACCAGAGTTACTGTGAAATGGCTCTGAACCGGTGGGATGGGGAAAGGGTCCAACGAGGGAGGAGAGGGGCCGGGACGGCTGCTCCCGCTCCTCGCCGGGGCGCAGCGGCCTTGGGACCCTCTAAGGAAGGGCACGGCCGGCACCGGAGCGCCGCCGCAGCCCGGGAAGATGAAGGAGGAGGGGGCTGCCCGCTCCGAGTGGGGGTAGACTGCGGCCGCGCTCCCGTCTGGGCCCGCCAGCTCAGGGAGGAGCAGCTGAGGAGAGGGCGGGCCGCAGGGTGGTGCTTGGCCCTCGGCGTTCGGCTCGTCGGCCTGGCTTAGCTCGGCTCGGCGCTCGGCGTGTTGGCCTGGCGTCTGGCGCGGCGCGGCCTGTCGGCGGTTCGGAGCGGGCGGCGCGGCGGGGCCCGGCGGGATGGTGAAGCTCACGGCGGAGCTGATCGAGCAGGCGGCGCAATACACCAACGCCGTCCGCGACCGAGAGCTCGACCTGCGCGGTGCGCGGGCTCGGCGGGGCCGTGCCGGCGGGAGGCTGTGCTGGGGCGGCGTGTTAGCTTACAGCCGGGGGGGCGGTGCGGCCTGTGCCGGGAAGGGGCCCGCGGGGTGGAGGGCTGGGGCCTGGGTCTGGCTGAGAGGGGACCCGGGCCCTCGGCCGGGGGAGGGGCTGCGGCCGGGTCAGGGGGAGCTGGGAGG
>VZTU01028839.1:0-46257 GCA_013400835.1 Zapornia atra | reverse complement strand
TCAAGAAGGACAGGGGCCTACTGCAGAGAGTACAAAAAAGAACTATGAAGATGATGAGGGGACTATAACACCTCTCTTACAACGAGAGGCTGAGGAACTTTGGACTTTTTAGCCTAGAGAAGACCAATGGGGGATTTTATCAATGCTTATAAATACTTGAGGGGTGGGTGTCAGGAGGATGGGGTCAGTCTTTTTTCAGTGGTGCCCAGTGACAAGACAAGAGACAATGGTCATAAACTCGAACATCGGAAGTTCCACCTAAACATGAGGAGAAACTTTTTTACTGTGAGGGTAGCAGAGCTCTGGGACAGGCTGCCCAGAGAGATTGTGGCATTTCCTTTTTTGGAAATATTCAAAATCCACCCAGATGCTGTCCTGTGCAGCCTGCTCTATGGAACCCTGCTCTGGCAGGGGGGTAGACTAGATGATCTCCAGAGGTCCCTTCCAACCCCTATGATTCTGTGATTCCTGTTGATTGCTGTCAACAATTCCCAGGCCTCATCAGCAGCTTTCACAAGAGCTGTCAGCTCTTGGCATGTCTCTTGGGCTCCCCTGGCACTTCCCAGCTTCTGGAAAGCCAAGAAAACACCCTGAGCACCAAGCTCTGCCCCTCTGCTGCAGATGAGGATCATCACCATGCTCCCCATGAGACTGGGGATGACCTTGTGGCACAACCGTGATACTGTGATGCCTACACACCCAGCCTCCGCAGCAAGGAAGGAGAAAAAACTAGGAATCCACATATTACCTGCTGTGCTGCCTGGCTTTTTCTCATCTTTTAATTATGACTTTATTTTTGAAGTAAATTTTAAGAAAAATGTTTAGTAGGGGGAAAACCCCAATTCAACAGAGCTTATTCCTTTCTATTGAAGAGCTGGCAATTAATACTGTGGCTTTGCTCTAAAAAGGACACATGAACCTTATAAAAGTATAAGCTGAACAGAGCTTAGCAATTCCAAGCTGCAGGAGGGATATGGGCCCCAGGCCTGCAGCAGCTGGGTTGCCAGTACCAGATCAATGCCTTTCTACACCCATACTCCCTTCAAACAGCTGTGGTATACAAGGACGCAGCTGTCTGGTGTGATAAGCCTGAACTCTCAGTAGGGCCAAAGATCAGATTTTTCCTACAACATGGACTCACGGTGGATCCTGCTTTGACTGTTCCTGTGCAAGCTTAAGGTCAGTATCGATGTCAATTCCTGAAGACTATACAGCTGATGTTTGGCCAGTCTCACTCTGACCTCCACTCAGATAAGTACAATGGTTGAACAGATTCAAGAAGTGAAGCAGAGTGATGCAAACTGTGCTGCGAACACTGCAAAGGATTAGGAAGTGCACCAGCATTTACTGTCTTCCTAAATTAAGATACAAAACAGTACTTAACTGATGGGGAAGACAGTCTGTAAAAACTCCTTAAAATTTCTATATTGTAGTATTTAATACTTATGAGGCATAAAATTTAGTTTGGAAGGAATCAAGACTTCTGGTACAGCCATCAGTACCCTCTTACTGCCATTACTGCAGCAATTTCAAAGACACACTTCTTGTTACTGAAAAGTAAATGTTTAACACCTTGAAAAAGTTTTAGAGTGGGATGTGGGGAGATGTTTGCCTTTCAAAAATACAAGTCCATTTCCAACTTGTGATCAAGCTGAACTTTAAGTTTAGTCTACGTGAACACAATATGCTAACTTCCTGAGACAGGGTGTGTTTGTTGTAGGAAGTTTCTGGTTCTGTGCTGTGGGAAGATTTGCATCTCAGTTTAACTGTAAAAACTTAGAGCTCTTCTAGAGAATGTGTTATGTTGACACTGCTTCCTTTGAGCCCAGAGGGCAGAGTGCAGGGGATAGTGGTTATTTCTACATATGGCTTGCTAAAACAGCCCGCTACAACAGCCCTACTGATGATCATAATTGGTTGTGAAAAACTGCATTTACTACAAACAATTCATACAAAGAGGTTTTACTACAACATCCAGCTAGTGGATTGAGCAGCAGCCTATCATCAGCAACACCGCATGGTATTGGTATACAAATAATTCTGTGCCAATTTCTGCAGGCCACTTGAGATGTATTCTTAATGCTCTTACACCACTGGACACAACTTTGGACCATTTTCAACTCACTCTTCAGCTTTAATTGTATCTGTTTATAAGCCATTAATTTCCTTCTGTTCTCTGGACTCATAGGTTCCCACATGCCTCTGGGTAGTGTTGATGGAAGTTGGTTTTGTCTGCAACAGAAGGTGTCAGCACTCTGGAGTACATGAGCTCTGCTTGGACAACATACATGTGCGTGTGTCTGTGCCTGTCTCAGGCAAAACAAGATTTTCTCTGCAGATGCATGACCTATGAAAACACTTCAACTGTCTTCAGTGTATCTGACTGGTTACATTAAGACTGTACTGATTACATCAATTATGAAGTAACAGTAGCATTAAACACACTGTCTCTGTAACAGGCACAGACGACTAAGACTAACAACTATCTGCCTTCACTTCCTCCCACCCACAGCTTCCCAAGCACTAAGTACTGAGACACAGCCTGGCTGTAAGCAAACAGGCTGCTGCACTGTGCTAAGAGGGCTGAATGCAGCGCTGCAGGAATGCACTGACTTCAGCAGTTGTATTCACAAGCTCTTAGGGTACAAAAGAAGGCGACCCTGACTCACCCAAAGCCAAGTCAAGCAGAAGGTGAACCAATATACTCATGACAACCTAACACCCATGGTTGGTCTGTGTGGGCCACAGGCAGGAACCAGCAGGTATGCCATGACGTTCTTTGATGTGCCCCATACACCCAGCTACACTTCCTTCTATGTTATTTGCTGACATTTGTGATGTATAATGAGTATTTTTCTAAGATTATTAAATTCAATCCAAACTTTGACAGAAGATGCTGAGGGTATCCAGCACACAATGCTCTGACAGGATGAGCTTCAGCATTTTTCCCTACAGACTTCCTCATCTTTACAGACTGGAAGAGCATGCATTTCTCCAAAAAGCCAGAGTGCTCTTTTGGCACTACTTTTAAAGTTAACATGTTCCTAATTTTCATTTGTTGGCCCTTAATAACAGCATTATAATGAAGTAGGAATAAGCAAGATTGTAAGCATAGAAGAATTTTCTCTCATGACACGCATGAAGATTTTAGTCTTACATGAGCAAAATAAGCTCCTGAACACTATATCTCTTCTTGTTCACATATCCTTCTGCTTTGCCAGCTATATGAAGATACACGGGCACTAGAAATCTAGGTTGAGATTTTAACCCATATAACCAAATCCACTGCATCATTATTTAAGACTTAAGCATTACCACTTCAGATAAAACACACCACCACCTCTGGAGATCTAAGTCACCCTAATCACAGCATGACAAAAGTCAAGCATTCATTTCTTTTGATGATATTTAGAGGGCTGCCACACTTCCCTGAAGTGGAAAAATTAGGCTATCTTTTCCTTAGCCTTGAAAAACTGAATGAGGGAGCAATGAAGATGCAGGTTAATGCTTACAGATTGACACTTCTTTTATATGGCTATTGGCATCACTGATTCCTTTTTGAATTTCATCCAGCCACAGAAGCGCTGACTCATCTTGGGTTTCCTGGAAAAAGGATAGAGAAAAGCCTTGAAAAACCTGAATTATAACAAAAGTTGTCTGAACATACTGATAGAGCTCTGATATACAATCTCCTCTTGTGAAGCTCTTGAACGCTAAAAAGAATTCAACTGTTTAAAATCAGCAATACAACACATTCACATTCTGTTTACAGACTTGAACAAACTCTTGTTCAAATACAAATCTCCGAAGGTTTTTGTGTAGAAGACACCATCCCACTAAAGATGAAGAAAAATTTTGAGCGAAGCTAGTAGCTTTTTCATTTCCATCAAAGTAATCTCAGTGTCAAATAAAGCCATGCACTATCAGGCAGCACTGTGACAGTAGCATAAAGAGCTCAAAGCAGAAGACAGCAGGAAGTTGGCTTTCTTTCAAAATTCCTTATTTGGAAAAGGTTCCACACGTGCACCTGAGTACACGCCATGTTATAACAGCAAAAACTGACATAGAAAGACAGCTCAGGTTTAGTAATGATTACTTAGCTCAGGGGGAAGCATTTCAGGAATTAAGCAGCAGAACAAGACTCACTCTTCCCATAGGCTAGCTGCATTAAACACAAGCTCAAATACAAAGCATGGGCAAGTGGGCTCAACACCCCCACTAAACCAACCAGCCCCTGCTCTGGCTGCCCAGGTTCACAGACAAAAGAGCACTTTGGCTTGGAAGATAGGGGTTTGGGGCTAAAGCAACATTTAAAATCTAACCCGTAGGTGGGGGAACAAAATTCCTTCTGAAGAGGGAATAGAAGTGCCAGGTCTGTAAAGGACTAATGATGTGAAAAACTGGAATGTACTGTTTTGATAAAGATGTAGGAGTGTGTATGCACAAACATTTCAGGGGAAAAAATTCCTATAAATGCTCAAGCTAAAACAGTGTGGACAAAGAAACAGCTTCGCAAAGCCTGGTTTTGCACCCAGCTCCAGGCCAGAAGTCAAATAAATCTGTTATCGGCAGAAATTACAAAGAGAAAACAGGGTAAAAAACCCTAAAGGCAGAGTCTTTAGTTTGCATCATAGATAAAAAAGGAAGCAGAATATCTAAATAAAATCAAGTTGCGTAAGGCACTAGCATAACAGGGGACACACACTGCAAGTTTTTCTAACAAGAAAGTCAGAATTAACACTTGAGAGTGTGTACTAAAATCCCAAACTATTTAGAGAAAAGGATTGAGAAACTGCAAGGAATTCCTCACTTGGTGACCAGCTTTTACACATTAAATACAAGAACAGATGCAAACACAGCTCTGGAGCCAAGTACAGCTTATGCTGAGCCCTCGCTGCTAGCTTGGAAGCAAGACCAGCACTTGGGCTAATACTGTCTGCTGAAGCTAGCTGTTGTTATTTGGCATTCAAATTTTAAAAAAGGGGGGGGAAAAAGCCGGGCAGAGAAAAAGGAAATGCTAAAAAAAAAAAAACAACACATGGAAATAGGGGAAAGGTTTTAGAGGCAGCAGGCTTTGGAGGGCTGGAAACTGAGCAGAGCCATTGGCTGGATTGAAGGAGCAGAGACAGCTAACAACAGGCAGGGAGGCAGAAGGCAAAGCAGAGCAGTTTTCCTGAAGGCACGTTTGTACGTGTGGCTTGCTTTCACCTTTGTATTTGCTAAATTGAGATCACCACACTCTTCTGCGAGGCTGGTTTCTTTCTCAAGAAGGGTACAAAGTTCAGCAACATGTCATTTCAGTCTGAGGACAATACCCTTGAGGATTTACTAAACACACCCTTCAATTTTTTTCCAGGAAACACCTTTTGCCCTAAATACCTGTATGCATAAATTCCAGTAGGACCCCCCACATCAGCTTCAGGCCCATGGTAAATTAGGAGTTAAATTGCTGCTGTAAAGCAATTTTATCTCTGTGTTGGGCAGAGGCTGAAACTGAGTCATGTGTGCATATTTGGATACGTCACACCCTGTTGCTGTAGTAGACAAAGAACAAACTAGCTCCTTACCATAAACCTCATGCCTACAGGATGCTTCTGGGGGACAGATCAATCATCCTTTAGTCCCTTACAGAGGGGAAAAAAATCCCCTACAAAACTCCTTTTGAGATGAACTAGAACAGCATTGTCATCTGGCTAGCTGGATTTCACACACTACAATGAAGATACTGGTTTTCACTGGATTCCTCTCTCTTGCCTCCAGCCTTTTCACAACAGGTGAGTCCCCCTTTCTGTATCTATTCCGTAATTCAGACAGTAACACGGGCTTTTCAATAATGTTGGCGCTTTTCCAGCTTAAATGGGTCACGCACACATCATTACAGAAAACTCTACTCTAGGAAGTCCCACTTAAGGCAGATTTTTATTCTTCCATTTCAGTGAAGCCTACAACTCCCCCTCCACCTCCTCTATAAGGAATGTTAAGAGATCTTTCTGTGCTTACTGTAGACATATATTCTCTCTAGTATTTCTGCAACCATATGATAATCTTAAACCTGTAGCGTCTTGTTCTTTCTGCTTTAAAACATTCAGCAGAATTACAGCTTCACAGATGGTGCTACGAGAAGGAAATGCTCAGATAGTGATTGTGACAAAAATAACTGAAGGAAATGATCAAACAATAGTCCCAGATTTTTTTTTCCGCCTCACTAGAATTAAAGCTGTTTTCAGAGATAATTTTTAAAAGTTACTTTTTACATATGTATAAGCAATATAGATATATATGCACATGCATGCATATGTGTGCTTTAAGAGTGTCCAAAATCAATTTTCTGAATTAACCATGAAGAAAAATAAGGGTGGCTGCAATCTATTAATTATAATTTCAAAACATTCTTTCATAAGTCTGCCAGTGAGCATTGATAAAACTGTTTTCTCATATTTTATTCCAATATGTAAGGGTAAAAAAAAGCCCACAGGTTTTCATCCAAATTTCGGTTTGCTTCTGAATTCCAGTTTGAAGATGCATGCTGTAAGCTTTAGACCAAGTATTTTGCATTAGACACAGCTAAGAAATTCTTAAGTTACAAAAGTAACTAAGCAGCTGTTTATTCAGTAAAATCTATTTTGCAACACATGGTTTTAGAAAGTAGTTTGAACACATTTTTGTTTCACCTGGAAATGTCAATTGCCCTACAAAGTTCCCTATTGAGGACTGAGGAACTGGCACTAATAATAGTGGCATCAATGGTTTTGGCCACATGCTAATGATATTAACTCACTGAGAATTTTCTTGCTCCATGAAGAGTTTTATTCACTTAGGAATAAATTTAATCTTGTATCAGCCCAAGCATTTGTTTACAGTTCTCAAGACTAACTGCCCCTCCTCACTGAAAAGATCCAGCAGCTGAAAAGATCCAGTTTGCTTTAGACAGAAGCTGAAGAACAACATGAATTTGATACGGGAGACCAAAAAATTTAAAGGTTATTTCAATTTTCTACATTTGAAAGTTTCAGCACACGTTAGGGAAAGAGGGTGCTTTTTGCATCTTTTGCAGTCAAATGTTTTATCCATGAAGTGACAAGGATAGTACTGCTGCTTCTGAAGTTCTGATCAAGATCAGACCAAGGCTGCTGCTTATATGATGAAATGCCAACATTGCCATTACCGGGAAAAAAATCTCTAAAGGTTATAAATATTACAGAAGTGTTTAATTTTCTGCCAGATATTACCAAAGACATGCAAAATGGAGAAAGAGCAGCTTAACTAACACTAAATTCGTGCTAAATTTTCAAGTTTGGGTACAAGGTGACAAATAATTTGAACATTTATTGCTTTTCACATAGATATATTTTCTTTTCACTGTACCTGAAGGTGAATTATATTGCTAATCCAGTAGTTTGCCCTTTTAAACAGTTTTATTTTTTTCTTAAGCCTCAGAATTTTCACTGAACAGCTCTGCAATAAAAACCGTGTCTCTCATCAAGACTTTCCGTGGAATTTCAGCAAGAGACTATGATTACATCCCCCCTTATGCTATAGAAGGGGAGACAACAACCATCCATGTCAGAGAACACAAATGCACTACAAAAAAGTCAAATGACTCCACTTTAACGGAAGTGAACAACACCACGCTGGAGTACCTGACCAGTTCTCTGAGCACAAGGCTAATACCCACCGTCTACCTCAGTGCCGTTTTATTGGGCATACCATCTAATGCCATCATTTTGTGGATGCTGCTTTTCAGGATTCGGTCCGTGTGCACTGCCATCCTCTACACTAACTTGGCAGTTTCAGATCTGCTCTTCTGCATCATGCTGCCCTTCAAAATAGCGTACCACATCAACGGGAACAACTGGGTATTTGGGGAAATGATGTGTCGAACTACTACTGTGGTGTTTTATGGCAACATGTACTGCTCTATCCTGCTGCTTACATGCATCAGCATCAGCCGCTATGTGGCCATTGTTCACCCTTTCACCTACAAGAGCCTACCGAAACGTGCCTACGCCATCACGGTTTGTGCTACCGTGTGGACTATCGTCTTCTTGTACATGCTCCCACTTTGCATAATGCAACAAAGCTACTATGTGAAACAACTGGGGATATATACCTGCCATGATGTGCACAATGCCTGTGAAACAGTATCTTCCTTCCAGTTCTACTACTATGTTTTATTAGCCGTCTTTGGGTTTTTAATACCTCTTGCAACTATTGTTTTCTGCTATGTCTCTATTATACGGACACTCAAGACTCGTGAATGGTTCTGGTATGTTAAAGTGAGTCTTTTGATCCTTACCATCTTTGCCATTTGCTTTGTGCCAAGCAATATTATCCTTATTATCCATCACATCAACTATTCCTATTACAACACAGATGGGTTGTATTCTTTTTATCTAATTGCTTTATCCCTTAGCAGTTTAAACAGCTGTCTTGATCCATTTCTTTATTTTCTGATGTCAAAAATTAGAAGTCAATCCAATATTTACCTAACAATGGTTAGAATATCCAGGGAAAAATGAATGTAGTTCTCTGTTTATATTATTGGAATTAAGATTTTGAATAGTATTAACCCAGACAGCCACAAACATCAGGTGCAACAGTTTAAACTTAAGAAATTAAAGTTTAAAGAAGCCCCACAATGTCAGTAAAATGCTTCCTTCCCCAAACTGTACACAGTGTATCTTCAGAAACACCACTTCCCCAACTCCACAATTTTATCACATGTATTGCAACATCTGGTGTACTTGGAGCCAGGGAAGTGGCTCCACCCCTCCATTTCCTTCTGAGAAATGACTTTCATGGCCATGGAGAAGAAACCAGAATATCAGTCACTGAATACCAGAGAAGGAATCAATACCCAAACAACAATTTTAGGCCCATTCATGGTTTCCAAATACTTCAAATTAGCTCTCAGCCCACAATCACTGCAAGAGGCTTTTAGCCCTGTAGGAGTGGGAACAAGTAGAACTAGTTTTTACATGCTTTTAAGCTGTTCAGAAGCTTTTGGTCACATAATCAAGAGCAAATACTGCCCTAGAAATTGAAAGCCAGAGTCCCCTTGGGTAAAAGGAACAGTAAGTCTACAGGCTAGGTGAAAGGAACAGTTTATGGAAGTAGACATTCCAAAGCAGCATCTCCTAGGAGGCTGCTTAACCAGCTTTCCACCAGAGACTTGTTCTTCTACTTCATCAGCGACTGCACTCCTCTAAGGCCCAGGAGGATTGCTAGGAGCTAGCCCTTATCAGTGTGAATCCAGGCATGTGTTATTCTTGCTGGGTAAGCAAAACAAGGAGGCTGTTTTGTAGTATTCTGTATTTCTACATCCTCACAGGAAATGCCTACAGTGTTACAAATACTGGAGCTAGTTATGATTGATCGTGCTAATAAAGCAAAGGGCCAGCTTTTATGTTTACAGAAACTCAAAAGCTACACATATACTGAGTAAAGTAAGTTTCTACAAAATTACCTCAGTGGTTGGCTTTTGTAACTGCCTAGTGTAAACCGGTGTTTTACATCAGTTTGATAGTAGTATTGTAAAAACTGTACTGAAGTTATTTGCACTGGAAAACGCCTTCAAGGAATTTGCAGCCAAGTAAGCCCTCCCCTCTTCAGTTTCTTCTGGGTCATAATTTATGTTAGGTTTTAATCATACCATTCCCTCAATATGTACAAGAACAGATCTTTAAGATAACTTCAAAATATTCCAGATGTTATACAACTATTGTAAATATATATATAAAAATGAACCTAACTGTAAAACCTGTGTGCGCCTATCAAAAAAATAAAATAACACAGGAAGCATTTCAGAGTTTAGCCCATCTGTTTAACTTTTCAGTTATCCATAATACACTCCCTAAGCACACAGTTTCTCCTTGAAATAGTCTTGAGAACTCTTAAACGCTGTGGTTTAAGATTACAGAAATAAATACATTCCAGCTTTGCATTTTTCAGTTTCAAGCAAGGAAAAAGTGGGTGTGATCTGAGATTAAGAATGTTAACAGGTACTGGGAGATATGGGTGCAGACTCTACTTCCCCAAAAGTCATGACAGCTACAGGGACATGACAGCAAACTGGTTAGAATAAGTGAGCAGGTTTGACCCATATGTTTTTCCAGACACTGGGGAACACAGGAAGTTCACTGGCAGACCTATCTGATCCTTGTAAAGCAAATATTTTATTACACCACAGCTCACTCAAGTTAAACACAATGCACATGATAAACACTCCTTTACAAATTACAAAACATTGAATTATCTTTTAAATTCTGAGGTTTTTTAAAGGAAAGTTCAATCTAAATCATATCTTCATCTAAAGAATGATGTGATTGACCAGCAGCACAGAGTAAGTTAGGTTATGCATCTGAGAATTTATTTTAGGACCTCCTGTTTACATGATATAATTTTAGCAGTTGTGAAAAGACTGCAAAAACAACATACCCAGGGGCAGGCCATTAGACATCTCTAGGAACATCATAAATTTCTGCATGAGAAGATTTCAAAGAAACTGGATAATGTTGGTTCCAAAACTTGGGTAGACCCATTTGGTCCCTACCAGCACCTTCACACAACGACAGGAGCGGACATCGGGTTTGCACCCAGAGAGCACAGTGAGCCAGAGCAGGGCTGCTGTGTGTGTAGACACATTGGAGGTTGTAGCTCTGTCTCAGGGACATCCTGGCTCACAAAGAAGGTCTGGCATGTCCCAGGTCAGCACTGTGCAGCCACTATTTGCATGGATGCTCTCTGCATGCAAATACCAACTCTGGCCCTTCCAGGAGAGGTAAAGTACTCAGACTCAGCATGTATTAAACCCTCCCCAGCATGCATAGCAAGGGGGGTGGGGTGGGCAGGGGCTTCTCAGATTCCAGGGCTCAGTGAAACCAGCTCTTACCTAGGAAAGAAGGAACTGACATGTGCAAACACCTTTTGAAAGCTCTGATAGTGGGTTGCAGAAGCACAGTTTCACAGCAGGTACCACAGGTGAGGTGGCAAGGTAGCCAGTAGATATTTCTACAAGCCAAAGCTCAGATACTTTCTCCAGATGACCATCTTACTTTAGGAAAGCATTATGTGAATTTACGCATGTTTTTCCAAACACTGGACAATTTAATTGCTACATTAGTAGCTTTAGCTAATCTTGTGTTCAGTCACATCCGGCAAGCTGTTAGGCTGATCTTTGTTTATACTTCCCTGAGCCGTGATTCTAACCAGGGAACTGATTTTGGGGAAGCAGATAGCAATATCCTGCTGAGAAGTTTAAACTAAAGGCACATACAAGACAGCCAGCTTGCTGTTGCTAGGTAAAGCCAGAAGAGAAATACGTACAGAAGTCCATCATAAAACACCAGATTTAAGTAACTGAGAGTCCTCAAAGTAATTCCTGAAGGTTTGTTAAGGAACACTATCTTCCTCAGCATGACAATGACTCTTTTCTGGCAAAAAACCCTCAGTTCCCATCCGCATTGTAATTACTTGCCTAACAGAGGCTGTTAACTAGATCCTTTCATAAGTTCATAACTACATCAGGGTCACTGCTGCCCATATTTTACAAGAGCTACAGCAACCTAGCAGAACTAAAAATAAGCAAGGTTACTTCAAGTCAGCAGTGACATGCATGCCTTCACATAAATACACTGAGAAATGACCCCTTTTGTGAGTCAGAATAGTTGTAGTGGAAAAATTTCTTAGTGCCAGTTTGTTGGGTTCAGCTTATTTATGACTCTGTTGCCACAGCTGATCCAAATATCAGTAGGAACAGTTCAGAGATACATGTCTAAGTGAAAAGACATGGCATATCATTGCTGACAAATAGCAAGAAATTAAATCTCTAACCTTGCATTTCTGTGCTTTGGCGTGGTGCAGAACATCCTGATAATGCCTTGCATTTACTGGTCTCACATCTTGCAGCTTGGCTGTAGGCAACAGCAGGGCTTCTAGAGTTTTCTCAGGATTTCCTTGGTCAATTGCTTCATTAATGTGGCCAATTGCAATGATTCCTATGAAATGGAAAAGTTATTAGAGACAAAGTTATCAGAGAAACATGCATATTCTATGATATCTGGTACAAACACAGCAGTAACATGAAGAAGAGAAAAATCAAGTAACAATAAGCGGAGGCAGCAACAGCAGCTGATTTGAAAAATTTTTTAGCACAGATATTGTGACAGTATTCGGTTGTACAGTTTTTCCTTCTGCCACAGTTATTGATTCATCTGGATCTACCTCTTCATAAAAATAAAATTTATCCTTGCTAAAAAAGGGAAAACAGCTTTCCCTACATTTGGGGCAGGAGTATCTACATGAAATTTAAGGAAAAAACTAGGTATCACATCTGAACGTGTTTGCCTACATAGCGAGTCACAGTGCTGAAAAACTGATGCAGACTGGATTACTTGAAACCCCGAATCTGACAAGTACATGTACACTGACCTCCCAGCTGCAGCCATTACAGAACAACTTAACATCATTTCTTTAAAGTTTACCTTAAACAACCAGCCTGATAACATTGACCTGAAGAGAAATCACTTGATTGTTCAAGACCAGTGACACTCGGAACTTCAGTCAGCAAGTAACACGGCCCAATAAAATTACTAACTCATTTTCTTCAGACCAGTCTCAATCTTTTTAAAACCCATTTCTTCCTTCCTCTAGTACTGAAACATGGTCCTCAGGGTACTTTCTCCCCAAAGCCATCCCAGAAAGGCACAAACCACAGGCTTCCCCATCATCTGTGAGGGATGGCATCCCTGCCAGCAGTAGATCATCTCTCACCAGTAGAGCCACCACAACCCAGCTGGCAGAGAGATGGATCCACATGCTCCTAAGGCTTGGGAATGAGCAACTTTTCTAGGGTGCTACCAAAGACATGCGGGTTTGCTTAAGGAAACGGAGATTAACCTTCTTCCTCCCCTCTTTTGTGCCCCAAATAGTCATCCCCAAGCAGAATCCAGTGTCACTGAGAACATGCACAGCCATTTTAGTACTAAAGATTGACTCTCCTAATGTAAGAGCACCATTCTTAAGGCCTGTGACTGCAGAGATTCAAACCAAAAAGTGATTACTTCAGTCAAATTGACTGCTCAGCATCCCACCCTGCCAGAGAGCACACAGTGACCAAGCCAGAAGGGCCCACAGGAACCACTTGACTAGATTTAGGAAGCATCAATCCATTTTTAGTATTTCTGTAATATAAAGCTTCTCTTGCCAGTGTGGGACAGTTGCACGCACGACAGTGCGGGAAGGGAACACACAACACATGAGTGACACCCTGGAACCAGTTTTGCCTTATGAACCCTCTCAAATTATATTCCAGACTGCTTTCTAAATGGCAAGTGGACTGCAAGCTGCCCTCTCCTTTCCTTGCTCCAGTAAATCCGGCATAATTTGAGAGCCTTAAACTTTAGTAAAATAAAAAAAATATTAATACTTCCATATCCAGTGAAGAAACTTTAGCATTTTTGAAGCCCAAATGACCAGCTATCACATTTAACTTACCACACTTTTAGGGCAATGCAGTTACATTCAGCTTCAAAAATCCATTTATATTAGAAAGAGTAGGCATAAGAACCTATTCTCTGATAGGAAATCATGTTACCTAAAAGGAGAGCAGGAGAGGCAATTGCACTGCATAACTTCTTATGGACTCCCTTGTGAATATCAAGGGCTTGGAAATCATTTAACATTAAACCACTCTTTTCCATAAGACCCCACCTGTAACTTTTTCCTGTCTTGAGCACCACACTTTCCCTATCCCCCAAATCAAGAGCATCCAATGCAAATACTGAACAACACTGCCAAGTGGGCAGAACCACGGCATTTGTATCACTGCACAAGGCACATGCCTTACACCATCCTTCAGCCAGCCAAAACATAACCAGGAATACTTCAAGGGCATTTCAAGTCCAGTGGGCATTCAAAATTATTTTACTCTTCTCTTAGACAGTGTCTGTACAAGACACAGAAATTTGTCTACTGAGGACCAAACTACCATCTCCACAGGTGATGTAGAGGAAGAATTACTTACTTTCATTTTCTTCTTGAATTTGCATATTAACCATGTCAATGCAGTTCTGGATATCATTCCAGCTTAAATAATCTTGGCCTTGAGATGAAGCCTCTGACTTAATAGACAATAGTGTATCAGCATAACTATAAGAAGATATAAAATACATAAGTGTATTTCATATAAAACTGCTGTAAATAATTGGTCAGATGTGTCATCCATCATTTAGTACTAGTATTATTTTTTAATAAATAAACTTCAGACAAACTCATCTCTTGCCAGAAGTTATCAGACATGCAATCTGTCTTGCTGGTTCTATGCATGCATTCCAGCATCTGAATAAATGGCCCTGTACACTAATTCAGAGCACTTTCTTGGCAAACTTGGAGTGATGATAATACACACACTGGACATACACTTTGCTGTATGACACTACAGATAAATTTGGGAGAAACTGTGGTCATCTTCTGGCTACCTCAAGACAAAGACCAGAATTTCTGCCCTATCATCATGCAGTGGCACCTCCCGCCTACTTCCATGCTCCTTCTGTGTGGAGGATGATGAGCCATGGACAGAAAAAGGGAATAAAAATTGATGCTTCTCTGCCCACAACTCAAGGTCCTCCAAACACAGGCTCTGTAGCCTGGGACTACCCTTCTTAGAAAGATCACAGATCAAGATGAGCTGGAAACCTTTGTAGTAGATCTGTGCATACATAAGTTAAGTAACTTTTGGGGTCCCTGGTATAAAAAAAGACAGGGACCTCCTTAAAAGAGTCCAGAGAAGGGCTACGAAGATGATTAAGGGCCTGGAGCATCTCCCGTATGAGGATAGGCTGAGTGAGCTGGGACTGTTTAGTCTAGAGAAAAGACGACTAAGGGGGGACCTAATTAATCTTTATAAATATCTTAAGCATGGGATGCAGGAGGAATTGGCCAGCCCCTTTTCAGTGGTCTGTGGAGACAGGACAGGGGGCAATGGCTGCAAATTGGAGCACAGGAAGTTCCGCACCAACATGTGGAAGATCTTCTACACAGTGAAGGTGACAGAGCACTGGGACAGGCTGCCCAGGGAAGTGGTGGAGTCTCCTTCTCTGGAGATATTCAAGACTCATCTGGATGCCTACCTGTATAATATGAGCTAGGGAGCCTGCTTTGGCAGGGGGGTTGGACCCGATGATCTCTCGAGGTCCCTTCCAATCCCTACAATTCTATGATTATGTGAACTTTCCTCTTCCTGAATCAAGCATGCAACTGCCACAGCACATCTGATCAAACACCTGTCCTCTCTTTCCGGCAGAAGCCTGAGAAATTAATGGTTGCCAGAAAAAAATACAGGCAAGAATAAATTTCCTGATCTGGTTTGACCTTCCAGCATTCAGCAGCCTGCACTTAAGCCATCCCAAGCTGGAAGCTATTTATCACTATAACAGGTTGTCCAGAGAAGCTGTGGCTGCCCCCTCCCCGGCAGTGTTCAAGCCCAGGTTGGATAGAGCTTTGGGCAACCTGATCTAGTGCAGAGCATCCCTGCCCATGGCAGGGAGGTTGAGGTCCCTTCCTACTTAAGACTATTCTGTGATCATCTTAATAGTTGCATTGCATGCTGTAGTCCATTAATTTATCTACTTTTCATTTGAAATGTTATATATTCTTGAAGAATAAGTTTCACTATTCAAGTGCTTTGTGATATGGCATTTCCATATATAAATTTTAAACTTGGCATTTGATAGCAACCGATCTTTTATCACTCCAATTCTCATAAGAAAATGAAAACTACAATAATAAGAGAGCTAGCAACTTTTAATAACCTTCCCTACAACATACACTTTTGCAGACCTATATCATTTCCCCTAAATTCTCTCTTCAGGGAAACACATTCATAACAAGTTAATCTTTTCTGGTAGAAGCCCATTGAACACAGTGTCCCACATTGAACTTCTCGCTCTACTGTATTACTTCTGGTATTCAGCAATCAAAGCTTCCTGGAATATTTAACATATGGTTGGCAGTAGAGTCTCTACTCCTACTAATACCTAGTGTTTCATTTGTATTCACTGGCAGCTTAATCCAAAGATCATGTCACAGTAACACCAGCCTGAAACACTGCTTTCAGCCACTTTTGGGCCAGTTTCTGTATATGTACAGTGTTGCCTCTCTTGCTCACAAGCATCATCTCACATTACCAGAGGCCAAGTAATATATCAATTTTGCTCAACCCTACGGCATTCTGCTCCCTCTAACCAAAACATTGGACTCTTACTACTATCCCGACTGTCTTCCTTCTGGCTTTGAGACACCTAGCAAGGGCAGCTCTCAGATTCACATTCCTTGGCAGCCTGGCAAAGATCTTCAGCTACTGCTGTCCCTTTTGGATAGTAACACCTTTGGGCAGCCCACAGAGGTTTCCACCTGTTACAGTGCAAGAACCAATCCATGCCCCTAAACTCTTCCCCCACATGCTGGGGTCTCAGGTCCTACACAAAGCGCTGCCCAGTGTTTTTGCAGATACGCAGGAGAGCGCAGTGGTAGCAGCGCATGGCTGTGACATGTCAGGCACGTGGCAGTGCAAGCAGCTGGCAGCTGATCCAAAGCTATAACTTAGTGTTGAACATGCGCCTGTACCACAGCATCGCACTCAGCTTTTCAGCAAGCAGGACTCTGCTGTATTTTTTCAGACCTTTGAAATTCTCAAGCTGTATTTTAAGGGACCTCCTGGACCTTAAGGCATGAAACACTACCTCATTCCAAAGATCTTCTTGCAGTATTGCAGAGAGGTTACTAATTAACAGTTTCCAGCTACAACTGGTTCATGTTTTAATGTCTGCAAAAATTCTTGCTAGATCATAATGTTTGCTTTCCAAGGATATTTTCCCTGCACCTCACACATCCTCTGCCCTCAAACATCTGAGGTTGTGAGATTGATTATACTTACAGATACACAACTAGTTCAGCAATTGTCACATTAGCCCTTATTGTCTTATAACACAGATGATTATCTTGCAGGTCTTTCAACTTCATAGTGACAACACAGGATAGCCTACTTATCCTTTTGCAGAAGTTGCCAAGTCTCATCCAGACAAGACAAAATAAACCTTTACCGTTGAAAGTTTTCCTCTTCCAGATTATTGAAGCCAATGCATGGGTTTCTGAGGTGATTCTTTATCATTATGATGTCCTTATTTTCCAAGGCCTGGTTTAGCAACACAACAGCTGACAACATTTCTACTGCAATAGACAGTTCATCATGTGCCAAGTAGTTCTGTAGGACAATAATGTAGCACAGTCAGGAAGCTAAGGAAGCAGTGTAACAAATTTGAGTTACACAGTCTAGATACCATCAAGGAGATGGACTTGATTTATAAAGCCTAGCATGTTTCCTAGTCAGAGACATGTCAGATTAACATAACACTGGTGGGTAGCACTTACTGTGCTTGCTACACATCCCTTCACACTTTCCTTCTTTTGCCCCAGTCCCATCTATGCTGGTCTTACCCTCAGAGTAGGGGATTACTTTATGTAAGACAAATAAAATGGAGTTAGTCCTCATTAAGAGCATGCAACAATTAAAAAAAGAGTTGATTTGTTGCAATACAAGAGCTCAGCCAGAGCAAAATGTGTCAAGAAACAAATTCTGTGATTCAATATCCCCTATTCAACAAAAAACATTCATGCAATACATAACACCATGGCAACAGAATTAAGTCTGATTTAACACAACAACATGCTATGTTTGTACTCTTTCATGGTTTGACTATGTAACATTGGTGAGCAGGTTGTAAGCTTTTCACTCTTACCACAGCATTCTGTTGTTGGAGGTTGAACAGCTCAGTCTGATAGACAGCAGCAGCAAATGAGTGAACAACAGGCAGCTGCGCCTCCGGTTTCATCAGTGCAACCAATGTTTTACTAGGATCACAGTTACGAATTGCAGTATTGATATTGTCAACTGCTATAAGTTCTAGAGAACAGCAGGGAAAGAAAAGCCTATTAATTTTCATATGCCTTTTGCACTTCATGCCATGTAGATGACAATTAGGTTAATTCAAAGAATACAATTTACTGTCATTAGGGAAAAAACAATGCTTCAGACACAGCTACTGAATGTGGCAGAAACAGTGTCTATTCAAAGGTATGAAGCAAATGCTCAACTGAAGACAGTTAAAGTTTCTGGTCTTTGAGGTATTAGAGAATGTTTATTGTACTATTAATCCAAAAAAAGGAGCTGATCCCATCCTAGCACAGAAAAAGACTTAATATCCCTCCTGGTTTTGCCTGCAGCAGGTACTGCTGGGTATGTCAGCTCCAGCACTTCAGTCTCACTTCACCCCAAATGCTCTTTCTGTTCCATGTTTCCTCCCTTGCCTCCCCCTTTTGGCAGGACCTTACTCACCTAGCTAGAACAAGCCTGTCCTGCAACACCAACAATATTTTTATTGTCCATTTCAGGAGGCCTGGCCTCCTATGTTGGAGGAATGAAATTTTCAGGAGCTGAACTGATAGAAAAACACATGCTACGGCTTCTAGGACTTCCTCTGCATGCTATCACCTTTTTGTCTAAGTGTGGAAGATCAGTCATCACAAGTGCTGCCTTCTGGAAATTACCCCCTTCTCTACAGCACAAATTTAAGATTAAACAGCCCACCAGAGCTGCATGAGCATAACCCTTTTCAATACTTGAACAACTTGTCTTTTTTGTTTTTGCTGAATTGACTTCAGCAGAGGTTTGAACCCCAGCACAATTAGTCTGAAACTTGGGCAGCTGCAGAAACCTAACAACACCCCTTAGCTTAGTCACAGCCACCATAATTGCACACCTGGAGGAGTCAACTCTGAAGAAACCCAGGCCAGGACGCACCCAGGAACACGTTGTACAAGGGACCTGGTCTTGCGCAAAGGGAAACAACCTTGAAGGTTAGAGCTTATGTGGCAGAGCAAATGTAATTTCCATCAACAAAATAACCCTCATCTCCTCTGCCTTATCTTATGGCCTTTCTCTATCCTATCATCCAGGGAATGCTTTTTAGTCACCACTGACTGCTCAAGACTGTACAGCAGACACCATCCATAGTTCACATATGCAGCAACACTCAGATCTTACTGCATAACACAAAGACTTTGAAAACCTTTCAGAATAACCAGGCCCAGCTAAGGAAGCCCCTCACCTCATCTCAATTTCTCTGAAGCATGGTCATATAAGGCCATGTTGTTCTTGAAGACCCTCTCTATTTGCTACTCCTGAGTTTAGAAAAAGGAAGGGCTCTGAAAACCACGCACTCACACTTGTTAGAAAAAAAGAGCAAAGAGTCAGAGTCCACAAACGGATTAGGCTGGCTCTGTAGGCAGTAACCGCGCTACTGATTTCTGTCGCAGGAACTGAGTGTGCAACTTGCAAAACATACTTTGCATTGTTCACATACCAGTAGCAAACCCCACTATTCTTTCCTTTTCAACCAAAAAGGTTAATGGTTTTAATTAATCACTTTTTTCCTCCTTGCTCCCTTTACTAAGGAGCAACTGTTTTAGAGAAAGTACTGCTTATCATGCCTAAATCTGAGAGAAATGGACATCTGAGGTAGCAAGTCAAACTTCTGGCTTAAGTTGACCTCACAGTACAGCCTTTAAGTCACATTACAAAAGCAATCAGCCTCGATTCAAAGCACTGGAAATAATGCCAGAGACAAAGCAGCCACTAAGCCATGCCCAGATGTAGCACGAAATGACAGCAGTTTAACCAGAGCTGAACTTCCTAGCAAAGAGGTTTCCAGTTAAAAGCAGCAATACATGCACTGCAAATTTAGATCCCCCTTTATTTTTAAGTTATTTTTTCCAAACTATAATTTGTGTGTTGTGACATTCTTAGCAAGCTAAGAATTGGTTAAATTTGATATGTGTGCCTAAAAGTGAGAGTAATTTTCCTGTGATGTGAATGCAAAGTGTTTTTCCATGTGTTCATACTATTCTAATTCTACAAGGTTGTCATTGTTCTGAAGTGAGGATTAAAACTACATTGATAAATATTAGTCCAAGCAATACATTGTTGTCAGTTTCAGCCAGTGTGTTTACCAGTGGCTTATTACCTCAGGTAAGAGTATATCCAGTGCAGCACAGATTGGTGACTTGACAATTGTGACAGTTACAAAAGTAAAATGCAACACATGGTTTCAGCTTGGGAAACCTTGCTTACATGCAAGAAATTGTGGATTCAATTAATAAGCTTAACATAATTAAACAGTGACAGTAAAAAATGAGTATTGAAACAGTTACTCACTAAGCTTGTGAGCCTCAGCTTCCACATTGGCAACACTAACTTCTTTCTGTATTTCACTTTTGTCGAGCATATTTGGAAACCCTGCTATCTAACAGATCAGAAAGAAAGATTTAATTATGCTTCCAAGTTGGATGGGAGATAAAGGATAGAACTCCTTGACGGGACAACTAAGATTTGATTGTACTATCCCCTGTGCATCAAATACAATGTCAGAGTAAACACAGCATTAATCTTTCCCGTGATTTTTGTTTTACTCCAAGCGATGGATTTTCTCCTTTTTCATTTGCTGTTAATGATTCAATATTACATTTTTGTTGTACTCAAGTCATAACTCATTTTCAAAGTTAGTATTAAAGGCTGCATGCTTTATCTCAAATTTTATTCTTACACCTTCTAAGTGGTTACTAAAGGCATCATGCTCTTTAGAGCAAATGCAGCTACTTTGGTGCCAATTAGTACATCGATTATTCGAAAACCTTTATAAAGCTGTTCCATAAGTAATGCTGAAGGCAGACTAAAAGCAATTTCTCTGAATTAAAGTCAGCTAAAAAATGCAAATTGATGTGTAGTATCTGGTCCATTCAATTACCTGCATTTTCTGTTCTTTAGAATCACATAATTGCAATAGGTACCATGAGGAATTTTGTGGCAGAACTTCAAGTAGGCTTAGAGCAGGACGGTTCAAACCTGCCATCAGTGCCACTTCATCTTGCCGGTCAATAGCCTCATTCACTTGGACTAAAGCTATACGAACTGAAATGGAAACAATGTTCATGAACAGCAAATAAGTCTGTGTGTAAAAAAAAAAAATAAAGTCCATTGCTGTCAGCATCTTGCTTTTTACAAGCCAGCTAGGAGTGGCAATCTTTATCCAGCAGAGAATTATCTACTTCAGGAGCAATCCTGCAAAGGGAGTGTCTGGCTCTGTGCAAGCCTATCTGGGAGCAGTTCACCTGCAGCTAACTGGAGACTTATGAATTAATTTCAGCTCTATATAAAAGAGGGGGTCAAAATTTACAGTAATCTGCACACAGAAGGAATCCAAACATAAGGAAACAGAGCAGGCAATAAATGATTTGATTCTGAACTGAGAAATACAGCAAAACCCACAAACACAGACATTAGCCCCTCCAAAAGATTAGTAGAGAAGGAGCAGCAAGAAGGATCTGTTGTAGACAGACATTAGCTACTTCTGAATGTTTTACAAGTTCACACAGAAGTATTTTGTTTGTTCATGTGGATTCAAGTTGCATTCAGCTGGAATCTGGGAGACCATGTGTTATGTGCACACTTCCATTAGGATCCAGAATGGCTTACTGTTTATCTTATTGATATTGCCTTGAATCTCAGTTTGCGTCAGCAGCTCCTCATAGACGTCTCTCTCTTCTTCAGAGATCGTGCCATTCTAAGAAAACAAAATTGTTGCTAGTACACACAAAACCTTTGCAGAGAGAAAAACTGTTAACAGGAGTAATTAAAATGGCATCAGCTGAAATATTTGCTGAACATATTTGTAAAATAATTTGCAAACCACATGAACGGATTAAATTAGCACCTCATGGTAACTGTCTGAGCAATATTCAAAGCATTTTCTGCTTCCTGTAAGATAGACATGTAAACACAGTCTAGTATTTTTCAACTAGCGAAAAGCATTACCTCTCATGTAAAAGAACCCACACCAAGTAAAACAATTTTACTTTAAAGATCTGTGGCAGAGGTTATACTTTATGCTCAAAAAAGTTGCATTTTTTCACAACTTAAACAGATTCTTTTTTTCCTAAAGCAGTAGGAGGAAAAAACAATCTTTTTTTGTTTAGTCTTCCAGTATTCTATCCTTTGGTCAAAGTTAAGCTGCATCATGCTCATATTACCAAATTCTTATAAAACTGTCTGTCAGGTTGTATTACCATTATTATAACACTCAGCCTAAGAGTGTTTGGGTTTTCTCCCTCTAATTGCAATAATTTTAAAAAAAACTTTTAGAACAGTAATACTGTGGCATGAGAAGCAACATACATACTAGAAGTGCTAATAAAATACCATTACCTTAAGTCTTGCATTTGATTCCTTTCTCCGTTTAGCTTCAAAGAGTTCATTCTGATAGTCGACTGCAAGTTCCTCATCCACATTTAGCAACATTGCATTTGGATTCCTCAGAGTTACAATGGTTTGCTCAGCTATTCCCTTCTCAATAGCTTCGTTGATTGCTATTACCGCTGCGTGCACTAAAATTAAGAGCACAATCCTAAGTTTCAGGAAGCAAAGCATATTCAAAACTGTCACTGGTTCTTCTGATTTATTCAAAATGAGTGTTTAATACACGTTCAACTGCTTACATGTTCCTCTTCAAACATCCCACTCCTAATATTTCCCATAGACTACAGCAACAAAAGCACACAATGGTTTCTCAAAGGTGGCACATTGCTGGCTGTTCAGTGTGCACCCTTCTCCCAGATAGGGGTTACTATTTTACTTACAAAGATACATGAAAATATTGTCTAAATTAGCTGTATCTGAAAGATACCACAAAAATAAAGGGAAATTCAAACTCCATGAATACTGTCCTCCAGAAAGCCTAGTGAAGACCCCCCAGGCAGAGCGCAGCCCTGCACACCACATCTAAAGCCTGTACGCCTGCCTGGGATAAACTGGCTCCTTTCCTTAGCAAGGATCCCTGTGAGCAGCTGAGGAACTAGACAGTGATATGATGTTCCCTACTTCTGTCACCTTCCAAGCCACAGGACAGCAAACATGAAGCAGGGAGAAGAGCACCCAAAGGGCTTTGCAGGGTTTCCAAAATATTATTGCACAGGAGAAGGGGGACAAAAGTGTCATAGGCCTCGCTACAGTCATTGACCAGTTTGTCAAACCTTTCCTTTGAGAAAACAAAAAAACTTCAACTACTAAACAAGTCCTTGACTCCAAGAGTTTAAGAGAGTCAGAAGTGATCTTATCTACACAGCAAATTTACATGAAAGTACAAAATCAAAACCACTTGCAGCTGAATGAGATGTGGAGTAATGGCTGACACAGCCTTCCCAGGTAATCCCTGCACACACTTGGCCCTAAGATCAGTTGATATAAAGGATTCTCACTAAGGGTATGGTCTCACTGGACCTTCATGCCACAAAACACCCCAACAATTGTCTGATGGCACATTCATCTCAGATTTTTACAGACATTACTATATAAAATGTAATTCCTGATAAATGTTTACCTAGATCTTATGTCAAAGGAAGAATGCAGCATCTTTCCATTTATCACTTCTACAGCTTGCCTAGGATTTACTTTCATGGAACTGATGACATGTATGTGGGATAACACAAGTGCTTTGGTTATTCTATCAGTATTTGTAGCCACTTGCTATGTGGTCTTACATGGTTTTGCTAAATTGGAGAAAAACATTCAGTTAAAAAACCTGGTTTTGAGATTAAATTCAACTGAGGGTTGAATGATTTTTTGAGTTTAGAGCATTCAGTTTCTTTCAGTATATGAAAGAAAGAAGCTAGTTGATAAGGAAATTTGAGTTTCTAGGGAAGAAAGGGATGTACAAAATTACAGAATTAGAACAGAAGAGATGACCATAGTAAACACAACATGGGCAAATGAAGCATGAAGTAAAGCTACACGTCTTCAGAAAGGGCAGTTACTTAAACAACTGGCCCAGCTGTTGGTGGATAAACCATTCCTTAGTACTACATTTGTGCTAGGAAGTTTTTCTGAAATTATTTTGCTGCAGGTCAGTTCAGCACAGCATCAGACAGGAAACATAAGCAGCTGGCATGGTAAAGGAAGATCAGAGACATGCTGGTTCCTTTTACATTGAGCCTTTACAAACAGGGAAAGTGCAGATTGGACACTAGGAAAACATTCTTCACTGAGTGGGTGGTTGGTCACTGGAACGGGCTCCCCAGGGATATGGTCATGGCACCAAGCCTGTTGGAATTCAAAGAGTGTTTGGACAACACACTTTAGTCATATGGCCTCCTTGAAAGTAGTCCTGTGACAAGCAGGTATACTTATGGGTCAATTCAACTTGAGGTATTCTATGAACACCCAGATCAACTTCAAGGGGATAAGACTGCAATTCTTAGATACAAATATCACCCCTGCATCCTCATATAATAAAACACGTATGTAGTCTTTCACTCATGTAAGCGTAGTTTGGAAAAAGTAGTCAAAAGATAGGTAAGAAAGTTAGGAGAGATGTGAATAGGTATTGGGGGATGTCATGAACCCATCTACCAAAAGAAAGATTAGGAAGCCTGATTTGAATTGAATGAGTAGTCTGGAGGCATGGAATAGCAGAGAGGGTTACTTATAGAACAAGCTTGCTTTGAAAGCACTTAAGCTTACTCTTTGCATGATGATTTCTACTACTGTTGACAGCATAGCCAAAGTCATCAGAATTCTTTCACTTTGTATCTCCTTTTGCTTACTCCATTTCAAAAGCAGGGTAGTAAACCCTTTCCTCCATGAGGATCCCCAAAGCTCACTAGTGTGCGAGGGTTCCCATAGCAGATGTTTCCTGTTCTGTGGCAGGGTTATCTACAGCACACGCCTTGACCAAAGGCACAAAACCATCCTCAGGAAACCCTGCTTCTCTATGGAAGACTGAAAACACTTCAGAAGTTCAAGGAAATCCTACACACACTAAAATAAGCTTTCAGAGAAGGAAGTTGCAGTCCTTTCATCTTCAGTGAAGAAAGGAAGGTCCTGGAAAAGTGCTTGGTAGCCATTAAATCTCTGAAAAATTGCTAAAAAAAGGAGACAAATAACCTCCACTTCCAGAGGGGCAGTATCTTAAGAGCTGGCTTTGCAGAAACATGCACGTACTAAGCTGTAGGATGCTCCAGAACAAGTCAGACAACGCAAATCAATGTGAGGAAGCACGTTTTAAGTTAAGGTCTGGAAATTTCAGCACACTAAGTACATTGTGAATCACCTTGTTTCAGTTACGCTATTTTTCAAGGTTTAGTCAAACTGCAGTGCAACTTAATGCAGCTTTTATTCCTCCCACTGTGCCATGCACAGTCTGTGGTACTTCTGGTGTTTTTTAATCAATGACTCACATTACGCATATTCAAGCCATCCTTTGCCTTCTTCAGTTCACCCTTAGAGAAGAGGCTAGGATTTTGACTAACTAGAATAACTAGAGCTCAAGTGGGGATTATAAGTGGACACAATTTCATATGATTTAAGTTCAAGAAATTTTTCTGTTTGTCTTTTAAAATACATCACTTCATTCTACAATAAAAGGGAAATGGAGAAAAATATTTAAACAGATGGACTTGGGTAGCAAAAAAATCATTGAACCTTGGTTTTGCATGGAAGCTATTCAGGACACACTCAAGGCGACTATACCTGTGCAGCAGTTCACTAAAAATGGAAAAGCTTATTTCAGTTGCCCCAGCAGGAATGCCCTCCAGCAGGATACTACCATACTGTGAGTCACATGCCAGTGGTCAGACAGACTGGAAGCTGCTGGTGGAGGCAAGTGGTTCCTCCTCGTATACACCACAGTACACAAGAGTTGTCTACCTGGAACTGTGCTTCATCCTCACAAAACTGTCTGAGGAAAACTGCAAGAGGGCCTGCACAGGAGGGACGCAAAGAGAAAACACCTTGTTCCCGTGACCATCTGTATTGTACCCCCTACAGAGCAGAGCTCAATTCGTCATTCTATAGGAGCACAGGTACCAAAACTTTAAACCTGTGCAAAAGATTATAAGAAATCTTTGATTCTTGTAGCACTTCCTATGGTTCAGTGGGGATGCTCACAGAAAAATTGCAAGGGAGTCTTGTAACAATGACACAGTGTGGTAGTGAAAATTTGCTTGCTTTCCTGGTTATTTATGGCTACACAGATGAACAGAAAAATATTTTATGAAGTGTTCTGTCAGGTTATCCATTATAAAATAGAACAAGATCCACACTTACATGCAGCTTCATCCACTGATAATTCACTGGCCAGAATCCCACCAATTTTACTGAAAGATGGCATCTGTATACCGTACTTCTCTAGTTCCTTTCGCATGTTGCTAATTTCTTCCTCTGTTCATATATGAAGAGAAATATTATCAGAACAAAAGCATAAGAATTTCATTGTGAAATTGCCATATCTGAAAACATGGGAGCAATGTTTTCAAAAGCACTTGTGGCCAGGGTTTCTTAGCACTTTTTCCTCCCCATTTTGAAGGAATTTAAGATACGACAAGCATTCCATGCAAATTCACTCCCTTCCGTCCTTCAGAGACAGACATTCATTAAAAATGGCACCCTCCCACCTATTTAATTACAATGTGTTCAGAACAACTTTGTGGGAGGAGAAAGACCATAATAGAAAATATGTACAATGTTAGCAGATTTACTGGGTAAAGAAACTAGCTAGTGTATTATTATATAAGCAGTTTATTACCTGTGAAGTCTACTTTTCCCAATAGGTCCTGGATCTGTGGTGCTAATCCTAGTTTGAACAGATATAAACTGCAAAGAAGAAAAGTGGAGTTTAAAGTCCTGCATGTGGTTGAGGTGTTTGCTTTCTGTGCAAGAGAAAAAACACTTTTGCGAAGCTTGTCCTTTAACCCTTGTCTTTAATGGGCTTATACAGAATACATTAACCCTGCAGTGCTCTTTATGTTGTATTTTTAGGTCTTACAGAAATAGAAGTCTTTGACTTGAAGTTTCAGAGAAACATTTAAGAGAAGCACTATCAGTGTATCTCAGATCACAGGGGATATATAAGCAAGGAGAAAACCTCAGAAGACAATTAAAGAAATTCAAAAGCTAGTTTTGGGATGAAAATCAAGATGTGAATGCCCTTTAGAAGAGCTTATAGCTTTGCATCTATTGCACCCCTGTAGTTAATAGATGATTACACACAAGTCACTGACACCCTTCTTACTAACTGTAGAGGAACAAGGACCTTTGTGGCAAGCCTGCCTCAAATATATTTGTGTCAGCTTTTTAGCTTTTAGAAAATGAAGAAAGATCAATTTAAAGTGCTAAATATTTGTTTCAACATGCATGAAAAACATCTATCCTTTTTATTTTTTAGAGCTCTGGGCTTCTGTCTGAAAAAAAAGCTAAGTACATCCATATTTTCTCAGTATCTTTCAAACAAGGCATGTATTTGTCTGCAGAAGACTGGTCTTTCTATAATTATTAGCAAAATTCAATAAACAAGTGGGTTTCTGCAAGCAAGGATCAAAAATTGTAGATTTTAAGAACAAGACGTAAATCCTCAAAAAGGATTAATTTACTCTTCTTTTTTAAAAATGAATTCACCCCAACTCCATACATTACACATGTGCATTGTGGCTCAGTGCTTTTGCTTCTAGAGGGGCATATTTCCCTTTTGTTTTGCTGTTGGGGCTTTTTTGCCGTTAGCAAGTTGCAGGATGATATTTCAAAGCAAGTGTTCGTAGCTGTCACGTTCAATTCCAAGCACACAAAACCAGCATTTCACCTCCCATGACACCACAGCTACTCCTCTGCCCTATCGTGACCTGGATGGACACATCACATCTCGTGTAGGTCTTTCAACTGCTGCAGCCCCACAAAAATCAC
Organism: Zapornia atra; assembly: GCA_013400835.1. Lineage (NCBI taxonomy): Eukaryota > Metazoa > Chordata > Aves > Gruiformes > Rallidae > Zapornia > Zapornia atra. Next base: position 18,419 of record VZTU01028839.1, on the reverse strand, counting down.
CGCTGCTGCTATTCTCCCCTTGGAAAGCAGCCTTAAATGCACGTGAGCTGTAGCAGAAAGAAACCTATGTGGCTATAGTAGTGAACCAGGTACCTGCATTACCCTGATCTGCCTGCCAGTCTTTGCTTGTGAGAATTTAAAGGTTTAAAGAGATGTTACTCTGAGACAGTGACATAGTCAGGGCTGAAGCACCGGGTCACACAAGCAGTTATGGAGGAGATCGGCAACATATTGGGGCTATGCTGGCTTTTTTTTTGGAGGGGTGGGGTGTCACCATGGGGTGGGGGTGTCACCATAATAGAAAGACCGAGAAAGAAGAGGTGGTACGGACTCCATCCAGGGGCTGCCGGTTTGGCTGCTGAGCAGTCCCCAGGAGGATGTGGAGACGTGAGGCTTTGGATAAGCCTGCCAGGCACCACCAGGTGGTGCTGAACATGTGCCGCTTGCGAGGAGCGGGCGAGCTCTTCCTCCTCCTGCTCAGGCATCATTGTACTGGAAACGGCTTAATACTCTTACAGTGTAACCTGAACTTCAGGGAGCCGACATGAAATCAAGAGCACGAGGGCCCTGGGATTAAGCAAGCTGGATATGAGGCATCGGCGGCAGGGGAGAAACCAAAGGGGAAAGGACAGTTCCCAGGTGAAGTTCCCTTTGCATTGCCCACACAAAACCCTGTTTTGCTTCAAGGTAGAGAGCTACCTCAGGATTGTTTTGTGCTTAGCTCCTGTATAACATGCTGTAAATATATATATATGAAAATAGCTTTTTTTATAAGACACATTTGTTATTCCCCTGCTTCCTAGGAAAACAGGAGGTTTAAGTGACCCAGCTTCAGAGGGGTAGTTTGTCTGGGATGTAGCAGTGATCCGCTTGCAAAGATGATTTGAAAACTAAATTTTTTAAGAGTAAAGAAAATAATCTCTCTATGGCACAGCTAATGTATGAGCAAGAATTACTGTTAGCATCTTAATTAACATGAAGCAGCTCTTAGCCTTACTTAGTCCAGGAACAAATCCAAATTTGCTTTCACAAGAAAACTGTGAGAAATGAGACATAAGCCTTTGTATTTTTCAAGTAAGGCTTTAAGTATTAATGTTTCAACTGGAGAAAAGCAAGAGGGTAATTATATTCAACACAAGCCTAGAAATTATTTACTAAGTGACTCCTTCCTGGCCAGACCAGTGCTCCATTTGACAGCGCAAGTTGTTCTGCATACTGTAGAAGTGCAGTGGTCTTCATTTCAGGCTTGAACCAGGATGTAGGCTAAAAATATTTAAACCATTTTTTTTTAGAATCATTGTCTATCTTCAGGCCCTCTGGCAGCTCAAAGATCAGCAAAACCCAAAAAACCAAAAAACTTCTCCTGTAAAGTGTTAACATTTCTTATGTCAAGCAGACCCTTTGGACAGATGGAGTTTTTTGCTCCTATTAATTGAACAGCCTTTAATTAAGGCTGTTTCATGCTTCTTAAAGGGGCAGTTAAAAGTAATCTTATCAATTTTAAGCACTTACATTATACACACTGTGCATGAATGAACAGAGGAAAAATCTTGGCTAGTGATGGCTTCAAGATTCCCAAGAATAAGAAAATATCCTGTGTTAAATTCACAGCTCAAGAATTATGCAGCTTCAGAGTAATGACTTGGTAAGGAGAGTAGGCCAGCCCTTCACCTCTTTGAGAAAGCACTCAATTTTCCCAAGTTATAAGCCTTTAAAATTTTAGCCTGTGCTTGAAGAAGCATTAGAATAGAGCATTTAAACCTAATGGTGACTCAATGGTCATATAGTGGACATGTGTATATGCTACAACTGCTAGGGTGGAAAAACCTAATGCATTTACTGTTTCTAGATGCTGTGGAGCTGGACCCCAAAACCAACAGGGACAGGGACTCCCCCAGGGTTGGTGAACCTTGTGCTGATTCCCTGGAAAGGACACTCAGACAAGCTCAGAGAGAGGAACACGGGGGACATACAATATGGAGGCCAGTGGGACAAAGGCCAGCAGGTTAGTAGTTACAACAGTGGAAGAGGAACAGGAACTGGACTCCTGCAGCCCAGTGTTCCTCTGATGCCAACCCAGCTGGGAATGCTAACGGCCAAGCAGGCACCCTGTCTGTAAGCCTGTTGCTCCGAGGCTGCCTTCAATGTAGCCTGCGTGCCATTCAATACTGAAACAGGAGTTTGATTTGCAAGACTCCAGTGAAGGACTTGCAGCACGCATTTTAGGAAGCGGCATAGAAATAAACTCTTTCTGTGATTCTTATAACCTGCATGACACACAGGCACAAGGCCCTACGCTTTCATGGGAAAGCATCATAAGTGAAAGCACTGCAGATCTATTCCACTTCAGTGTGGCACGAAATACTTGAGAAATGGACTTCATATCAAGTAACAGCTTGCAAGTACAGAGTTACAGCTTTGTGATGATGTGCATCAAGCAAAATTAGTTTACACAATGCAAACTCAGGAGTGGAATCTAAGACAGCACAGACTAATTCTGACACTGGCATAAGTCCTGGGACATGTCAAGATGGAGAGAGGAAAACTTCCTCCAACAGTCAAACCAGTGCAAAGTTCAGTTCAATAGGGAAAGACTTATTGCCACTGCAATTACTAGGCAGATCTTAAGGTATGTAACTGATGGGCTTACTGTTCATGTAGCATTTAAATCCACAGCTGATAAAACTCTCCTCCACACACAAGGAAGCAAGTATCAGGAAGGGTCATTGTGTTCTTCCATCTTCTGCAAAACATCTGAGCCAGCCCATAGCAGGGCCTGAGGAGCATGCAGCCTACCGTGTCACACATTAGAGGTCCATACATCCAAGTCAGGAAATCATTTCAAGCCTACACATGATGCTCCTGACAGAACTGACTGCACTATCAAGTTTTAGGTGAGAACTACCTTCAAACAGTCCTGGTGATAGTGTTATTATTACAGCAGGTTTAATAATTTCAAGTGGCAGCACTTGTCAAAGATGACCAAAAAAAGTAGCATGACTCAGCTCCAAACACATTTGAAAGAAATAAATATAATTTTGGTGATATGTCTTATTTATTGTCAGTGAGTACACATAGAATGCAAGGGAGGCACATAATTTCAAAGACCTTAAAAAATTCAATTAAAGCATATATCAGATAGTTTATGACCTATAAACTGGAGCAGCTGATGTGTCTTTGAACACTGTTAAGAGAGTTTGGGTGTGAGTTTGGGGCGTAAGTTAATTATGTTCTCTGCAAGCCTTGCTGCTAACTAAGTAGTGAAAGGAAAAGGTCTCCATGTGCAGGAAATGAGGTAGGACAGGCACACAAGGGAAGAGCTATCTGCCAACACCACTGTCCCCCCCCAACCAGGGACAGAGCAAGGCAGATGTTTGTTACTTCCAGTGCTAAACAATAAGAAAATCCTTAAGGCATGACATTAAAAAGTTAAACTCTACCTTCAGTGGCGTGGTCAAAACCTTCCTGACTTTACAATCAAAACCAAGTTGCTCAGAATTTTAAACAACTTGGAAAATATTCCTTTTCACATGAGTGATCTTAGAATATAGAAATTACTTGTTCTCCTTTTGGGACTAAAAGATGTCAGTTCATCACCATTTTCACTCTGATGAGTGCATATGTCCCATGGTTATACTAATATTTTGCTAAGTTTTTGTTCCTTTATTTCTATTTTCTGTTGAAGACTGTTTTGAAGTCTTATATGCACTTTGCAGGGGTGTAATCAAAGAGAGAGGAATGTCCGTGATAAATTCAGCAGTCCTTCATTACTATTCTGAAAATAATTTGACTGATAGTCCTGACAGTTGGACTTTTGTCTCCAGCCATCCGTTAATGGACTTGTAAATTCTGACAGATTTTAGTGTACTGGTTACCCTAAAGCCATTTCAAGAATTACACTTCTAGATTTAGTAGTTACTCTAACTTTTATTCCCATCACCAGTTACCTTAGAGCATGAATGCAATATATCATCCTAGGGATGTTTTTCCTATCGTAGACATCTGTAGTCTCTGGATAAAAGATCTGAAAACCAAAGAGCACACAGTTAAAGTAGCAGACACATTACTGAGAAGAGCAGTAGCTAAAATGAGAACCATACCTTAAAACTTACAAAATTTCAGCTGTTACTTCTATACAGTTATGAATCAAGTCTCTTCTGATCTTATCTTTATCAGTAGTTTCCAGGAGGAAGAATTTATGAAAGTATAAAAGCTACTTAACAGGGTGGGGGCAGGGTGTGGGAGGGAAGGGACACAAGCAGGCAGCATTTCTGCTAGATTTTCTGCAGGACCTTTTCTAAAACTCATTCCCAACAGGGCTTGTCCTCCTACAGACACCCAAAACCTGGGACAGTTACTATTTGCAAAGCCTCACTGCGAACGAAACCTATCAAGTGTGGTTTTAAAAGGCAAAACTGATTGCCAGCACCCCTAACTCTGAATGCATCACCTACAAAGAAAGATATTCAGAGAAAGGAATATAAAGGAATTTAGCCAAAAAGTCACATCATAAGTTCCAACTCTGGTTCCACCGCTAATTTGTTCCTGGCCTTGGTCCCAGTCACTAAATACTATTTCTCCACAAAAATAAAAGACTTAGCTAACTGTGAGAGTTGGCAGTGTGCTTCCAGCCCAGGCAGGGCACTCTGGGCTGTGCTGCCCCACAGTTAATAGGACAAGACCAAGTCAGGAGCACAGTGCCTTCTTCATAATTTGCTCACAGCAGCTTTGGGAAGGACACTCAGGAAAGCTTTTGGCTACGACCATCCTCCGCAACAGAAGTGAAACCTTTCAGAGGAGGAATGTCAGGGTGGAAGTCAGCCAGCTGAATGGAGGACTCGAGTTAGACAAAAAAGCCTGACCTGGAATGGCAGGACCCTCCCCCACCTGTGGCATTCCTGATGGTGGACATGGGTGCCCTTATCTGCTTGTAGGCACCTGCAACAGGTTTGCTCCCAACGGCTGAGCATTAGTCCCTGCTGCCCTTCAGGCAGCCATTTGAGCATCCCTGCTATCCCCAAGACCACAGAGCCCAGGGCAGTGCCAGGACTGTCCCAGCACCCCGGGGCAGCTGCCGGGCAGCATGCGGGTGCCAAAATAAACAGTTTTGTGCTTCCAAACAGCTCTTAAAGGATTTTCATCTGAAAAAGACTCACTGATGCCCAGAAACAGCAGCAGAGGGGGAAGATGGCAAGCGAAGACCCACAAGGAAGAAGATAAATACGAGAGATGGCCCAAGAAAGCAGCTGTCAAAAGAGGAGCAGCAGTATAGCCACGCAGATGCGCTGGAGTGTGCAAGGACAGTCTGGAAACAGGGTAGAGGCAGAGAAACTGGGACATACATTCAGAGGAAGAGGCAGCAAGAAACACAAATAGAAGTGGTTACTTAAAGGAAGAAAATAAATTTAAGTTTTCTGTTTTAAAGCCATATTCCTTTCAGGTTACCACAAAGACTGTGCTAGCAATAAGATGTAGCTAGACAACTGCCAGTGTCCCCATTTGGCTTCCCACAGAAGTGCCCTAAGCACTTCCACCTACAGCACTCACCCGCAGCAGCCTCAGCCCACGCACACCAGCAGCAGTAGCACACAAACAACACTCCCACTGCTTTCAGCATTACTTTCTCTTCTGACACCTTTACTGAGTTACCCCTTCCCCATGGACGTGCTGTAAGCAGCCAATTGTGCTCGCGCAAATGAAAGGGAATCTCAGCGAGTCAGTGTCCTGAGCCAGTTTCTTTGCTAAACTTTGAAGGCTTACCTTAGGCAGGCCAATGGACTCCATCGCTCTTAACCACTGCACAGTGTTGTCAGTGTGCCGAAAATGAAGGCCAGATCTCTATGGGAAGCGTAGAAGAAAAAGATGACAAAAAATAATCACACAAAGCAAATTCTTTAATTATTGAATCTGCCAATCCTTCCCAATTTTATATCCTGATGTCAAGTTTAGGGAATTCTCCCTTGTTTGAACCTGGAGACTAAAAGCATCAGAGCCACAATCCTGCTAATGATTTGTTCGGATGCTTCAGCAGCCCTGTGCCGTCCAGCTCATTCTTTTACATATCATAGGCCAGATCTGTACCCATCTGGGGTCACTGTGGCAGAAGCAGCCATTTGTACATCCCTTCAGCAGTATGGGAGGTAAAAGGCTGGCTGTCAGATACCAGGAACCACTGACTCCAAAGTACAGAAGTGGCAACATTGCTCAGCACTGCTGTGAAGGACAGGCAAGGAACTCTTAAGTCATTCTTCAGGCCTGCCTGAATACTTGATCTACCAGCTATGTGAGCATTCATGAAAAGACCTAAGAGGGAATGTTTGGAGGGGTTTTTGTTTGTTTGGGAAGGGTTGTTGGGATTTTTATATTATTTTTAGAAGGGTAAAGGAGGGCAAAAACTGAACCCAATATTTCGGAGATTTTTTCAAAAGAAGCATTTAATTCCATGGTTTGTTAACTATCTGGCACCTAGAGCAGGTTAGTTTCTCAACTCTCAAACAGCCACCACAGATTACACCTTAAAAACACCTCTGTTTCAAGTTTTTCTCAGCCTCTTTTACATGTTAAGATAGTGGATTCCACAGTGAGACTACTGCATATGCATATATATTTCTACATTATTGAGGATCTCAGAGTTAACAAACACCCTGCACAGGTAGCAAGCTAAACAATTACTGGTAGCTTGGGTTTTTTGCTCCTAGTGTTGAATTCGGTAAAACACGCAGTTGTAATGAAATGAATGTCCTTCCACACAAGATGAAGAAAGTTTAGAGTAGTTACCAAGTTTAATTACTGAATTACTTTTAGCTCCTATTCTGAATGAGAAATAATTGTATAAATGGTAAATCTCATAATCACTGGAGCCAGAAATGTAATTTGTTCATCTTTAAAAACAGTAAGTGACATCATGCTGGTTTCTTAGTGCTGTGCATCTTCCATGTGGTCCAGACAGTCTTACGAGGGATGCAGAAAGTTAACCATGTTTGGGTATCTTTAAGAGCTGGAAGACAGACACTATATTCTTTTTTGTCTTGTTGACAACAGGACTAAAGAAGCTATTACCTTATAGCGTGCCTGCTCCACATCGTAGATCTTTTTGTCTGACACCACATTAGGGGCAAAGAATTTCGCGAGCTTGGCAAGGTAAACACCATTTCTTAAGCCTTCTTCCAGCTCTGTAGTTGGGGGCAGCTCTTCTTCCAAACAGACTTCCATCCATCTACAGAGGCACCATTTGAGAAACCATCATTACATCCCATTTTAATAGTAGTGACAATTTTCACCCATAACCATCATACTTTCAATGTCACTAGCACAACGTAATCATAGGATAAAATGGTGCAGGCTAAGGAGAAATTCTTGCATTAAATTGCATAGAAGATCAAAATCATATCTGCATCTTGTGGTTGTGACCCATCGATAACCAAACAAAATGCTTTGAAGTATACATTCCCCAAGGGGTAGGAAGTCAGGTCTTTTGAACACCACTGGGCTTTTAAATAGGTAGCAATTTAAGAGGAAGACAGAAGAAAACAGAGTCCATGTATTACCAACCTCCCTAAAAAACTGTGATAGCTATGCCAGGGCTGAACTTCATCAAGCCCAGCAATGTGGTGTGCAAAGCTAGTTCCAGCAGCTGATGTGGTCTGCAGCCCCAGCTCACAGCCATGCTCATCTCACTACAGAGCACTCCTTCCACAACATGCGGCAGCTTGCCACATTCACCTGTGAAACACATGGCGCCAGGGATGGAGAAAGGAGCAAAAGCCTTTTGTTGAAACACCCATGGTACTTCATGCATTTGAAATCTGCCTGGCACCGTGTTGGCTGAAACACTCCTACTGCTTATAAAGTTGGCTGGCTTCTGGTCAAAGAGTGACTACATCCTTCAAGGTGGTAAACAAGTTATGTTTTTGAGGTTTAGGTGGGATAGACACAATACTATACAGAAAACAATGATTACTAAATACATAAACAGTTTTAAGGCCAGTAACAGACATAAACCACTATTATCCAGTATGATTATATTGAGTAGCGAAGAGAAACTGCTACCAATGCACTTCTGGAGATTAGCATCCTAATCACTGGAACAGAAGTTCCATACGTTGGTGGCCTAAGTGTTTTAGTCCTATGATATTATTAATTCTAGCAGCTAAATCACATTACAAAAGCTATAAATCTGGTTAGTTCTTTTCCCTTTTTCTTCTTGGGCAATCTCTGCTGTTGTTAGAAGGACATTACTACCATTACAAATGGACAAGAACAAAGCCGATGACATTAGTTTGCTTTACTTACTGTCGCTAAGGCTGCCTTGCTGTGTGATACTGTATTACAAATCCAACATCCCCTCCACAGAGGTGACATCAGAAACCAGAAAGCTGGGACCCAAGTTGAAAATAAGCCAATTTTTCCCCCACCACGGAGAAGAAAAAGCTCACTACATGATTTTGTTTCACATTAAAACTCAAGATAAATGACCTACTCCATTACACTTTTGGATTTGTTACAGGACATATGAAAGTTGTTTCACTGAAGTGCAGACTACCCAAACAGCTCTTCAGGAAACCACCAGCCATAAATCTGGGACAATTTCACACAAAACTGCATGGAGCAAGTATCATTAGGAGAACTGTAGTTTGCAGTATGAAAGCTGCTTCAGTGAGGAGAATTGTATCCCTGACACGTTCCCCTGCTCCATCCTGGATTGCATGTTTATGTGTTATGGGCCCATGCCCAGGGGCCCAAAAGTCTTCCTTATTAATGACATTTTATAGGCTAAATAGAGACACACACTAAAGCAAAATGTCACAACATAAGTCTTCTCAACAGAGAACACGGAAGAATAAACAAAATGTGCTCACAGAAAATGCAGATTTCACCTGAGCCAGTTAAGCTCTTTCTATAATATACTTCCTAAAATATGTCTGGTAGAAAAAGAGAGAAGCTTGCTGAGCCACAGGAGATATTCACTATGAACTGAAGCTGACCCTGTTTGTCCAATGGACCATCTCCAGCAAGATGAACTGAATATGCCCACAGAGCTGCATTTGGTGCCTTCCTTCTAACCTTCATATCAACTTTCCCCTGGCCCAAAATCACCCGGTCCTGAAGCTACCCCTAAAAAGCTAGTCAAGTCCTGCTGTTGCCTTTCCCTCACCAGCAGCTCCTTTGGTCTTTTCCTTAACCATACATCTGAGGTTCACCAGCAGAAGGAGCTCTATGTGCCAGCAGTGGCTCAGATATTACATTTAATGGTCTTAGAGCTGAATGTCCATTAGAGAGGCATGGTTCTAAGTGCTAATAGTTACACAGGCAAGACATTAGGAGAGCATGGCAGCCTTCAGAGCAGGTCTAGTCTATAATTTATAACCCTCTGAATTCCTATTCTTGTGACAAAGTTTACTATTCTTAATGGAAGGCAAAGGAAAGGATGTATTTGAGTGTGTTGTCTCTGGCTTTGTAAAAGGGTCCTCATAAATTTGAGTGGATCCCCAAGCTCTAGATGAGATGCTAATCTAAGGTGAAAGCTACTCCATAGCTTTTCAAACGTTCTATTATTCAACAACAGCAAGATTGTTTTGGATTTTTTTCACCACCATGGTGATGAGCCTTTAAGATTAATCTGGAACTATCCTGTTCTGAATAGGGAGGTTACCGTGTCTAGTGATTAAATGAATACACCAAGGAACAAACACGAAGTGTTATGAGGAAGCAAAGAAACCTGACAAAAAGCATAATGTAGAATCCAAGTCTCTTTTTAGAAGGAGAACATTAGTAATTCAGTAGGGGAGAAAAAAAAGACAAATAAATTAAGCAGACCTTGAAAAATGCAAAGAGTTTCCATTTATAGATAAAAACCAATGTGATATCTATTATATAGAAATACTGACAAACATGTAATAGGGCAACTAACTCACAGATTTTGAGAATCAGTCTCAAGGACTAACTAACTATACAGCTGTAGCTGTATTACTTCTAAGACAGATTTTACCAGTGTCTGGAAGTTGTAGAACTTCACTACAAGATCTACTGTGAAAGGATTTACTCCGTCTTGCACATGTTTAATCACAGGAAGGAAAATCCTCAGGATTTGCATTAAATCCTGCAAATATACAAACAAACTCATAAGTTTTAGTTATGCAAACAGCTGCCCAACTCTGTTAATCTCTCTGCTAGTATTTATTGAGATATCTGTAACACTTCTCAGCAGTGTGTCAGTAAGAGCAGTTTTGCTCCCTTTACACCAATTCATCTAAAAGGGACTTGTGGTTTTAAACAGGAAGAAGCACTACTTTAGGTTTCCCTGGTGTTCCTCAGAGGTCAGTACTGGGACCGGCACTGTTTAACATCTTTGTCGGCAACATGAACAGCAGGATTGAGTGCACCCTCAGCAAGTTCGCAGAGGACCCCAAGCTGTGTGGTGAGGTCAACACGCTGGAGGGAAGGCATGTCATCCCAAGGGACCCTGACAGTCTTGTGAGGTGGATCTGTGTGAACAGCATGAAGTTCAAGAAGGCCAAATGCAAGGTCATACACATGGCTCAGGGCAATCCCAAGCACAACTACAGACCGGGTGGAAAATGGATTGAGGAGCAGCCTGGAGAAGGACTTGAGGGTGTTGGTGAATAAGCAGCTCAGCATGACCCAGCAATGTGCACTTGAAGCCCATAAAGCCAACCATATCCTGTGCTGCATCAAAAACCAGGATGGCCAGCAGGTTGAGGGAGTGGATTCTCTCCATCTGCTTCACTCTCGCAAGACCCCCACCTGCACACAGCTCTGGAGTCCAAACACAAGGACATGGAGCTGTTGCACTGACTGCAGAGGAGGGTCACAAAGATGAGAGGGCTGGAGCACCTCTCCTATGAAGACAGGCTGAGAGGATTGCGCTTGTTCAGTCTGGAGAAGAGAGAAGGCTCTGGGGAGACCTTATAGTAGCNCTTATAGTAGCCTTCCAGTACCAAAAGGGGGGTCCTACAGGAAAGTTTATCAGGATGTGATAGGGTAAGTGGTAACAGGANCCAGCAATGTGCACTTGAAGCCCATAAAGCCAACCATATCCTGTGCTGCATCAAAAACCAGGATGGCCAGCAGGTTGAGGGAGTGGATTCTCTCCATCTGCTTCACTCTCGCAAGACCCCCACCTGCACACAGCTCTGGAGTCCAAACACAAGGACATGGAGCTGTTGCACTGACTGCAGAGGAGGGTCACAAAGATGAGAGGGCTGGAGCACCTCTCCTATGAAGACAGGCTGAGAGGATTGCGCTTGTTCAGTCTGGAGAAGAGAGAAGGCTCTGGGGAGACCTTATAGTAGCCTTCCAGTACCAAAAGGGGGGTCCTACAGGAAAGTTTATCAGGATGTGATAGGGTAAGTGGTAACAGGATTAAACTGAAAGAGGGTAAAGTTAGATTAGACATTAGGAGGAAATCCTTCCCTGTGGAGGTGTCCAGAGAAGTTGTGCCCCAGCAGTGTTCAAGGCCACATTTGGCAGCCTTGTGTAATGAAGGATGTCCCTGCCAATGGCAGGGGGGTAATGGAACTAAGTGTTCTTTGAAGTCACTTCCAATCCAAACCGTCCTGTGATTCTATGATAAGACTATGAAGTCTTGCTTTAAGACACAGTTCAGTGAATTTATGAAAGCTATTATGTGACATCTTGCCATAACAGAGGTAGACTGGACTGAAAAAAAGAAACCCTTCTACTTCTGTTTCTTTAAGTGAAACAGAGAATATCCACCTGACAATAAGGATTTATAGGTATCTTTGGAGCAATTTATTTCTCCTCAGGGCAAAAAAAGCAGTATTGCCTTTGGCTCACACACTGTTTTCCTGAGCACAGTACTGCAGCATCAGCATCAGATTTAAGTCTGTTGCAGAAACCGTTCCCCACAAAAACTAGTTAATACCATGACTATACAAGAAGGGCCTATAATTCAGTATCTGACATGATGTTTTTCTTCAGTATGAAGCCCATGGAATAAGACTACTATAACTATCAAATGTGCACAGGGATTTCTGCCATTTCTTTTTATACAATGCAATCCCATAACTGCTGCTGTTATGTTAACAACCTATGTTGTTATTTTTCATATATGCCATGAAAAACTGCCAGTGGTAAGCATGATGGTTGACTTGGTCACTCCTTACAGCTAAACCCAAACCCCACTCCATGGTGGAGGAACAAACAGGAATCTCAGGAAACAGACTAGAAGATGCAGACCAAAACATCAATGAAGTCCTGGATAGCACCATCAAAAATTCGCTGTCATTGGAACAGCCCTGCAGAGCTACCCATGCCAGTTTTAGTCTTACCAGTTGGGTTCAAAACTTGCATAAACAGCTGTTTTTCCAAAGAGAGATACTTGGGACCATGCAGCAGTACAGACATACAGCCTGCTTACGTTTTGACAATACTACAGTACTTGCCAGTACAGAAACCTAGGATTTTCCTTAGACAAAAACTTGAACCCAGACCTGATCAATGGAAATATATCTCCAAAACTTTAATTCCATTATATAGTACTGGAAGGCCTGCCAGGAGTGAACATTGAGGTAGAACTTCTTTTTGCTTTGCTCAATTCTGATTTGACCCTTGGCAACCTGAGGCAGAGCAGTTCAGCAGTGAGTTTCTGGCCAGATAACAATGACGACTTCTGTGTCAGACCCACGAGCAGTAAACAACATGCTGCTCATCAAGAGATTCCAGTTTCCACATCTGGCCATGCAAAACAGCAGCAGTATAGCAAGCTCAGCCTCACAGTTTAAAAGCAAAAAAACCCCAACCCTGAAGCTTATTCAAGGCAAGGGTCAAGGGAACTGGAAGCATCAGCAATGCACTATGAACTTAACCCCTTATGAAGTTGTCATTGACAGTCTGTGTGGTCAGCAAAGGAGAGAACATGTATAACCCATGCAGAGCTCAGATTTGGCACACATTGGATATTGCAGCAAGATTTATACTTGCACTGTCCTGTTCTTTTGAATTTATGCAGCAAGATCCAGATCCAAGGGCACCAGGTTTTACCTCCTGGAGAAACAGAGACAGGGCTCCAGAGCCAAAGCTCAGAACACCGAATCCTACTTTGAAAAAGGTAAAGACAAGGTTACCACCTTTACTACCTATGCATTCATTACCTCCCTGGCTCACAGCCACAGCCTTGAAAGTCCGGTTCAGCATACACGTACTGTGGGGAATTGAAACTGACTGTTGAACTAAAGATTGCAATACAGCTTCTCATTCCAAAGATACAGTTGCTAGAAAAATAAGGGTAAGAGTCCCAAAATAAAATGTTAGATTCTAACTTAAGTATCTGTGTAGTGGTGGGATTATTTTAAAGCCATAGCTTTTTATTGGAAGGTACTTAGAAATATACAACAGTCTGACACATGATCTCATCTCAACTCTTCATTTGCTTCTGTTTTTTTAATGGAGAATTACTTTTTTTTAATCCCCTACCAACAGTCCCATAAACATCACTTTAAAAAGTAGTGAGAGCACCACAGGAGTGAGCTAGGCATGTTGCTTGGCTGAGCAGGAGTAGCAGTGGCAGCACTGATGTGTTTATAAGGAAAGACTGTGCCTTAACTTCGGAGTTTATTCTCATTAGAGAGCAAGCTTTAGCGTGATACAACTCCCAAACTAGAAACCTTTAGAAAAACACCGTTTCAAACAGCCACAGGCTATATCCAGTGCAAATGCATGCAAAGCTTCCAACCATTCCATGAAAACAGGTATAAGGCAATTTGAATACCAACACAGCAAAAAGTCTGAGTTGTAGAAAAACCCCTAAGTCTGCACAAGCTTGGAAGCTCCACTGAGAGGCTGTGGAGAACAGCCACAAATCAGGCAGCTGAGAGAACTGCTTTTTTCAGACCCTTCTTCCCCCCACACCCTCACATTCTGGTGCATTCAGCCCCAAATCTTCCTTACCCTTGGGACCCTTGGCTCAAGTTGGAGTTACAGCCCTCTGTTGCGTTCTTGCTCCTCTAGCCAGTCTTCTAAATTTGAGACTCTAGATTCATACTGCAGTGACAGTCTCTACTAAATGTCAAAGCTTTACCCATCCTAAAAGCATAGTTTTTCTGAAAGAAGGGAACATTTTGTGATCTTGTCACTGAAGCAGTGTGGGGATGGAAGGTCATGGTAATGCAAGCCACGCCAGTTTCTGTTTCCCTTATGTCACGCAGAAGTAACAAGAAGATAGCACTGTGGAGGACACCATACATCTGGTTACACAAGGTCTCAGAATTTCAGCAAACCCTTTAGCAAGAGATTTTGTTTTAACTTGTGTGCATAATGTTTTACCCTTCCGCAAGTCACTTGGAATTTGGATTTGCATACCTGTCTCCAGGTAGTATTAGATTTAGCAGCATCAACATATTTTCATGAATATGATTTCAGAGAGAATACTGACTTCCAGTAAGAGCCACAGTGAAAACTACGAAACATTCTCTTATGTATTCTTTGTGCATAAGTATTAAAGTGATAGGGATCTTACTGTGCGTTACTGCATTTTGTTGAGTTGTGCACACCTGCATGAAGTTTGTTGCAACATCAATTTCCCTGATCAAAGCCCTTCTGATGCACATCATATTTAATTTAGATGACTAGAAGTGAGCAGCGGTGACATCTTGCCCGCCCTGTACAGTACACTAAACCAGTAATAAATCATTTCAGAGGCGTTTTTGCACACCAGGTTTCAGCTGCCATGGCAACACTGCCATATTTACAAAATAACCATAGAGGTGTTATAAAACTCTGGTTCACAAGATGGCAGCACAATTACTACTTGTTGTTTTAATCTGTTTTATTCCAAGTCATCCTTTATGTGGGTTAATCAGTGATTAGAGTCCACAAGGAAAGGTGCTGCTCAGGCAACCCACTCCGGAGCCCCGGGAAGGCCCCACAGCCAAGTTTACTCAGCAACTCTCTGGTGGGTGAAAATTAAAATATAGTTAGGTACTCTCCAGCAACACCCCAACAAGTAACAGCAGCACTCAAAGGTGTGATGGCTGACAACACAGTCCCCCAACTTTGCAATCAGAAATCCCTTGTTTTGCTGTCTTCTTTGTTTGCAAGGACATTACTATTTAGCACCAGGTATCAACCACAAACTGGAAGACTGCTCTTTGAGGTAAAGAGATGAGCCAATGCTAACAAAGCTCAGACTGATGGTCACAGATGCCTCATCTTATCTCACTGCTCTTGGCCTGGCTCAGAACTGCCAGGGGCTGGGGACAAATGCTGAAGAAGTGGAGTAGAAAGCGGTACAGGGAAGGGAGCTTGCCACACTGGCAGAGGCTGAACAGCCAGAGCAAGTTTTTCTTCCCAAGAAACCTCACAGGTTACCTGACAATGAAGTGGAAATATTAAGTCATTGTCCAAATGAGTCAGGGGAAAAAAGTAGGTGAGGAAGGTATGGTCTGAAGTGTCCCTTGTTTTTTCATTTGGATAAGGGGCGAAAGGGTGAAGAAGTCCCCTCCTAAAAACCTCACATGCTGTGCAAGTTAAGACAACTCAGACTGAATTGTGTCACCTGGCTGCAGAGCCTTGACCACTTTTAACAGCACTTTCTCCAATGGGCAGAGATCACAGCAGCAGAAAAACAAATCTTTCCTGTGTTAAGTCTGGGGCTGGTGGTGGCTCAGTGGCCCCTAGGAAGCATAATTTCAGACAGATGACAGACTCAAACCACAAATGAAATTTCAGGTAGTGCAGACAAGCTCCACAGTGAATCCCACAAGCAACAGAAAATCTCCTGCCAGCCCTACAAATCAAATCATTATTTCATGTGAAAAGGAGATAAGACAAGTTTGCCATGTGAAGTTACCTAGACTTAGCATTTCACCAGCCTGTCCAGACAGTGATTTGATACACAAACACATTTTTATACAGTACAGCATTTGTTCACATGGAAATGCTGCAAAAAGACAACTTTTTCCCCCAAACACACAATGTTTGCTTTAGAAAAACACTGTGATTGCAGGCTCCAACATTGTAGTTTAGACTTGCACATTATGTCTTGCTACATGCTACTGCAATTTGCTTTGCTCCGTTATGTCTTCTATGGCTGCAGTATGGTAATAAGGCTTCATTTAAAGTACCCTCTCAAAAAAACCCAACCCCCCCCCAGCAATTTTCATTATGCAATAGACCTACTAACCTTAATTCACAGTTACGGTAAGTCTTAACCCAAAGTCTGTACCCTACCCTGGCAGTAATTATCAAAATCCATTGAAAAAAATCAGAGCTATAGTCTTTATGGAATGATCTAGCAGTGACTTTGATGAAGTTACTACTAAATCTAAAACAAACCTGCCTATCAGGAAACTTGCATCTTTTGTTCACCCTCTCTCACACTCCAGTGCATCATCAGGTGTGCTGTTTCTAACAGCTGTCAAGCTAGCCACACATGGAAGGACAGATAAAGAAACATCAAAACACAGTCATTTTTACATCAAGATATTTTATATGCCTGTTACCACTTATCAGTACTTTCCATCCAAGTATTAGTCCTCAGCTGTCTGAAGGGACATGCCATTACCTTTCTTTGCCAGGAAGATGAAAGACATGATCATCATGTTTATGCCTGTAATCAACAGTCTTGTAGGGTAGAAGAGTGACCAAGTGAAGTACCTCTGGTGTAGATTCAGCTTGCGTGTTGTGTGAGTGATAACCAGCTAGAGAAAGACACAGCTCTGCCTGCAGGCCTACATACTTATACGGCAGCTGATGCAAGTGTAACAGCAGAAACTCCCAAAGGAGGCACAGGCTGAAGAGTCTGTCGACCTATTGCAGAGCAAGAAGCTGAACTCAAGTATGGCAGAAGGCAAGATGCTGTTCTGCATCCTTAACCAGTTCAAGTCCACTGGTTCAGATTGTATTTTACTGTCTAATATCTGACAAAGGTTGCTTTTGTGAAAGCAACTACCAGCAAGTATACAGCAGGCACAGAAACCACAAAATGACCCAAGAAGTAAATTTACTAGACAGGCAGCTAGGACTCTTTAAGAGAGGTGCAGGACAGCAGCCAAGTGAGAATTAAGAGACATGGATGAGAGAACAAGTTGTTAAAGAAATGAAAAGACTGAAAGAACCAGCTTGTGAAAGGCTGAACTGTTGTTAAAAGCAGTTAGTGTTATGTAAACACTGTGAAACAGCAACAAGAGGGAGTTCGCAAAGTTTAAACTTTGTCCCATGTCAGAAATAAACACAAGACAGGAATAAGTTTAAAACCAAGGCATTTAGGAGAGAAACTCCATGCCCAGCACCTGCAGTTACCTTATCTTTTTTTCTTTCCAGGGTTATGCAAGCAACACTCTCCTCCACTATTTTCCCTTCCAGCGGCTAGAAAGGGACTACTCCCCTACCTACTCAGTAACAACCTATAAAATTCTGATAAGCATATGGGTACAGTCCAGGCTTGCAGTAGATGTAAGAAAGTGTAGGAAGTAATATAACAGCATTTAAATCAAACAGTTGAAAACTCAAGAAATTTGTGGTATTGCTTTATACTAGTGAAGATAAGGAGCCTTCATATTACAGAAAACCTGCAAAAAAGCCAATAAATCCTAAGTGCTCAGCATTGCATCCTCCAGGACCTTATGACTATCCCAGTTTTTTTAAAACTACACAGTGGTTTTTACAGGCACCTGAAACAGCCAATTAGCACTTATTTACACTAAGGGTGTTACCCAAAATTTCTCTGCAGTACATACATACAAGCTCTTGGTGAAGACCTAGCTACAATTTGTCAGTGCTAGCTGGGATTTTTATTGAGGACATATGACTAAAAGCTGAATAAAACAGTCACTGGCATCTCAAACATCTTTCTGGACAGTTTTTAGGAGTCAGGGATAAAACCTTTCCTTTAAGAAGATGTACCTGAGATACTAAACGTTAAACCAAACTGATTTAGCTGCAATACTCCAACATCTTCCCCTGGAATGGTTTATATGGCTGCATTTAAATTGGCAACAGGACAGAGCAAAAGCAAACCTGTAGTTCAAAGACTAGGATAGGAAGAAAAGACTGATTGCCATCAGAATAGTAAAAATTTAACAGTGTAATTAATAGTATCAAATGCAACAAATACAGTGTCTGGTGACAGCATTTCAGTTGAAGGGTTTTGAGATCACCATTCCCAACAACTGTGCAAACAAGACAATCTCATCTCCAAAAATAAACAGTTAAATATCTCTATCAATCTGAGTAATCATCAAGTGATTAAAATCTACAATATATGCCCCAGTGTTCAGGTTACCCAAGACAGTAAAAGAGGCTCATGAAATACTTAATAAGCTAAGGCCCTGCCAGTCACAAGATATGAGGCTCTGGCAAACATGAGCTACCTGGACTCCACCTGATGTAAAGGCAAACAGGCTTATAGGCACCATGCACCAATCACAGAATCACAGAAT
>VZTU01028838.1:113055-164572 GCA_013400835.1 Zapornia atra | reverse complement strand
TTTGAGTTTACTCATAAGCTCCTTGCTCATCTATCGTCTTGTCTTTGTTAGAACACTTCTGCCGTAACATTTTCCCATTTTTAGGTATTCTGAAGTTTCCAGTTAACTTTAAAGGGCACCCACTTATTTTAGGGTTGAGTTCCATCAGATAAAGAAGAAATGGCAGAAACATGGTAGGACAAGTTAAAGTGGCTTGAAAGGAGCAATTTCTGCCATGAAGCATAAGGTCTAACTCCTTATTTTATCTTGAAGGTATTTGGGCAGCAGTGTCTTTGGTGGGAGATTTCCCAGCAAAATTGGATCTGAACTTTTAGATATTCTAGATCTATTTTTAAGCTGCCTGGAAAGACATCTGTGCCAGGGCAACCAGCATCTATCCATCTATTCTTGGAAATGAGGTTAAGTTTATGTAACTGATGCTGTGGATTGACTAGAGTAATGGAGGAAGATCTCAACCTGTCTAAGCAGTAAATGATCTGAACTACTTTCTGTATTGTGATTGATGATGGCTGTCAAATCAAGCTGCTGAAGTATCTCAGGCTTATTAGTAGGGGTGAGATCCATTGAATTATTCAGGCTGGGTTTCATCTGGAACAAACTTTTAGTGTTTGGCACACACCCATAAATGTCTAGGAAAGGACAAAGGCCCAGCTGACTGCTCTAGTGATCGCTGGGTTGCTGGCTATTAGCTCAATGCTGCTGACACTGTGTGAAGGTAAGAGCTACCTCACATGAAAATGCAAGTTGCAGGAAAGTAGGGAAGGAAGGAAGGAAGGAAAGGGCTGGGGAAGAAGGGGAAAAGAAGGGAAATGTAGTAATCCCTTTCCTTTCCTCTGCACAGAACATGTGATACTTGGTGCAGTTGGTATTGCTCATCTGACAAAAAGTGTTTAAACAATTTTGAACTTTCTGTGGAATTAGTATAAAATAGCAGTGCTTAGAATAGCACACTGTTATTAATTCTGAAATTGTTTCAAAGTCCTCCTTTTCCTCCCACTCCACACATTACATAGACACAGTTACTGTTATTTTTATGCTTAACTCCCGCTATATCTGAAAATGAACAATGGAGTATGCTCATATAATGGAATCAGGAAAAAAATACATGTATCATTGAGTTCTGCTCAGTTACACAGGTCTACAGCATGTGTGGAAAAGCCTGTTGTTCAGCTCTGAGCTGACACCAGTTCAACTGAAGGCAATAGCATCCCTTGCACTTTTTCAGTATTTGAAAATACAGAAATCAATTTAACAAAGTTCTATTGACTCGCTTGCATGAAATTATTGCACTGTCATCTGCTTTTCACAGAAGTAGATGTAAAGCTATAGATTTTTAGCCAAGCCTGTCAAATAATTGTGGTCATCTTGTAAATGATGAGAAGTGGGTCTTTAGAGAAGAGCTCTCGCTGGGATGTTGCAGTGTGTCCTGTTGGCACAGTGCTGGTGGGAGTGAGACATTCCTGCCCTTGGAAAGTGTGCCAAGCCTGTAGTGCCATCCAGTTCATTCTGGTCAGAGGAAGGTGTAAATGACCGAGTAGCAACTTCGGTGTGTTTATTTACTGGGATGCAAACCCTCGTGTGGCAGGCTGCAGGTATTGCACACTGGGAAGAGGAGGATAGGAAAGCTTGACGAGACCTTTGCCACTACTGTGCAAAATTCAACACAAGCAGATGTTGTGACACATATCTGTAGCAAGGGTCGGCTGCCAGAAAAAGAGGAGAAACTGGTCGACCGCTTTCTGTTTCTTTCCATGAGCTTGAATGGGGATGAGTTCAGGTAAATTAAGCCTCATGGGTTTTTGGTTTTCCTCAGATATTTTGGAACAGTCATCTGGGACGGTACTAATAATGTGTCCGATCAACTCAGCTTTTTACAGGAAAAAGTATTTGCACTTATGCCTGTGACTCAAAATAATTTCACTTACCCTATGAGTCAAATATGAATCATGATGGGTAGAAGCATAATTCCTGATTGTCTTATGATTACTTGCTTTTTCTTAAATGCCTGTGTATGTACTTGGCTAAATATTTGTTTATGGTCTATTAATATATTTTTACCTGTCTTTACATTTTTGAACCATAAACATTTTTCTTTACTGTGTATGAAAGTATCTTCAATATTGTTGTTCTCCAACTGTTCGTAACTCACCATCTGTACTGGCACAAAAGCATGCTAGGTCTGTTGTGAGGGATAGAGGCACAATTCAGGCCTAGGCTAGCATGGGATTGGGCATTGTAATAAGGTTATAAAACATTTTAGTCACCACTTTACAATTGTATTTGCTCACACAGGATTTCATAATGTGCATTCCACCTTACAGAGCTGGAGAAACAAGGCAGTCATATCTACATTAAGAAAAAAAGTTGGGTCAAAGCTTACATGACCAACAGGCCTGTGCATAGGATAAGAGAAGTATAAACATTTTTTGTGCCAGTGTTTTACAAAATGAACACGGTTGTCACTAAGGAGAGATTTGTCTTGGCATTCTTAATGCATGGCAATGGCACTTGTTAATTCTAGCTAAACAGCGTTCTGTTGGATAAATCTCACTTTTTTTCCCCTACAAATTTCAGAATTCAGTTTGCCATTATTAAGGAATCTGGGTTTTAACTGTAGCTATTTTACTGACAAATATTTGATTTTAGAACATGTCTGAGTAATAAAATTCAGGCTTAATGAAAACACAATATTTACAAATTTTGTACTGCTCCAGGGCTGTTTCCACAGTGTGACAGTGTAGTGGCTGTAAACAGAGACTAGGAATAGGGTGGCTGTATAGTTTTATGAAATCCTAGGTCTGTCTTCACTGATTGGGCCCTTGTGATCATTTCTTACAACATTGTCTATATGTATCACAGGCCATTTTATTTCTTCCATCTACTCCTGGACTGGGCCCAGTCCCTTGGGTATTCCTGAAAGGTATCCAACCTGGTTTTTATTACATTAATGTCCGTTTGGCTTCAGTTTCTCATATTCTGTTGCATCTGTATGGTCTTGGACACAAACTCAACAGAGTAGTGTCTAAATAGTGTGATGCCATGCTTGCCTGGAGATCCCTGGGTTAGTTTTGAGCAAGCTGGCCCGTGTCTGCGATGTAGGGCAGCCTTATACTGAGGTGCTAGCACAAATTCTGGAAGCAGTTGAGGAGGAGATGACACAGGGAATAAATAATCCTCATCTCTCAACTGGGCTTGTTTGCACTGCACTGCTGTGGCTGTACACCAGTAGCCTGACAAACACTAGCTAGTATCTCAGGCAGTGTTGCAGCATTTCCACAGTTTTCTGCTCTAGAGTGTTTTCTCCAATCTTGAATAATTTCTTTCACTCTTACTGGCACCCCAACTTTATTAACGCTGAGCTTATCAGTAACAGATCCACTAGCTTATATTCATTTTACAACAATCTGCTGGTCTAATATTACTCAGAGAAATTTTTCTGATTCATTTGTTTTGGCTGTGTGGTTTGTATTCATTGTTTCTAGATGCAAAAACTACATTCCACTGAGCTGAATTGTGATTTTGAGCTTTTGGCTTTTTTCCTTCCTCCCCTTTGATTTATTAGCCATTTCTCAATCTTTTTAACATGTACTTTATTGATCCTGTGTAGTTCTGATTTCTAGTCATATTTTGTCACACTGCGGTGCATCAAATGCCTTACAGAGCTCTGTGGATTACATCTGCTTATTTATTTTAAATCAACAATACTTAGCAATTAGATTTGTTTGACAAAACTAATCTATTTCTCATAAAACCATGTTGACTGATTTTAGTTAGATTCCTGCAATCCTTAATCATTGAAATTCCACCAGCTTCTCCTTGATTTTATCCAGGACTGATGTCATGCACTATGATCATCTTTTTGAATCCTTTTTCTGTCTTGCAAACACTTGTTACCATGAAGCCCATAATAGTGCATTTGTATACAGTAGCCAGGCAGTTGAGAATGCATTAATTAGTATATTACAGCAGTGGCACTTATTATCTATTATGTCATCATCAGAGAACACAATTAAATTATTGTGGAGTTGCTATGGTTTCCAAAGGAGGTACAGTGCAGACTAATTGCCTCAAGATTCCAGATGGTGCTGAATAATTCCTGAGCAAATGCCCCATCACCTCTGCCTCTCCTACGTCTGTATAGTAAACAAAACACTGATGAAACGGAGGCTGAGAATGTAGTGATTTCCCTTTATCAGTCTCCACAGGTTTCTGTTTGCCCTGAGCATATTTACATTCTTCAGACTTTATTGTTTAATTTTCTCCCATCTGTACAAAGATCCTAATGAATGAACTGCAAACAAGCATGTAAGAAAACTCTGCTGCTGGACATCTTGACTGCAAAGGCTTCATCTGCACTGTACCAGCAACTTTTTATCACCTGTCATGGCTATCCCGAGGATATGTTGGCTGGAAAGATGCCTGATCCTATCCACCCAGCAAGTAAACTACAAGAGACATTTTAAGAACTGTCCACACCCAAGATTTCCATACAGTCAAGTACTAAAACTAAGGTGATAGTAGCTGTAATTCAATAGTAGTTGTGCATGTTTTGTATTATAATACTTCAGTGACAATAGCTTTATAATTGCATGCAGTAATTATGCAAAATGATACAACTAAATCATGAGCAGAGTTATGCTTATTAATTAATTATATTATTAGGCAATTGATTTCGTAGTAGTGTATTGCTTAATCAGTAAATTCTTAATCATTGTAGTCTCTTACATCACTAATATTTCAAGCCTGTGGGTTAGAGGGTGTGAGTTAGACACATGAAGCAACAATGTCCAAACACACTTAAAACAGCAAAGATGTGAATATTAACTCTTATTTTGAAATGTTGGACCTTAGGTGCAGAAATATCTGTCTGCCTTGTCAGCTTGTTTATGTAAACAAGAAATTGCTTTAATCCATAGGAATTAGAGTCATAGAATCACAGACTGGTTTGGGTTGGAAGAGACCTCAAAGCCCATTGAGTTTCACCCCCTTGCCATGGGCAGGGACACCCTCCACTAGCGCAGGTTGCCCAAAGCCCCATCCAACCTGGCCTTGAACACTCCCCCTCAGGGAGGGGGCAGCCACAGCTGCTCTGGGCAACAACCTGTGCCAGGGACTCACTGCCCTCATAATGTAGAATTTTTTCCTAATGTCTAATCCAAGTCTCCCTTCTTTTAGTTTAAACCCATTGCCCCTTGTCCTATCATTACACTCTCTGATAACCAATCTCTCTCCAGCTTTTCTGTAGGCACCTTCGGGTACTGGAAGGCTTCTGGAAGGTCTCCCCAGAACCTTCTCTAGTCCAGGCTGAACAAGCTCAACTCTCTCAGCCTGTCTTCATAAGAGAGGTGCTTCAGCCCTTGGATCATCTTCGTGGTCCTCCTCTGGACTCGCTCCAACAGTTCAGTGTCCTTATTTTGGGGATCATATAGCTGGATGCAGTACTCCAGATAGGGTGTCATGAGAGCAGAGGTGGAAAATCCCCTCTCTCAACCTGGCGGTCACGCTGCTTTTGTGCAGCCCATGACAGTTGGCTTTCTGGGCTGCTAGCACACATTGCTGGGTCATGCTGAGCTGCTCATCCACCAACTCCGCCGAGTCCTTCTCCTCAGGGCTACTCTCAATCTATTCTCCTCCCAGCCTGTAGTTGTGATTGGGGCTACCTCAATTGAAGCTCCATTTGCAAAGATCTTTAAATTTCTTACTCCTGTATAGATTTTGGCTCATGTTTGATTCCATCAAAGGAAATAATTGAAATGCCCAGATCAGTGAAATATTACATTTCTTCCATTAAAGTACTAGCTTCTTAGAAAGACTGAAGACAGATTGCTTTCTCAGGTCAACAAATTGGAAAATAAAGCACTGTTAAATCATCAGCCAGTTCACCTTAGGAATATGTATGTTTCCTGAGATAACACATTCAGCTGCAGAGTTAGTTTGAGGATAATACATATAATTCTGGTATAGTAAAATTATTTCATTATAGCAGCTAGAGAGGTATGAAATCACTTCTTGCATTACACCATCTATTGATCATGAAACAGCAGATTGCATGGTTTATAAGTTGTTACAGAATGACTCACCTGTAGTCTATCTTGCTCCAGTCAGAGGAACTGTGTACTTGTATATGGCTAATAAACTAGGATGTTTCTGAACACAAATACTTATACTGCTGAAAGTTTGCAAGCTAAAGATTTTTAATAATAATTTTATTTTATTGTAAAAAGTAGTGATTTAACTCCTCCAAGGAAGGATCCAAGAAGGAGGTGGGGTAGAGAGGGCAGGGGAAGCGGTGAGGTTAAGTGATGGGGTAAGCAGTCTAAGCAGGGGATCAGAACAATGGACAGTATCAAAACCAAGACTGCAGAAGCTTTGCTCGATTTGCAAACATTTCTGCTCTGACTACTATATTTGCCACAAATTTTGAATTTGATTAAAATCTTTTAGATAACTGGTAACAACAAAATATTTGCTCCTGATGAAATTGCATATGAAACTAATGGAAATTGTTATATAAATGAGTATCCTTCTCATTAACATGAGCCAGCAGTGTGCTCTTGCAGCTCACAAGGCCAATGGTATCCTGGGCTCCATCAGAAGAGGGGTGGCCAGCAGGGTCAGGGAGGGGATTGTCTCTCTCTACTCTGCCCTCAGGAGGCCCCATCTAGAGGACTGTGTCCAGATCTGGGGCCCCCAATACAAGAAAGATGTGGAACTGTTGGAGAGGGTTCAGGGGAGGGCCACAAAGATGATTAGAGGGCTGGAGCACCTCCCCTACTAAGAGAGGCTGGGGGAGCTGGACCTGTTCAGCCTAGAGAAGAGAAGGCTGCAGGGGGAACCCCTTTGCAGCCTTTCAGTACCTGAAGGGCGCATACANGAAGTTTTTTACGGAGAGAGTGAGGTGCTGGAACAGGCTGCCCAGAGAGGTGGTGGATGCCCTGTCCCTGGAGGTGTTCAAGGCCAGGTTGGATGGGGCCCTGGGCAACCTTGTGTAGATCCAGGCCTGGAGGTTGGTGGTCCTGCCTGTGGCAGGGGGGTTGGAGCTCTATGATCCTTGGGGTCCCTTCCAATCCAAGCCTTTCTATGATTCTATGATTCTATGATTCTATGATACATTCTGGTTAATGGTGCCTGAAAGTGAAAAGTGTTTCAAGTTTGGAGGGGTTTGGACAGAGAAAGGGTGCAAGGACAGCAAACCTGACACTGAAACAGGAGCTCTAAGCTACGTAAAAATAGCTTGTCAAATTGAACAACGTATGCTGCAGGACTTGTGATATACGCATGAAATACATCAATATGTGTTTCTGTAAAACGATCACCAGAACTTCTGCTCTGAGGCAGCAACACTCTTCTGACTCCAGCTGATGACACCAAATTCAATTATTGTGCACCAAGGAAACCTACCAACTCTTGAAATCAGTTGTCTTGTGTATGCTGGCTAGTGCAGTCTTACAAAACAAGGATTACAGCCATGCATCTGCATGGAGGAAATTACTTTTCTTCCAAAAAGGAAAGTAACAAGAGACAATGAGGCGTCTCCTTCCAGGGAGTATGCATGTGTATACATCTACTCCAGATGTTGCCACAGACAAGCAGAACTTGCAGTTAAACTTCCTGTTTGTTCCAATTAAGTATTTATCAGTATAAAGCAGGAATTTTACAATACATATGTATTTTCAGTAATGCAATCCTGGTATCCTTTTAAGTTGTATCATCACACTATATGGTTACTTTTACATTACAATGAATGTTATTTCAGACCTATGAACTGTATTACATGATGATTACTATATGTAATCAAATGTGTAAAAATGACAATTTTTTTCAGCTATGATGTTTGGTTAAAGTATTTTCTGTATAATTGTGGGCATCATTTACATAAAAATAATCAATCTTTACTGCATGGACGAATAGTGGCAATACAGAGCTCATAAAAACATGGAAAGGCGTTCTATGAGAATTTCTTTGGTTTTGCTCTACATTTGACAAATTAATGCTTTTTAAAAAGCAATATTTTAATGCTGGCTCTAAGTAAATGCATTGTTAAAGCTGTATCCAAGTTTCCAAAGCCAAAAACCCCTGCTCTTAGTGTTCCTGACATGAACTTTATCCTATTTGCTCATGCAAATAGCTCCGTTCCCTGCTGCACCCTGCATTGCCCTTCAGTGTCAAGCTGCCAGCGGGAGAGAGCAGGAAAAGCCTCCACTTCACCACTTGACCTCTCTTGTCTCAGCGTGGTTTTAACCTTGTGGCTCACTGTGCTTCTGATATTTTATAAAGGAGAGCAGGACCCAAACAAGAAAAATAAAATTTGACAGGTGGTCTAGAGTTCAATTCTTTCATCAAGGAAGTGTGGGACAGACATTTGAATACTAACAGTGGGCCAGTTCAGGTCAGCGACATCCCCTACCACACTTGCTGTGTGGTTCGTCTTTGAGCTGTATAGAAAATCCAGCTCCTCTCAAAGTGACTTGGGTCTGTCACGAGGAGAGAAATTCCTAAATGTTACTGAGGATCTGGGTAATGGCGTAACTGTCATGGTTTTAAGCCCAGTTGACAGCTGAGCACCACACAGCTGCTTGCTCACTCCTCTCAGCAAGATGGGGAGAAAATCAGAAGAGTGAAAGTAGGAAAATTCACGGGCTCAGATAAAAGCAGTTTAATAGGAAAAAACAACAAAAAAGGAAGATTAGGATAATAGTATACAAACCAAGTGATGAAGAGCACAATTTCTCACCACCCAAAGTCAATGCTTCACAAGACACCAGCTAAAAACAGAACACGACATCGTATGGTATGGAATATCCCTTTGGCCAGTTTGGGTCACCTGTCCCAGATTCCTGGGTGCCCCCACCTTCTTGTTGGCAGGGCAGTATGAGAAGCTGAAAAGTCCTTAACTGCTTGGCAGCAACTAAAAACATGAGTTTGTTATCAACATTGCTCTCATCCTAAATCTCAAACACAGGACTACATTAGCTACCAGAAAGAAAATTACCTCTATCCCTGCCAAATTCAGGACAACAACATATATGACTATTTTGAAGATCACAGTGCTTCTGCAGGTTCTGCCATCCACACAGTGTTTACACCTGCCTTCAGAAATCCCATCTGCCTTTGTAGCAGGCAACATGGGCATCCTCATGAGAAAGATTGAAATTGACTTGGTCTGCAATGAAACATCAACATGTTATCACTAAAATGCCATGTAGGACAAATAAGGCCATGCAGACTAAAGATGCTGCTGTGTCCAGCACCTGTAAATAAGTTCACTCCTGAGGTCACTCCAAAGTGCAAGTCCTCCCACAGCAATGGGCACAGCACTTGCTTCCCAGCTGCCTATGGTGGCTTTCCAGAGGTTAAGCGATAGGGACGACCAGTGAACAACATTTTTGCACCTCACAGAATCAGCGTGAAGGTATTCTACAAAAGATTAGTGAGGTGCTCACACACTGTGGTTATGGGCACCCAGTAAGAACTGCCAGTAGAAACCCAAGTAAAGTGGCTGGTGGATTAGCAGGTACCAGATTTTGGGGTTCCTTTTCATTGGAGAGAGTAACTTACTATGTATGGCTTAATGACTAAAGGTTCTACCTACCCTATAGCCTACACAGACTGTACTGAGAATATTAAGAGAGATGCTAGGTGCTGTATGCACCTTGTTGCACCTCACCCCAAGAGGCTAGATTTATCAGTGCTTGAAATTTTGCTGTAAGTGTGACAATAACTGGTGATATTTAGCAAAAGAGTGAAATATTTGGAGATACTAAAACCTGAATGGACATAGTCCTCAGCAAACACATAACTACCAAAATGAAAGGATTGCATGAAAATGTCAGCTCCCATGAAAAACATGATTGGTCTCCATGCTGTTGCAGGGGAAGGTTTGAAAATATCAGTGTGCAATAACAAGATCAAGATCAAAGGGGAAAGAAACAGACATATTTGACAGTCATGCGATATTTACTGAGTCTGAGGATGTTAGGGGATCTGACCCTAATTTTTGAAGATTTAGGAAATATCATTAATGACTAAGATCCATTCTGATCACTTGTTGGGATATCCTTAATGAGTTGATATCTGTTCTAGAGGTAAGGCACCAAAGTGCTTCACTTATTTAAAAGGAACCTTCACCTATCCAGCTGATTTAGCTTTTGTGTGGGTTTTTGTTGCTGGACAAACAAAGCCTGCTGAAAAAAACCAGATGAATCTATCCCAGAAAATGTAAGATGCAGAAAAAATTTGTGAGGGAAATCTGGCCAATTACCTGGCCTGGAACTGAAGTGCCAACAGGATGACAGAAAGATTTTGAGTGCAATAAGTGCAAGTCTTCGGAGACCACAATAGATTAGGATACTAGTGACAGTGCATGTCTATGAAAATTGACTGCAGCACCAGACATCCCAGGTGCCTATTTTATCAGAAATCATGCTGCTCAGTGTTGCAGGAACAGTTCTGGACAATGAAATAGCTTTTACATTCAAAGAGGTGGCATTTAGTCACCAGGCATTTAGCTGCTGGGCATAGAGGCCACTGCTTGTGGGAGGGGTTAGTTTGGAAGAAGAGAGCGCACGCATGTGTTATTAACTGGAGACTAAGGGTAAACTTTTAAATTAAATTAAATTAAATTAAATAAGCTGCAGCTCAGACAATATGTTGAACTCGACATCATTGATGTGGGGGGTGATGGGGAGGCCTGAGACCCTGCTGAGCTTGGAGTGAGGACTGCCACTGAACTTTGTCAAAGATTTGGTTTGAGATCTTGCCTGTGTGAATACCTACTTCACGTGTAAGAATCTAATAAAAAGAGAGCATGTATTTGAATTTGCTTCTGATGAATACACACCACAAAGGAAATAGTAATTTGCAGATGAGTGTGCGGCTGAAGGTTTCAGCCTTGAGGAACTGATGGAATTCAGCTGTCTCCTCAGCTCCCAGGAACAAAGAAATAATAAATAGTAAGTGAACTAATGAAAACAAAACAAATCAGTGCAAAATAAAAAGCACCTCCAAAAGATACTCTGACCTGAAAACCATTTTATAAATTAAGGACTCTCTCATTCATGGGAAGAATCTTGCAACTAACAGGTATGTGATCAGTAATAATGTTGTGGGGCTGGGGGTACTGAAAAGCCCCAGCAGGCAGGCTGAGGACGTAGCCCTCAGACACGCCTGCTTGAAACATGATGTTGAATACTGACACAGTTCTTCAGCTGTGACATACTGTGACAGAGCTAGAAGTGAGATACTGAGAGAGAAAGAAATATTTCTTTTGTTTTGAAACAGCTTTAAGATCAGTCAGACAAAAAATGAGATTTAGCCTAAAAGCCTGTTGGCAAGTCAGACGTTATTTGTAAAGATGTGACCAGGAAGCCTATAGAGAAGTTAACGTGCAATTTAATACTTACTAGAGAAAAAAAATCATGACAATTTTCCTTTCAGTATCTTTGCCTGTTTCTTTACCTATTGGATTCTATTTTGAACTGCAAGTATAAGAAAGCAGACTGATGCTGCACCAGCTCCTGAGGGTTTAAAACACAGGGAGGACTCTGACATTGAGAATTCCCGTGGAGACACACTGTCTTCTCCTTTCATTTGCAATCTGGTTAATGAGCCTCTAAATTGAATTAGCTCGGTCTAAGCACTCAAAATCCAAGCTGAAATGAAAACAAGATTAGAATAGTGTGTGGAGGCTATACTTGCTTTGGTGCTTTTGGTTTCCTAAGGAATGCAGTAAGAGCGAAATAGTAATAATAATAACAAAAGAATATGCTGAAGACATGATTCATTATAATGTACAAACCAACCCATTAAATGGTGTTCAAATACCAGAGCACTATATACTCAGCTGACAAGTTGGTGTTTCCTGGTCTAAAGAGATTTAAGGTAGCTAAAGAAGGCAGCATCTTACTTTTCTTTCCCCTCCCCAGTGCTATGATATGTGCATATCCTTTTGGACAACGTTTGGCATCTCTTTTTTTAAATGGCACATGAATGGCCCAAAGAAGTGACTGCAAATCAGGGTTGTAAATAACTGGATTTATGATAACAGCTGTGCACTGAAGCATGGGGAAAAAGCTGGACAGCATAATTTGTTCCCAATGATTTTGAAGCAATCAGTGCTAAAAGAAGAAGGCATAATCTGTCCTCCAAAGCCTCCTCCCTCTATAGATCACAAAGTACCCTTTTTTTCAGTTAGCAAACAGAAAGGGAAGGGCTCTCTCCTCTTTTGGCAGTGCTGCTCTAGTCCTCTCTGCACCTGCCTGGGGCTGCTTTGTGCCCGTCTTTACCCAGAGACCTACTCACCAGTACCTGACATCTCTGGACTGACAGGTGCATCACCAGTCCAGACTCCTCCGCTTGCACTGACTGAGCACTGGATTTCTGTCGGTATAAGGCAGCGATTTCATCCAGTATCAGTGTGGTTTCACTGTCAGTCAATCCAGACGAGCATTTGCTGATGTTATTTTCCTGCTCATAGTATGGGTTTGTCTGAATAAGGCTCAATGCGTGATTCCCAATTCGGTGGCTGAGCTCCATGGAGCCTAAAGGGCTTAATGATTCATCCCTCTTGCAGTTAGCTCAGCTGTTAACCAGACCAAAACCCTAATTCCCTGCCCTCTACCTGGTTCACCACTAGACTCAGTTATGGGCTACTGTCGCATGGAAAAGTCAAACTGGTCTCATCTCTTCCATGTCCATGGATGGTTCTTCTGCCTCCAGGTCTTACAAAGATTTGCCTTTAGGAAGTCAAGGCTATTAAACTCTCCCCAGGGGCACACAAGATGAAGCTGATATGTTTCTGTTACCCTGAAGGCTGTATGAAATGCTATCCTTTCCTTTCCATCTAGGATCCAATACATTTGTATATACAGAAATATTTTCTTCAGCAGATCTGATATCTACCCTATCTTAAATTAAAACTAGCACAGCAATCTGGGGGTTGGATGACTTTTCTTATCAGCTAGAGGCCATATGGGGAAATCACAGCATATGCAGATCATCTCCCTTATACAAGAGTCAGTCTGCTGTTACAGACAAGAACCGCAGTTGGAAAAGACCCAGTTTCACAAGATTTTGGAGTCTTTCTCTTCTTAGTAATGATCTGAAGGCATAGTGAACAACATAAGGATTTATCAAATTTTGAATAAAAGCCACAAAAACAGTACTAGTGGTAACATTGGCTGGTAACAATGAAGCTAAATGAAACTCCTTTATCTTATTTTCGTCACTCTATTCCCATGTGTGAAATGAGAGCTAAGCTGCATTATTGTACATTATCCCTGGAGTATCTACTGTCTACAATCACAATAACGATGTGGTTTTCTAAGGAGAAAAAAAAATGATAGGAAGAAAACACTGAATATAATTTTCTCCTGTGAAAGCTAAAGATGAAAAAAAAATCTAAATCACTAGTAGTCATATTTTTGGCTCAAAAATATATGTCAAAAATACTACATAGTGGAAACTTTGAGAGAGGCATGCAAGATCTGTGCTTCAAGTCAGCTGTAGAGTTTGGTAGACATTTGCATGCTCAGCAGCAGAATTCCCTCACAGTCTGCAAGCAGTAACTTGTACATACTCCCACAGAAGAATAAATCTGACCAAAAAAGGTCTGATTACATGTTTGTTAGCTTTGGTTCTCTCAGAGTTAGAGTCTCAAAATAAATATTACCCATCCAAAACCTCAGATGGATATAAACTGACCTGAAAAAAAAGGTTTTCATAATCTAAGCATAAAAATTTTAAAAAACCCCATAAGCCTACTCAAAGCACTTATAAATACTTTTCATTTCTTTATAAGAGTCGCAGAGTAATTCCAGTAAGACTACATAATTAAATCTTTCTTGTCTCTAAGGAACATTTAAGAGATGTGTTTAAAATAAGGTCCCTCACTAATGAAGTGTTGACAGCTCAGCAGTAGGACTCAGCAGCTGTTTAACAGAACAGGGCAGCGTGAGGAGAAGACCACCACATCCAAAATTTAGCAATGCAGCATTCAATGATTTAGTTGGAAATTATCCAAAATATTGAAAGCAACATGCAAGCCTAACATACTTGTCTTATTAAAAAAGCCGTAAGGATTTTGTGTCTAGTATACATATGAATACATGTACCTATAAGCCAAGAGATTGATAGAATTTGTTTTAAATTTTATTTAGCTGATATTACCCAGGGGTGCTATCCGTGAACATGGATATCCTGGAAAATGTACTTTGGGTACTTAACAAATGGTAATGAATCACATGAGGAAGAGCAGTATTAAAATGAATTTCACCAGTGTTAGTTCTTTCCACCTATTTTATTCCAGTGTAACTGAATGCCAGATCCTTTTAATGCCTATGCTTGTGTTATTTTAATTTTTTTTCAACAAGAAGCCCAACAGAGAAAGATGGTTTGTGTCTCTAGTGGGAGCTGAGAGAAATAGATGTATGAGAAATCTCAGGACAGGGTTTTGGTATCGCTGCTGCTGAGGCTGTTTTCTGTGGAGTTCTGAGAATGGAAATGACTCTCCAAAGCTTTCAAGCTGATTTTTTAATCATTTTTCACAATGAAGAGGGACTGTTTGCGATTCCTGAAAATTTGCCTTGAAAACTATCATGAGTCTGAGCATCATTTTTCTTTCCAAGTTAAGAACAAGTATTTTTTACAAGTTCTTGGGTCTTCCTTTCTCATAGAAACAATGATAAATGCAGTATGCATACAGGAGAGGATATTCTTCTTAGTGAAGCAGTGCTCTCTGTAGCAGGTTCTTCCAAATTTTCGGCAGTATTTGGATTGTGATGTTTGATGGAGAAGACTATCAGATTTTAGGCCAGATTTCAGGCCAGATTTCAGGCCAGATTTCAGACAAAGGTGTAATAAATCACACCAAAAAAGATAAGAGCACATTTTCACACTGCAGAACTTTAAACAGAACTTACAAGAGATGTGTACAAATATTTTGCTCTACATTAATATCTTTTAATTTCCAATTACCTACAGTTTCCAGCATTAAGGATGGTAAAACCCAATCTGAGATGGGCTCAAGCACAGTCATTGTGGAATCATTAGACATAAACCAACATTTTTGTAATATTTTTTATGACTGCTCCACAGCCTAGCAACCTTTTAATTGACAGTGACCCTCAGATGTATTCACCCAACTCACTAATGTAAACAGAAATACAGAAACAGAAAGCCTACTGTTCTGACTAAAAACCGTTTAACAAAGTTAAATGAAATCTCCAAATGAAATGAAATGGCAAGGTAAAGCACTCTTATGAATAATTAGATATTATAACAGCAACAGCATGCTTGGGCTCTTCTCATCTGTAGTATTTCTGTTTAGCAGCTGCAGTGTTTGACAAAACACTGCCAGATGCACGAGTTCCCTGACGGGTACCTGAACACGCTCTGTGTGTCCTCTTGGACTTTACCACAGTTAAAATGTTATTCTGGACCTGCAGGAAAATAGACAAATGTTTTGCCAGTTTAGCAAGTGGGAATATTCTTTCTCTGAACAAGTGGAAAATGCATTGAATGTCTCAGCTAGAAACATCTTTCACTGTGCAAATCATCTGCTTTTGTAATCTCTAGAGTGTGTTGTTCACAAACTTTACTTGTAATAGAACAAAACCCCTGAACTTTCCACATGTGCTTTCACAAACCAAAATACCTGCTTGCTAACAACAGATGAGAAATCTAGGGCTCTTGAATATCCGGGTCCTGATGATTGATCTGCTAATTGTGCATTAACAATTAGAGATTACAGAATATGCTTCTTGTTACTACCAGTGTAATAAAGGTGGTTGCAAACAGACTTTGTAGAGTGAGGAGAAATTGGTATCACAAGACGTGTCACTGTGAATTCATGCCATCTGCCTAATGATGAATGACACCAGCGTGAATGGTATCGAGTCAGCCTACAGATTTGCTATATATACTTAGTAACCTGCAAATACATAGGCAAAATGGCCCCACTTAGAGTGTGCATCAAAACAGAGTATTAACGCTTTGTCATCGGGTAAACTGCTCTATTAAAATTATCACATATTCAGAAATGAAAGCAGCATTTGTTTATTTCAACCTAGTTTATTTCTTTCTTGGACATCTGTTTTCTTCCAAAACTCTCATTTTCATGATTTGGATTTAATTTCACTGCTATTTTAATACTACCAATTCTAGCAGTCCTCTATACCTTGACCTTTTATCCTCCAATCAATGGGTATGCCATGAGGTACAGTTTTACAGTAGTTCCAAATAGTACACTCTACATTTCTTCAGCAAAATACAAACAACCTCTGCTGCTTAATACGCACAGCTAGATGCCCTTTCAAGAATTTTGCTACAGCTGAATGTTATCAATTTGTGGTCCTTTCCTGAGGTAACGCTGGTAGCAGTCTAAACTTACAGAAATGCTGAAATTGTAGTGTGTGTGTGTATATGTGTGTGTATATATATATATATATGATGAACTCTGACAGCTACATGCTAAAGAAATTTTGTCAAGGTTATAAATGAGACTAGAGTTTCCTTATATTTGCTTATGCTTTTCTTTTCCTTCCTGATAAAATTATAAGGGTCTCACTTGGCATAATTTTATTGCTCCTTGTTCAAAGCTTTAATCTTAAAAGTATTAAAGAGGTTGGCTCACCTGACCTAACTTCAGTCATTTAAAAGGTATGTATTCAGAGTAAGCTTATTCGTTAGGCTGACTCTTTGTCATGGAAGAAAGGTGTGATGAATTACCCTCTGCAGGCAACTTCCTGTGTGGATTGTGGAAGATTGCTGACTAATCAGATGCGGCCCCATGAGCAGTGTATGTATGAAAGGACCAATCTGTTTAAAGCATGGAGTCTTCTGAGCATATTTAAAGGAATGATTTTATACAATAAATTGACTTTTGCTTGCATCAAGCTGTGTCCTGTCTCTCCGTTGCGGCACTCAGATGTCTGTCTTAGAGCAGATGTCTGTCTGTCAGGCTGCACTGTGCAGTATCTGTCCCCTGGGCTTCATCTAGTACTGTTATCTTGACTCTGTGTCAAGAAAAGTCATAAGTAAACAAGTAGCAGAAGCATCATCACCTTTGTTCCTTTCAACTTAGTGATAAATTTGAACATGATAAAACACGAGGATTTTACTGGAAACCATGTTATTTAGCACACTATCAAGGTAATGGCTTGATCCAATTCCTTGTGAGACAAGGCAGAGTCAGAGGTGGCAATAGATGTAATATCTTCTTTCCAGGTGTTTTTTTACAGAATACTTCTTTATTCAGGAAAAATCTCTATCATGATAATTTTTTTGTGCATATACTTCTGCCCCCCCCCACCCCGGCCTTGAATTAATCATTGGCAGAGCATTAGGACCAAACTAAGCAGAAAGAAAAACTGACAATAGCCAAACGATTCAGGAAGAGTCATAATTACAGATAAGAAATATCTCATTACTGCAGAACCCCATCACATTAGCTTTTAGTGGATACTGCTCATTACATGAAATAACCCTTTGAAAAGAAGTTTGTTTACAGAAGTTGATAAACACAAATATAAGCATTGAACCGGGTAAGGGGAGTTAGTGTTAGCATTTACTACAAATTCTATCCTACAGGAGGGTTGGAGATGCTTAGTCAAGCTCCATCTTTTCTGCCTTGGTTGAGAACATGCACCCAGCAGATGGTACAGATAAGTGCATTTCAGGTCTGTGAACTCTCAACGGTCTTATGTCATGAATACAAGTACTTTGGAGTCTTAAGCTGTTTCCTGCTGGCTATGTGCACTTACTCCCAAAGTCACATTTCACTGGAGAAGGTTCACAGCAGGACCATCAAAATAAATGTTATGCATGCAAATGCCTCTGTTAAGAGGCATTCTCCACTGTGCTTAACTAATTTTCTGCAGAGAAAACTGTTCATACAGTTCCTTATTTCTCATAACCAGACATACAAATATTTACCAATGAATAATGGAATTGCCATGAAACTAAGCGATGAGCTAATTTTCTCCTGACAGAGAACAAGATGCTAACAGCATTTAGAGTGTTTTTAAAATGTGGTACTGATTAACTCTGCATTTATTCAATGCTACATTAACTTTTAAATTGCTCAGGTAGCATCAAATTCTTTGCCCTACAGACAATACGAGCTTTCCCATTGCCTGCAATAGGAGTAAAATGGTTTCTACGTATGTGGCAATTCATTGCAAAGCACTTGGGTTTTATTATTTAATTAAGAGAAAGGTTATGAACAAAGTTCATTATTGCCAGTTTCTAAGAGGAGATCGCTCAGGTAATCATTGAAACACTATGATACAGTTAATTTTGGTGTAGGTAACAGGCTAAGTGATTTCTCCACATACCTTGCAGCCCTGTTGAGATAATTGCATAAAAGATACTTTGAAATAGTAATTCAAGCTACAGAATTTTCTTACTTCTAAGTCAGTCTTTAGTAATAACGAACTGTATTTGTTGTCAAAGCTGCTATGGACAAGTGGCTCTATTACAATTAGTGTGATTCAACTCTTCCTCCAAAATGAATTTCACAAGGTGTCACATAGTTGCATCCAATATCAGTATAGACTTTGTTAAAAGCTCTTTTTGTTCTCTGAAAGATGAGTAGCAATGCATTTCAACTCTTGCAACATTTTGACTTACACTTTTCTGCATAAACAATAATAGTTGATAATAGAGTGAATCATCTAACTTTAGAAAGTGTAGCATCCACTAATGCTATGAAATGCCACTAATTATTTCTATTTCCATTTTATAGATGGAAAATAAGTGATTTTAGAGTTTAGTCATAAGAATTGTGATTTTACATGAGCTGAAGACCAGTATTTTTGTGCCTCCAATTCAAAATAAAGTCACAATAACCACCACCTAATTGCTGAAAGATTTGAGTACGCATTTCCAAAATTTTGGCCAGAAATACTCCAGATGCTTGAAGCTCTACATCTGCTCCTAACCGCAGGCATTACCATTCTGGGTTGGCTGAGCACCTAGGGACTCATTTCATGCCTACACCTCTCAGGGGGTCACAGCCTTCAGGAAGCAATTCAGTATTCATGAGTCTAGAGAGAAAATGAAGCTTTAGTGAGTGTGAAGGGAATGTTTGCCAGGAAAGTGAGAAGGGGATGGAGTTCTTGATGCTGCTCAAAGGAACACTCTGCATTTTGCTTTAAATGGAGAAAACGCAGAAATAGCACTCTAAGTAGGGATCATCATGCAAACTCAGAACCAGCTTGGGGATTTACAATGCTACAACATGCTACTGAGAAGACAGAGGCAGAAACCTCAAGTGTGGGCTTGTTATTCTTACATCTAGATCTGGGTGCCTAACACTGAGCCAGCCTCTTGTGATTTGCTGGAACAGGGGAACTTGCTTCCCCTGTGGTTTAATCCACCTTACTCTACCCTTCTTTGTTTGATCCTTGTTGCCCCAATTCTCCTATGCTTTTGTTCAGATTCCCTTGGCCCAGTCCCTTGAATAACTGACAAAACAGAGGCTGTGGTTACTGTGCGGTACTAGCTGTGGCTCACTTTTATTTAATAACACTATGATATGCTGTGCAACAAATTGTGACTAATTGCTTCACCACTGCTCTGCCAGTCTCTGAAAAGACCAGCATCACAAACCACCAAGTCAGAACCCTCCGATGAATCTCTATAAGCTTATACAAAAAGCAAACTTTGGTGACAGAGGTCTGACTGGTAGGGGAAGGAAGGGTTCTGATGAAAGAAATGCACCCATCACTGACTCCAGCGCTGAAGTTCACAATTTGTCTAGATTTTCACCTCAGGTGTAATATCCATAACCAGTTTTGGCTCTGCAGCCCTTGCAGAAACCTCTGCCCTTTTGCCTTTCCCAGCAAACAAAAACTGCATTCATATAAACTTGTGTAATTTCTGTTGTTGTGTTTATTATGTGTGGGTTTGAATTTTTATTTTAATCAATTAATATAATTTCTTGCTTTCTTCCTTAGTGCTAAAAAGTACACAATGGCTTTTTAATATTTAATTGATACGATCGTTTTACAGGGTTTAGTTTAAAGGTAACCATAGCACAAACGCATCCATTATTAAGTGCAGAGCGGCAGCCTTGCTTCTTGTAAACCCTCTTTAGTTTAATATGAGAACCCCTGTCAACAGAAAACAGCGCCGATATTGTTGTTAAGTGTGACAAACTGGCAGATGCAATGGGCACCACGCTGGAACAATGCAAACTGCTTATATCAATGGATGAGGCGATGTTCAAAAGTGAGATGAAGGTGGATGGTGAGAGACTGTCGAGGAAGGTTCGATTCCGTGTTGCATCCTCGCACAGCGGGAGGGTGCTGAAGGAGGTGTATGCCGACGGGGAGGCTGCTGACTCTCTGGACTCCGAGTACACCAGTAGCTCAGAGACCGACCAAACCAGCCGTCTGAGCGAAGTAGATGGGCAGCAGAATGGACACGTAGGGTCCGAGTGCGACGAAAATGAGAATGAGCAGGATGACTTGCTCATTTTGGTCAGAGCCACTAAAGAGAGGGGGTTTGGTACAAAGCGAGTCAACATCCTCAGCAAAAATGGCACAGTCAGGGGAGTCAAGCATAAAGTCAGTGCTGGGCAAGCCCTCTTTGACAATCTGGCAAAAGTATTTCAGGTAGGTGATGCAGTTCTGCCAACTGTAAGCCCTGTGTCTGTCTCTTTTAACTCCCCACCTTATTCTTTTGTCCAATTCTCTCTTATTTTTAATTTCTCAATGTTCTTTCTCACTCCTGCAGCTGTTCACTTGCTGTTCTTGCTTACTCTTTCTGGTATGCACCAGCTCCATGCTCCAAAGCGACTGAGAATTTTTTCTCTGAAAATTGACCTAAAGTTTGCCGTCTAGAAATGTCTGTGTTGTGCTTCCCAGGAAAGAACCGTAGCAGAGGAATTAACTGGGGCTTTAATGGAGAACTGTAGAGATCCACTGTACAGGGATGTCTCATGTTTCCACTTCTATTATATTAGTTCTAATGAGTTTACGATGTTATCCACTGTCCCCTACATGTAAATATGTATACTTGCAAATTCCATTGTGTTTAATCTACAAAGTAGATCAAATTAGATGCTGGATGGCAGCAATGGCGGTTTTCCCACATGAAAATTTCAGAGGAATGAAATCTTAGTCAGAGGTCTCTCTTATTAATGGCTGTTTTCCATTTATTTTGTAGCAGGAGCATAATATATGTATTTCAAACAGTAAATGCCACACTGACCCATTAGGCAGAGAAATCCAGGCCTCAGAAAAATCAATATAAATGTTTTTAAAAAATTAGCTCATATATATAACTTTTATATACATATACACTATTCAAATCTTTAAATCATTAATACTCAAAGAAAAAAGAGTTATGCAACCAAACTCTAAAGGTTCTTATAATCCAGCGTTATGATGGTAATGTAAGTGAACTTGTCATTTATTTCAGTGCATTGTTTTGAAAGCATTTATGAAATTTTAAAGTATGTGGAATTTGATATTAGCAATGTCTGTTGTGTTGAAATGAAAGTTATTTATTAATTTGAAGCTAAGGAATTCCATAATACATTTAGAAATAGCTATAGATAAACATTCTCTTGCTTCTGAATCTGCATTCATCCTCTGTGGTGTACCTGAATCACAAAAATATTTTTGTCAACATTGATGTTCCTGTGGAAGACTGATATTTCAAGGATGAAATATCTGTTCATTTTTGTTCTTTACATCCATCACATAGCACTGAGGTAGCCTGCTTGCTTTCAAGCCACTTACTCATGAGTTTGTCCCCTAGTTCCTGACTCTGATAAACTTTGTGATAAAATAACTTTTTCTAGGTATACATGAGTTAGGAAGTGTTAACTGGGGCATGTCTGGATTCTTCTCCAATCTTTACTCCAAATACTTTTCCGTGTTATTTCACTACACGGAGTGCACCATTTCACCTCACTAGCCTCATTCAGTCTTAAAAGCTTCCTCCCGCTCTGTCAGCGTCACCAAGGTAAGAAATTTGAATCAACTCAATACATGGAGACACCAGAAGACATATGTACCTTAACTAGTTGCCTTGTCATCTTGCTGTTTCTGTCTCCAGTTTTAGGCTGGAAGTTCTTCAGGAAAAGTTCATGGACTGAAGTCAATGCTATTTGATTGCAATGAAGTTTCTTTTATTCCTAGCAGAGTTACAGGTAGGACCAGCGCTATTTCCATGAGGTGTTTCGCCAGAAGAAAGGAAGGCTTGGGAGGAGGCATATCCATCTGCTATCTTCTGAAAATGACATGTAGTCTACCACAGGAGTCCATAATTAAGAGCCATGAAACAGTAAATGGTTTTAAAGGGATAGAGATCCTGTATTTTACAGCAGAAGAAAGTGGAAAAAATAAACCATAGAGTGAAAACAACCTTAGAAGTTTTTAATACAGAACATAATTAAATTTAAGTACTCTCTGCTAAAAGTGTCTTTACAAGGCTAAAAGAATAGGTGGGTTTTGAAAATGGCTGAGGAAAATATATGGGGAACAGAGCAGCTTCTACTTAGGCAGGTCTAGATGACTGATTTCCAGAGATAACCGTATATTCTTACCTTAAGCATCTTCTGGACCAAATAAATATATTTAGTAGCACAGAGAACATTGTGGTTTGAGGTGTCTGAATAAACAAGTTCCTGTTTGCTCAGGAAGTTTGAAGTCTTGTAAAGAAGTATGATAGTTTGTGTATCTTTTATGTCATATCATGACCCAGTTTCCTGTGCCACATGGTGAACATAGAGGAGACCAAAGCACAAGATTGGCTTTGAGGCTGATTTGGAACTGCTTGATCCCAGTGTGAAATATGATAGAAATCCATCCAATTAAAAATGTAGTAATAACCTTTGGGATAAGTTTGGAGGAGGATTTCTAGCTTTCTCTAAGTATGTTCCAGACAGTTAATTGCACAGTAATACCACTCAGCGAACAAGAGTTCTTAATTCAAAGACCGGGTTACATAGAAATATGTCTCTATTAGAAGATATAGATCAAAGTCTGTTGATCTGGGAATTTTGGTAGGTTCCCCCCTGACTATGGGAAGTCATCTGCAGTTAGATGTTTTCCTTCTCTTAGATAAGCAAGAGCGGATGTACAACAGCAGTCCTAGGGAACCTGCTTTGGCAGGGGGGTTGGACCCGATGATCTCTGAAGGTCCCTTCCAACCCCTATGATTCTGTGATTCTGTGAAGATGTATATAAATTCCCTTATCCCTGAGGAGAGCCCACCTCTGCCCTTTTGATGATTGAGCAGCAGATGACCTCATGATATGTTTCTCAGTCTGTTCAAAGAGGGCATTTGTGACCTCAGAGTATGCGCACAAACTCTTGCCAGTCCTAGATCCTGAGAACTGATAAACTCTTGAATGCAAACACTTCTTGTTTAGCATGTAATATATCACTTATTAACTAAAACGTGTGCAAGAAGCCAAATACCAAGTATGCATTGAGTGTCTTGTGACCCTGAAACTAGAGGGTTTTTTTGAGATTTTTTGTAGTGTCAGCATTCTGATTCTTCAGACTGTATTTGCAAACTGCTCTACTATATTATTACCCAAAATCCCCAGATGCTCCCCATCACAGAGGATAGATCCTTTAAAACAAATCACTTTGCTCAGGTATTCAAGGACAAGCTGGGATTCATTAACTGGGCTTTATTAAGTCATGCAGTCAAGATCTTTGATGCTTTCTATTCAAATAGCTGTGCTAAAAGCACTCCTATGTATTTTAATGTTCCACTAACTATTTGGGTTTTTTAATATTTTCACCACATTTCCTAGCTGCGTCCTTTTTATAGGACCGATTCAGACAGTTTGTCCCCACAACAGACTCATCTGAAAAAAAAAAAAAATTGCAGCTTCTGGAGGGGTTTTTTTGAATTTTAAGGGAGTGATGTCATAGGATGTATTTGAGGATGAAAAGGTAATTTTGGTTGGTGTTATAGGATACAGTCTTAGCCTGAGAATGTATATCTACTTCTAAGTAAATGTTCATCCCCTGCTATATATTCCCACATCTATACACTGAGCACTTCCACCACCAGCGCAATCAGCAACTTCTCATTTCAACTGTGCTCTAGGTGAACCTGCTCTGGCAGGGGGATTGGACTAGATGATCTCCAGAGGTCCCTTCCAACCTATCATTCTGTGACTTTGTGATTCCTTGAGAAGTTAGGCCCCTCGCATTAGTTTATCTGACGACTGTCTGTGTCCCTGGATGCAAGTTGCTCCAGTGCTGAGACAGTAAAAGGTCACTCATCAGGTTGGTCCTGCATGGCTGGTGATGCTGCTGTGAGTCTGGTGGGAGAAGCCACATGCAGCTGGGGCTGGCAGAGCCATGGGAATGGTGTGGGACAGAGCAGGACATACCTGGGAGCTACCCCATCTTCGTGGCAGGGTATTATGGGGGCAGAAAGGTGGGGAAAAGAACAGCTCTACTGATGTTTCAGGGGAGCATGGTTTCTATGGCAACCCCTCCAGCCTTTCCCTCTCAGGGTTGGATGCCACAAGGAGAGTGTTGACATAGCAACCACATCCTGAGGAGGAGTGTGAGGTGTTGCTGTGGCAACGCCTCCCCGGCCCCTGCTTTGTGGAAAGGCAGGAGGTGGTCGGTGGTCATCGGGGGAGGGCAGGCACGGTCAATGTGTCCACCTGGCCTCCATCTGCACCTAACCCAGGACCAGAGGGGTGGCCATGGGTCCCTCCTACAGGGCTGGCAATACAGTGGTCCAACGGCTGGGAACATTTTATTCGTGAAGCATGTGCACTACTCGAAAGGCTGAATAGCAGAAAGGATCTTGAGGTCCCTGTTTGTGCACCTCCTTGGTATAAATGAAATTATCTCCTGCTGAAATGCTCAAACTGACAGTGTGGACAGCTCTGGAGCTAGGGATGCAACCTGGCAACTGCATCAGGAACATAAGCTCTTCTTTGCATATCGAAATTGTGGTCTTTTTTCAGTCTGTTACTAAAATCATTTTCTAATACTTAGAATAATGCTAACATGTGAACAGGTATGAATATTTCCTGATTTTCCCATAGAAAGCAATATAAAAGTAGTCCTTGTTTCTTTGAAATAAATGTAATTATCTTCATGACTAATTTTTATGACCAGGCCACCCCTATGATGGCTTCCAGGTGACATGGAGCAAAAATCCTTGGGTTGTCTGGTATATTGCTAAGTAGTGGAATGATCATTTCATGCCAGACTGGCTTCTAATGCAATGTGCAATATAATGGAGCTCAGCCAAAGGTTTTACAGAAGTCTTCCCTCATTTCCATTGCTTTAGTGTAGGTCCTTTCCTCCATTTCCAT
The DNA here is from genome assembly GCA_013400835.1 of Zapornia atra. Classification (NCBI taxonomy): domain Eukaryota; kingdom Metazoa; phylum Chordata; class Aves; order Gruiformes; family Rallidae; genus Zapornia; species Zapornia atra. The sequence continues at coordinate 139,263 of VZTU01028838.1, read as the reverse complement.
ACTTACACACTCCACTAGCCTTCCAGCCTCCTCTGAAAGGTCACCTTCTGCTAAATTAGCTACAGATCTCATTCTCAGGCAGGGCTTGCTGACATCTATTACAAAAGGGCAGGCCTGGTTAACAAACCTGATTAATTCCTTTGTGAACATTGCATCAGAAGGGATATGGGTGAAGAGTCAGACATAATGTACTTGGTCTTTATGATATTTTCCAGCATGGTGTCTCAGGTGGGGCTACCATTTAAGGTTGCAAAGTGCAAGTCAATATTCACCCTGATAAAGAATTAGATTATAAATGTTTAGCAAAAGAGAGAGAGAGAGAGAGAGATGGGAAAGAGTTAAGAATCAGGTGGAAGTTTAAGAGATGGAGAGCTTCTGGCATGGTTACATTCACTGTCATCTTTCTTTACTTGTAAGTGACCTGGAAAGTGAATATAGAGCAGGACATGCAGAGCTTACAAAACTAGGAGTCTGGCTAATGCCAAATCATAAAGAAAATAAAAAGACAACAATAAAAGCAACTGTAATAAAAGCAGTAGATGCTGCAAGGTGCTGATAAGGAAAGTTTCTGGTGTGATAGCACAAGCAAAGGTTTTAAGTTGTGTGGCACATTGTATACCACTCCAGCCACCGGGGTGTATCACTACAATCCCCAAAACTGGGGAGAAGAGAGAGAGAGAGAGGTCGAGAGGTCTGCTTTGACTGGAGTAGTCACAGTGTTCTCCTCACTTCTCTGAAGGAACATGATTGCTGGTTGTCCTCCTTACACTCCAGCATCACTAGACTTTTTCATCTCTGTTAGGACTGGACTATGTTTGTAAGAGGCCTCCTGAACTTTCCCTTCATATTCTCATCCATACATGCTTCCCCATGACTCCTAAATGAGAATAACTTGCAAAGGGAAAAGATTTGCTGGATCGCTTGTAACTGTCATTATCAATGTTAGGGAAACCTGCTCATAACCTAAAGCTGTAGCATTTGCTGCAGGGATGCCACTTGTATGGATGGAGATAAACCCCAGTGAGCTGTAGGTATCTCCTCTGAGGTAAAAAGCTCCAGTGTATGTTCCTAGTGTTAATGAGTACCTGGAGAAGTAATAATTGAATAGTGTAGCATGGAAATCCACTGAAAAATAAGAAAAAATTTTAATGACACAGAGGGTCAGGTGACTCTGAAAAGTAGGTTTCTGGTTCGTACAGAAAATTCAGGGTTAGAAGAACAACGGGTTCACGACTGGAAGGGGCAGTGTCCCTTCAGCACTTCCTTTGTACCTTCCTGAGTGCCTGGATCTGTGACCACAGTGCATGGGACAGTGATGCAGCTGATTAAGTGACAGTTAAAACAGGGAGTTTCCAGAGCTGGGGGCTGAATAGCCACACTAATTAAAAAAAGAAGATGTTCAGGTCTTTGTGTGCTTTTGATTGGAGCCTGGGGTTGATCAGTACTTAGGACATTGGTATTTATTGTTCTTGTGTTCTGCTATAAATCAGCTGTAAGGCACTGAACTCAGACAAGTCTATTATTAGACTGTTGATGATCTTTCAGGGTTTGCTGCTGCTGGACTTGAAATACGTATTTGACTTAGTCTTGAAATGATCAGTAAACAGACTTTAAGCTACCTAAACCTCTCAAAGTGATATACAGGCCTTGTGTCCAAAAAGACTTAGCTGTTTCATTTTTCAATACACTCAGCATGGGGAAGCTTAGCAACAAAACCATGGTTACATTTATCACTTCTTCAATAACTGAAGAAAAAAAAAATTGCTAGACTTCTATGGTGTCAGTCTGATCAGCATGTACTGGATGCCTGTCCAACCTTCCAGAGCACTGCGTGGCCCCAAAATGTACCTTGCTCTGATGTGTCTTGATTCTTGTAAAGGATCCATAAATGAGGACCCAGTTCTTGAGACACTCAGGTGCATTGTATGGGGATAAGTAGAGGCAAGCCCTGGCACAATCAACCCTTCTGTTCTGTGTTTACATATGCTTCTCCTTCAGCGGATATAATAAGCAGGTATTTGCTTATTGAATCACACCTACATCTGTAGATGAGTGAAAACTGTTATGACATTGAATTAATATTTCCCCACTCTTTGCAATATTTTCACCTGTTTAGCATAGGTAGAAATAACTACTGCTGTGGTTTAACCCCATCTGGCAGCCAAGCACCACACATCTGCTCGCTCAGTTCCTCCTGGCAGGATGGAGGAGAGAATTGGAAGAGTGAGAGTGAGAAAACTTGTGGGTTGAGACAAAAACACTTTAAAAGGTAAAGCAAGCACCACACACGCAAGAAAAGCAAGACAAGGAATTAATTCCCTACTTCCCGTGGGCAGGCAGGAGTTTGGCCATCTCCAGGACAGCAGAGCTCCATCACACATTAACCGTTACCTGGGAAGATAAATGTCATCACCCCAAATGTTTCCTTCTTTATTCCCCCAGCTTTGTAATCTGAGCATGACATTACATGGTATGGAATATACCTTTGGTCAGCTGGGGGGTCAGCTGTCCAGGCTGTGTCCCCTCCCCGCTCCTTTTGCACCCCCAGCCTGCCTGTTGAAAAAGTCCTCGGCTCTGTTTGAGCTCTGCTCAGTGCTGAATAAAACATCTCTATATTGTCAGCACTGTTTTCAGCACAGATCCAAAACACAGACCCATACTAGCTACTATGAAGAAAATGAACTCTATCCCAGCCAAAACCACCACAATGACATCAAACGAGCCGAGAACTAGCTTTTATGCATTTTGCAGTCAGGCATTAGTGACACAAGGGGTGAAGTTTTGAACCTTGACAGGGTAATTATTTGTACACATCAGCCTTCCCAGAGGCAGACAACAATCTGACACCCTTCCCAGCAAGGCTCTGTGAAACACACCTGAGTATCCAGTATAACCAAGCTCTGGTAGATGCAGGATGGAAGCAGCAGAGAGGAAAAGATAATTTTGCACTTCATTAGCACCTTCTCACTTCTGATGATAGAAAACAATTTCTAACTGCCTGGTACTGAATAGAGTTGTCTCAGGTTTACCTCTGCTAGGGTTTATGTGCCTGTGGCCCAAGCAGATTGTGCAGCCCAGAGGAAAAAGCAGAACTGCTGCCCTGGGCTGTGAGGAAGAACAGAATTAAATTGTTCCCTCTCTGAAGCTTGCACCATGTGGCTTCTTTCCCAGAGTGATATATTAATAAGCTTCATCCCCTGGCCTTATCTTTTGCCTCACAAAGGGCACAGCAAAGAAGCTATGCTTATACTGCAATGAACTTGTCTATACAGAGTACGTCTATGTGGTACTACAGCAGATCGGATCAAGATCTGAGGTACAGAAAAAAAAAACCCCAACAACAAACTCATAGGCTTCTGAAATCCTGAAGGATGTAAACATCAAGGTCCAGCACTGTGAGCCTCCAAACCTCTCTTTGGCCCCACTTTATCTCAAAGGCAACAAAAGACATTTATTAATGAAAATTTCACTTGGCCGTGTGCCTCAGCATCTCCGTATTGACAGGATGTGACAGTTACCTCCTACTCATGTCCTGTGGGAAGCACAAAATAGGTGTTCCTTTGCCTGCCTCACCTGCAGGGCTTGATGCAGTAGGTGTCCTCTGAGCACGCCTCATGGATCAGATCCTACACAAACTGTACATAAGCAGATGCTGCTTTGTTACAAATCGTGTCTGCAGGAGGCAGTGGTGGGAGTTGTACTTGGAATCAGACAGTCACAAGACAGCATGAATAAGTTGCTGGAGCGGGAGCAGAACACAGGCTTGCTGATTCTCAACTTGCAATCCCAAGTACTATGCTTCAGCATTGTGCTTGACCTCCATGTCTTTCTTGCTTGCTTTCAAGCCTAATAGTGATGGCATTGCTCCAGCAGTCTAGCAAAGTTCGTAGCCTGGGACTTGCTTCTTAGGGTCAAGAGGTAGAGAGGAGCCTGAATCCAGGTAACAAGACATGACAGATTGCAAATAACCATGTTCAGCCACCTTGTTTCACAGTCTCTGTTTAAATCTAAAAATACATTTGCTTTATTTTCTGAAAGTGCCCTGGTTCTGGCCAGGCCAGAGTCAACCGGCCCAAGCAGCCAGCACAGGTGAGCTGAGTTAGCCTAAGTGAGCTGAGTTAGCCTAAGTGAGCTGAGTTAGTTAGCCCAGGCTGTTTCCACACCACCTGACATCACTCCCCCATAAAAGTGCCTGGTTGGGGAGGGGTGCTCCTAGGTGTTTCTAGGGCAGTCTGAGTGTGGCTGGGTGTTGGATTGGCCCTCAGGTCCTGGAGTACTCTGCTGTCCTCAGGTTGGTAAGGCAATATGTGTTATCACTGGGTGTGAGTGAAGTTTGCTGTGGGCTCTTACTGTTTCCCTTTCATGGAGCTTTTGTCACTGAACTGTCCTTACCCAAACTGCCTGTTTCTCCTCCGGGAGCAAGTGAGCAGTGTGTGGTGCTCAGCCACTGCTTGGGGCTGAACCACCACAGAAGGAAAGAACCACTGTGCTTGTTCACAGAAGTAAAGAGTGTGAAGGCCAAATGAAAAAACTTCCTGGTTGCACTATGTGGGTTTCCTCAATCATATTTGCCTCAGTACATTCTCTGAGTGGAAAATAGTCATAAAATCAGAGAGTATTAGGAAGATATACCATATATGCTTGCCATCCTCTTGCTTGTCATTATCTGCCTGGTAGATGACCAAGAAGACACGATGAACACTGGGTCCAAGGCCATGTACTGCTCTTGTATAATGCTTCTTTGTGGAACTCCTCCGTAAGGACCTCAGACTTTGAATTAGCATGGAAAAATGCTTCGTCTTAATTCAAACTGAATTAAAAAGAAGAGTAATGTTATATAAACAGCCTATCAAAAAAATTTTAGCATGCCCAGTGTAGACTTTTTTTCTACTTACTCTAACAGTAGGAAATCTTTTTTTCTAAACTTGCTTCTTACAACAGAGATGAAAATGATGTATTGATTAGTCTTAATTATTAATTAGTAGCAATAACCCTTCAATTTTTTCCTAGCTGTGGAATTCAACTCAGTAACTCAGCAGGACAATCATGAGAAAATAACTTTTGAAATAGTCTTAAAACTAGGACCATCAAGCAAAGTGGGGGGCTATTGCCCTTTCTTTGATATGGTCCAACAGGCTGCCTGCGAACTCGTTTGCTGTGTCCTCTTACCCTTGAATATCTGCATGCCTTTGACACAACATACACAAAGTTTGTGGATCACATAAAACAAAATAAATTACCTACAAATATGAGCCATACTATATGCTTAATTACTAGCACTGCTCTTAGCTGTTGTCCTCTAAATTTTTTTGTTCAAATAAATTTCTTTGCAATGAAATATTTAGGGGTCCTCACTGTACCTAAATATACCTCACCCGAGATGCTTTAGTTGCATTTACAAATATTGAAGCAAATATCTGGCCACACTGGGACAATTTGTTGTGAAATTGCGCAGCAGTACAGTTGTGCAATTGCAAAAATATGGTGATAATGAGTATGAAACACCGCTTTATTTAATGAAAAAACTTCAAAAGAGCAAAGAACTATCTTTACCTTAGTGGTATGATTCTCCAGGCATGTATTAGTGCTTTTGATTGCATGCCATTGAAGGCATTAGCAAAAGTGCTTTCTAACAAGTTAATTGTATTACAGTTCCATTCAGTTTACAGATCTGTTCTGGTTTTGAACTAGGATTTGCAAGTGTTTACACTAGTATTTGCAAACAGAAGCTAGACAAATATAAATGTAGACCTGCTGCACTGGTACTGTGTTACAGTAACTCAAGAAAACCTGTGTTTTAGCAGTTGACCAAAATCATGTATCAGAAGTCACCTGCTGCTAAATTAGTTGGCATGCAGGTGTCATTGAGGACTATTTCCTTCCTGAAGACAGAAGAAATTAAGTCATGCTTTATTTGTAGATAATGCTTGGTAAGCTGCCCTGGTCTGTCAGCAGCCTGCTCTGACATTTGTCTAGTGTTGACAGTTCACTACACTCAACAAAAGGTACATGATTAACAGCTTGAAAGAAAAAAATGATTGAAGAAATATTAGGATTTTTTTTTTTGGCTGGAGCTTGAACCTGTGACTGCAATGTTCATCAGCATACTAAGTTTGTAGTGCAAGAAAACATGCTTCAGGATGGAATTTGCAGCCAAGGAGAAAAGGATTTGACTTTCATACATGAAAACCTTCCTCACTGCTGCATCACGCAGTACCAGGTAGTATAAAGCATGAATTTCAAATCTGACTGAATGTTTTCAGAAATGTGAGATAAATAAGAATTAGGACAGCATCCTTAGCCTGATGGCTTTTAAAAGGAGTTGGAAAAATAAAGCTTCTGATCCAAACAGGCAATCTTGTGGTTTTGCTTGACACAGTAGTTATATTGTGGAGGGGCTCCCACAGCAAAACATTTACAGGCTCCATCACACAGCAACAGAAGCGGTCACAGATGAGCAGCTGGAGTCAGTGAGGTAGAGAGTCATTTCACACATGGCAAGAAAGAAGACAGAAAAAGCATCATTCATTGCTAGCCTGAATTGTGGAGAGCATTTTAACAACATTAGTACAATTTTGCTTTGGAACTATATCTAGAGACACCATCCATCAATAGTGTCAGAGGATTATGTCTTCTGTAGTGCAGAAATACCACACGCAGACTTGTTTTCTCTCTACTCTGTGCAAAGAAATATGGAAAAACTTACTAGTTGGTATTTGCAGACATTTATAACAACATGCAATGTTGTGTTTTGCATTGACAAGTTGGTAAATGCCAGTGCAAAGGCAAAGAAGTTTTCTTTGGGATTGAGTCCCACTAGCCTTGTTTGGAATACTACTGGTTGTTAATTATCTAACCAGCTTTACAAATACTAAGAATTGACAACACTCAGACTACTATGAAAAATCTAGTTTCCCACAAACCTGTGTAAGACAAAGCAGTCAGTTTCTCAACCTGTAACCAAAGTTACAGTTTTTAAAAGTATGATATTTTCCTGGCCAGCTGCTCATGTCCTGTTCTTGGTTTACTACATCTAAAAGCAAACTGAGAGTCTATCCCAGTTGCATATGCAGCTGTGAAGCATTTCATCACTGATCAATGGAGAACATCACAAGACGCGGACTGACAGAAGCAGTGAAAAATGAGACCTTTAAGCATTATTGCTGCAGTTCCTTCCACCTATCTCAGGTCTTAATCTGCATCTGGAGAACTCCCCTTTCCAGGCATTGGCTAACACTTTTAATCAGATTCCCAAATGTGCAGTGGGTAAGCGCCCAGTAGTTCTTCCAAATCCTACTGTGATCCAAAAATATAATCACCCACTCAGTCCCTCCAAGTCCAAACTCAAACTGTCATGAAGTTTTAAAAGGGATAGCAGTTTCTAAATGGCTTGTTTGGAAAACAGGCTCTGTTCATTTAAATCTATCTGCAAAATTTTACCAAGGTAGCTATTGTTTTTGTATCTGTTGGGTGGACAGGCCCTTTGCAAACTTAACTGCTCTGTGCATGGTGTTCTTGTGGATCCTCATGTGAGAGACACTGGGGTTGGAAGGCCAATATTTGCAGCTGTGTGTAGATGATGTATACTACCTTTATTTTTGCTGCTGCTGCATACTGGGGGCAGCCTTGGACTGTGTAGTTCCTTCAGCAAGGTAGTTTTATCCTCAGCTGCTCCAGTAATTCTCTTTTGAAGTCACAACAAGTAAGAGCAAGAGTTGTCGAAAAAGGAGAGATGTTTAATGAACTTTCTGACCTTTCATGTTGTCTCAGTTCTGTTTTTGGCAGAAGGTCATGCAACTGGCAAGAATTACTCAGTATGGAGTTTCAACACCATTTGAAGGCATGATATGATATTAGACTAAATGTTGTTATTGATTTTTCTTGCTGCAGAGGATTAAATGATGTATATACAAAGGAGCCACTGAAATGTTGCTCCAAAAGAAAAGTGGATAGCCAAGTCAATCATCTTGGCATCTGCATTTGTAATCATATTCCTTGCCGAGAACACATTTAACTCTGTTATACACATCATATACATCATTATATGAAAAGTATGATTATAAGAATAACAATTTCTGTGCACACTGACTTAAAAAAATTACTGTGTGTGCACTGTGATACATACAGAATGTGATGTGACATATACAGAAAAATTAATTTGGTAGCTATTTTAGCTAAAAGGTTTAGGACCTGCTGCAAAGCTGCTACATTCTGATTTTCAGATATTTTACCTATTTGGTTAAAAAAGAAAAAACTTTTACACCTTAGATATTTTTTCAGTGGCATAGTCTATACGCTGCTTCACAGAGATATATTCTGTTTTACTCACTGTGTGAGTTAAATGGTGGATGAGTCATCTGTTGCCTTTGTACATCAAAGCTGGCAGCCACAACGTAGGCTATTCCAGGACAGAGCTGGTTTATGTATGCACTTTAGGGGTTACATCCTCCATGTCTGCATAAAAATTTCAAGCTCTTTGGTTTTGGCATCTATTGCATAAGAAAAGGAATGAAACACTGTACGTGTGCAGTGTTGATGGAGTTTTTAAATTAAAAAATGGAGATTGAGCGTTGCCCAGTGAGGTAGTGGAGGCCCCATCCCTGGAGACATTCAAGGTCGGGCTTGATGGGGCTCTGAGCAACCCGATCTAGTGAAGATGTCCCTGCATCTTCACTAGATGATCTCTAAAGGTCCCTTCCAGCCAAACACATTATATGAGTCTATAACTAGTAATTAACTGCTTGTGGTTTAAAGATGAAGGTACTGAAGTTCTAGATACTATTAAGTAATGAGGTAGCTGAGAGAGTAGTTCCAATTAGGTTAAGTAATATATCAGGGAAGCAAGGTCTTTCATCACTTGGTGCTAATATGGAACAAAGTAATGCTATAACTACAAGAGGTTCCTTTTCCTCACGTATATTCAATGATAAGGCTCACTCTCACTGCGGAGTAAGGGCTGAATAAGCTTTTCATCTGCACTCTGTTGTACTAAGCACACCTTAACTTTACTCTTTGCCTCATTCAAAGACCTGTGCAAAATTTGTTACCCGTTGCAGAGTGCTTTGTGACCCCCTGCGAAAGAATGCCCACCTGAAAAATGGTTGGCCTTTTCCTTAACTCTGCTGTACAAGTAACATCAATGTTTTACAGGACTGTCTGGTTTTGTCTCAGCTCAGAAGAGTAACACTTTCAGGTAGAATTTAAATTGTATAAAGTGTCATGAAAGAAATAGTACATTATTTGCCAGATGTTTGCAGATGAAAACCGAGTGTACTGGAAGGATGATGGCTTCCCAGTTTTGTGCAACACTCCCTAGTAGTTTCAGGACCTCAGTGCATCTCATATAGTAAAAAATATAACCACTTGGCAGAAACTCTAGAGTGCATTCCAAATAAACAGGCTTCATTTAACTCTCTCCTCTGCTTAGGAAGGTAAATTGTAAAGAATGGATCATAATTTTTAATTTTCTCTGCTACCAATTGCAGTTGACAATGTGACCTTCTTTCACGTGGGTATTTACTAATTTGTTGCTTCCTGAGTGAGCAAAAGTAGTTCTGTTGTATGAGACAGACTGACTCCAGGGTATAATTAATCCATGAAGAAAGGCTTAAGCACCTGCCAATGAAAATGCAATAAATTTTCAGCTGAACTAAGCCTAACTGTTAAGAACTTTCCTGAATATTGCTTTTTACTTGCTTATTGTCTTCAACACTAGGAAAATCACCAGTTGCAGCACTGGTGCAAATAAAAAAAAAGTCACAGTCTATTGTGCTGTTCCCTATAGTATTCTGGTATACTGAAGGAAAGTCTTAGGAAAACAGATCCATTCTCCACACAAAGAACAGCCAGGCAAAGAATGAAGATTTATGTGATATCACGAGCAGGATCTCACTCGTTAACCATTTTATTCTCCAGTCAGAAATATGATGAATCACGTTTGTAAGCACCTCTACAGACTAGAATTAATTTTCATAGACTGCTAATGCCTTTTAATTATCCAAACTGTCATTGATATTTGGGAACTATAAAGGAGATCACTGCATGAGTAAACTGCACCTGGCTGTGTTTAAATGTAAAATGACTGAGTCAGAGATCCATGTATGTGTTTATGCAGTTATTATTATTAGTCTAAGGATACAAAGGGAAAATTTTAGAAAGGATGAGTAAGGGTATGGTAAGAGAGGAGAAAATAGGGAGGGGATAGAAACCTGTTTTTTAAAAAAATCCTTCACCTGTCTGCCAGAGAATAGTAAAGAGGGCTTTCCAAAACTACTGCCAAGTTAAAAAGAATTGAGGCAGAGCAGACATGGCAATTTTCATGACAACCATTTGCTGCTGATCAATGAGAATCTATTTCTCTGCAGTATGAAATGTTCTACTGAGTGAGGCAGCAGTGATTACAGACAGATGGGACCAGTGTGCTCAAACCAGGACTCACTCAGAGCCATGCTGTTTGCTAACTTTTCCATGTGATCTGAGATATCAACCACCTTCATCTTTATCTGTCATCTCTCAGCAAGTCCTGCTCTGGTTCACTTCTGCCTAGAGCCATCCTTACTTAGAGAATATTCTCAAATAGGGTGCAAACTGCCCAGTGATCCCACGTAGGCAACTAAAAATCCAAACATATTGATCAGCGTGATAGGTGACAAGCAAAAGAAAAAGCTGCTTATGACAAGAGAAAATAGGGTTTGGGCCCTACAACCAAGAGTGCTGTTTAAGATAAATGTATTGTGTTTTTTTTAATAATTTGGGGTGATATGAGAAATGATACATAAAGAAATAGTAGAATTACCACTGAAGTCTAAGTAGCAGAACAAAACATTTGCTCTCAAGACAGTTAAACTTATTTGAAAAATCCTACTCATATTATTAAAAAGCAATCCCCAAAGTATTTAAAATGTGAGATGACAATAAGAAAAAAACCACACCAAAAATAACTAGTCATTTATTCAAGTAACATACAAGCAACTATAGGCAAGACTAGATGTGCTTAAAAGTTCTTTTTGGGCAAGTGACTGAACACCAAGTGCTAGTCAGATCTCTTTAAAGTTGGACTACATGCTCTATTATTTCCAGGCCTCCTTGTTTTGACTACAACCAGAAAACAGAAAGCACACCCCATTTCCCAAGAGAGTAAAAATTGAACAGTGTCTTTAAACTTGAGAGAGTTCCTTTTTATTAATTCAATTCTCATTTTACTCAGTCTATTTCTCCCTGTTGCTAGTGATAGAGATAGAGGTGAAATAACGCTCAATGTTGAATAATAATTACTTTTCATGCTCCTAAATGTAGCTGTTATCACCAAGTCATAACTCATAACCGTTAAGCAATAGGAAATTAAATGGTGTAATCTAGGACAAATCTTCTAAAAATGGACACCTATTCTCAGATTTCCAGGGCTTGCATGATATTTAGAATGATATAATGAATAGTAATGTTCTTTTCACGATCCATCTGTGTTCCATTGTTTCAGTTCTCTGGTCTTCCACACTACTTACAGACTTAGGTTTAGGCAGACATACGCTATGCAGCTCAAGCCATACATTTTTAATTTGCTGATGGCAGCATTTCTTTGTGACATGCAGTAGACATTTTTTTCTCTTTTACAGTAATTAGTTTCTGTTTGCAAGGTATTTTGGAGAAGTAACACTGACCTCACAGTTTACCTGTTCTCTAACTTCATGTTGGCTGTTAGTAGACACAGAAAATTGGTAGGAGTGATACATTGTGAATCTACCATTTTTATTTGCACGTTTTGACTTCCCAGTTTTCCAGTTGTTTAAGACATCTTTCTCAGGTTGGACATTGACAAAGTGTAACAAAGATTGTGAGCATAGAACCTCAGCTTAAAAGTCTTCAGAAAACTGTCTCCAGGTAAACAACCACAAACAGCCATACAAGAAATTCAGCTCTTTTCCTTTACTTTCATGTTCATGTAAAGCAGCCATAAAACTTTACTGGAATAATTCAAAAGCAATGCTCCCTTAGTTTTGCCTGGATCAGACATGCTACTGGAGCCAAAATGGGTCTAATATGCAATGAAAGTTCTGGCCAAAATTCAGACCTAAATTAAAAGACCTCCAAATGGTCACATAATTCATTAAACAACATAATGTTGTACATTTTGTGATTTTTTTGTGTACTTTCGTGATGTAAACATCACAACTGTATTCAAGGCTGTCATAACTCAAGCCAAATGTGCCAGGCAGAATTTTCTTGTGGAAATGGGAAGTTTCAGCCTGACCACTGATGTAATGCTGTGCTTCATAGCTACCATGTTTTCTGTAGACAAGGTGTGAATTTTAGTGCAAATTATTTTCATAGTCAAATACCTCGTAACTTTAAGTATTTTGTATCTGATGATTTTTATATGAATTCAACTTACAAGCAGTGCTGGAGGTGAGACACAAAACTATGATGAATAAATGGGAAAAACACAAGGGCTATTGGTGGAGGAGGCAAAGGTCCTTCTCTGACATGGTAAAGGTTAACTTACGTGTATGTGGAGAAACATCTCTGAGTAAAGTTGATAGGATGAAAATATATAGCATCCTTGTCAAGTTATTCTGCAGAGGTATTTGAAAGAATGAAGCTAACCAGGAGCTGGAAGAACTACAGGAAACCAAGATTATGGCAAATAAGACTGGCCAGGTTGAAGATACTGAGATAAAGTAGCTAGTTTGCAGAAAATCTCAGATGGTCATTATGTAAGGTCTGTGACTGAATATATGGGATAGGGTGAAGTGGAATAAAACAGGAATGCTGTTATTGTAAGGGGGAATTCAGGAGATAATTATTTGTGGAGAAAAACTGGGTTTATCCATAGGATGCTAGAAAAAGCTTCCTGCTATATGGATTTGCAGAGACATCTTGGAGGGAGATGGTAGACCTGTGATCATTAGTGTTTGCAAGGTGGTTTGGGAGCTTGAAAAGCTGGTGTGATGGCTGTGCAGATGGTCTGCAGTACCCTGTATACAGTACCCTGTATTTTCAGAGCGTTTGTTAAGATGGTTAGGTACGTGTATTCACTTGGATTCATAGAACTTCTCGACAACCTGTCATAACAGGAAGTGGATCTTTGAATTTATCACATCAAGCATAACCTGCAAACACTACACAGCTTTTCAAGTTTTGGCTCAGTTGTTTCCTGGTTTAGCTTGTGGCACTAGTTTGCACCAGAAAGGCAGAGTTAATCTGAAGTGGTGGCATTATATGTGCTCCATGGTGATGATCTTCATACAAAAGGATGAGATAGGTGCGACACTTTCTGTAAGACATCCAGAAACCTGGAAACTGTCTTCACCACCTTTGATTTGGGAAGATCTATCTGCTTAGTAGTCTGAATCCTCTGGTGGGCCTCTGTCCCATTTTGGTTAATTAAATAAACAGTCAACTCTACTGTATAGTAATGAGGAGGCATGAGTTACTTCTAAGCTGGCACCATGGGAATCTCTAGCTCCTGACCACTCTTGTAGCCTGCCTGCCACCCAGGTTTCTAATTTTGACCCATATGTACATTGTACAAAAAGATAAGGGCTGCATTTGAATGAGTCCCTCACTGGCTGCCAGGAATGTCAAGTATGGCAGTGAAGTGCTCTGTCTTGAGAAAGTAAAGCAGACTGCAAAAAGCAGGTGAAAGAAGGCTTCTGCATGCTGGCAATGTTGGAGGAAGTACAGATCTCTCCTGGAGGCCTGGGGACATCTGGGTGTTAAAATCCTGAGAGATGACTTTGACCTGGAAGAGAGGTGAAGAGCAGTCAGGCATGTTGTAGGGAAAGGGACGATTAGTCTGCAATATGGTCAGTTCTCTGAAGGAAAGAGAAAGGAAAAATGTCCAGGCAAACATGAATTCTCAATTATAGTTTAAATATGGAATGTTTGGAAAAGCCAGATGAAGGGGAGGAAATGGTATTTTTATATTGTAGTGTAACAACCCAACTGGTGATCAACATTAATAATATTTTTGTTCATTCTTTCGATTACAACACAAAAATACCTATATTTTAACCATCTCTGGTGAATTCTCTTCCTAACTTTGTTTAGTGAGAAGAACAAACTTAGCATAATTTCCACCAGAACTTCAGCTCTGGACACAAGGCAATTTGATATTTTGAAAACTTTTTTGCCTTTTTTTACCATAGCATTTTTCTGAATTTATCTCCTTATCTGTTTGAGTGGCACAGATGGTGTTAAAAATTAATAAGCATTCTACTTATCATTTGTGCTATGCAAAGACCCAAGAAACAAATCAGAGAGCTTATATCTCCTGTAACACTATAACACGGTTTTGCAGAAGTATAGGTTTCAATTTCCTGATACAGCGATTACATCAAAGAGAAACTGTTTATATCACCACTCAGGTTGTTCAGCTGAAAGCCATTTATCAAACATAGCAGATAATCAAACATTAGTAAAACTAGCTTGTAACTCCCCTACTGACACTGCAGAGAAAACAATTGTTTCCCTGGCTGGATGCCAGGTGACAGCACACAAAACCCAGTCCTTCAACACAGAGTAGGCACAGAGGGGAAATACGGAATAACCCATTGCCAAAGAAGATTCATTGTCAGGACAGGTGCTGGCTGAGGTTTATGTGATGTGTTCTGTACAGATTATGGAAAGTATTAAGCACTTTCATATTAAATATACTGCAAAAAAGCTATGAGAAATTAAAGCTACTTTTTTGAACCAGCAGCATTTCAGAAAGTGAGGGGTTTCTTGCTGAAGAGAAAAGGTTTTGTGAGTTAGTGCTTGGTCATTGTTTCAAAAGTGCCAAATACTTTATAGATAAAATAATCCCTGGACTACTACTCTTGCATAGGAAGTGCTGCTGGTCTGGAATGGATCAATAAGGGAAGAGGAGGGTACTAGATGAACAGGCTATTTTATGAGCAGTGTCAGAGCAGTTTTTAACATTCCTAAACAGTTCATTTCAAAGCTGACATTACAGTTATCAAACCAACAGGTGAAGGAGCAAGACTGGGCTGTACCCTGGCCCTACCACTGAAGGCTGAGAAGCAGCCAAGCTCTCAGTGAAGATGAGGGTCAGTATCAGAAAAATCAAGAGTACTTTTCTTGTGGGTCAAGGCCCCTTTGCTACCCCCAACAATTAACCACTGTATTTGGTAAAATACATACACTGCAACACTCCCACTGAACTTCATCCAGGTGGTTCTTCATTGATGTGTGTTCAGGAAAACATTATCCATGAAATATGCTTCAAGTCAACCTTCTTAGTGACAAATATTTTGCCTTTTCATTGTATATCCTAGGAAACGTTGTGGTTTCTCTCACTTTTTACAGCAAATGCCTTGTGAATGGCAGAGCATTCCCTTCATCCTGTAACTTTTTCAGGCCTGAATCTTGGTTAAAAAAAATCCAAATGTATCTGTAACATTATTCAAACTAATTGACATAAAGTAATCATCCTAGAGTAATGCTTTTCCCACAAATGAAGAGGAAAGCTACCATATAACTTGCTGAAACTTGGCTTAGGTATTTCCTGAACTGCTGCCTTCAAATTGTACTAGGAGTTTCTTGCTGTAAATGGCAAAGAACTGAATCTGTCCAAAAAAAAATGCTTGCAAGCTATTTTTTGCGTGGTGATTGTGCTGCTTGCTGAAAATGTTCTGAAACCATTTTCTCTGGTTAGTGCTGTTAAGGAAACTTCACTGTCCTGAATTATCTGTCCCATTGCTTTGGTGTGGATGGAGCCATAAAGGTTTTCTCTGTACTGGTAGTGGAAGTTTCAAAGTTAATGGCAGTCTAAAGTCTATACAGGCCAACTTTAAAAAGATTACCTGTGAGAGCATTTGTTTAGCTGTAACATGTTTTTGCTATTTTCTTTGTGCTTCCTAACTCCATATTTTCCGTGGTGTCTTTATAAGGCTGATGAGAGGGGAGGAAGAAGCTCGCAAATTGAACCATAGATCTCTGCAACAATAAAGGGTTTTTAATAATGAAAAAAAAATAAAGACAATGAAGGAAGAAATATCCATGATTTGATTCTTAATGTCATCACTGAATCATCTGAGAGATTTTAACTGCATTTTAAGGGTAGTGTAACAGCATTTCTTCAATTAGCACTATATTTCACTTATGAGCAACATTTTAGGCAGTTACAATAATAGATACATAAACAGTGTTTGAGGAGTGTATCATTTGAAGGTTTTTCACACCAGGATTATGTTTGAGTGTTTTGCATGGAAATTGAAAAATGGAAACCACATTTTGGCAATTTTTCAATATCTGTTGTTTCCAGGACAGTATTTTGGCCATTATTACTCCTTGCTCTATTAATTTCTTCTATTATGCTCCATGAATAAATGCAATTGGCTGCTCCAAACAAAAGGTATGAGAGAGAATACTTTGAGATGTGGTTTTATCCTCTAAATGCTTATATTAGCTATAAAACACATTAGTGTACTGACTGTGCAACAGGGATCAAAAATACCCTACTGTTTATTGTAAGTCACTATAAGTCCTTTGGGAAGAAAAATGATTGACATCTACTAATTTGATGGGCAGTCTAAGGTATACAAGACAGAAACACTCAACTAGTGTCTAGAGCTCAGCTATTACCTGTCTCAACCCCCATCTGCCAGACTACCAAAAGTAGCTTCCATGATGCTACAGGACAGTCTAGGTGCAACTTGTCTGGCTTCAGGTCTTTTCTGATGAATACAGGAATAGTTTGAAGAATTGTGTGATGTGAGAGAACATTGTTGGACACACCTTTTTTACATAACATCTACTGCTTAACGTAAACTGTGGAGGACAAAACTTTTCAGTTGCTCTTGCTTCTTCCCCTTTGGTCTGTGGGCAGTGTCCTTGCACAACAAATAAATGCTTCTCCTTTCTTACAACCCGATGTAACATTGCCAAGGGTCTTCCCAGAGTGATTCCCTTTGTTCCCCTAGGAAGAATTTCTTGGAGGTGTTGAATTGTTTAGTATGAAAAGAGAGGAATTAAGAGAGACCGAGAGTGAAACAAGCATCATGTCACACTGTTGTTTCTTCCCAGGAGAATTCCAGGCTGGATTAGAATTTCTATCTTTTCCTTCTGATTTTCATTTATTCCTATCATATGCAAAATGGCCCACATAAACTAATAAGAAAACACTGATAGACCTTCCAATGCTTGATAAAACAAAATCCAATTATGCATGGAGAGATCTGGATCTTCTTTTGACTAATTTGAACACTGTAATAAACGTTACCCTGTAATAAACGTTACAGCATGGCTGTGCCTTTTTGAACAGGAGCAACTGTTTTCCCTGCCCACTTGCAGCGGGCACTTGAGACAGTCTACACAAGCAGAGGAATCAGGGTCTAGCAGACACTGGGGAACCCTAGGGAGATAACCTGTTTTCTTATCTGAGCCTGGGTCACCTGAGAGCAGGCTGTAGCCTGGCGGTACAGGTGTGTGCTAGATGAACAGTAATAAGGGCATAAGAGGTGAGCTCAGCTGTAGTCTTTGCACCTTCTGAACCTTCTGCTGATAGCTGAAGCTTTACAAAGAGCAGGGTCATGCCCTGTACTTCTTTGCTGTGGGACTGTAAGTATATTTTCTGCTTTGAAATGAAAATTCTTTCACATCTCCTGAACAGCTATGTGTGACAGCCTGCAGTGGCAGGAAAAAAGGTATGATGCTCTATTGTGTTATTTCAGGAATAGAAAGTGTGACAACACATTTACATGGGGTCAGGGGGTGGAAAGCCCACTTTTTGGTTTTTGGTTTTGTTGTTTTCCTGTTATTTAGTCAAGTGATTTTAGGATGAAAGGAACAGCATATATATCACAGGCAATACTATTATTACTTTTGTTACTTTCCTCTGATGTCCCCCAAATTGATATACAGCCCGAAAAGTACAAATGAATTAGACACATAGAAATATACTATACCAGTATCATAGGTATAATAATATATGACATCCTGTATCTATTTTGTGCTCCTTCACAGCTTTTGGAAATGGTTACATTCCTAGGGCTGCTGTTTGTGGGGGGAAGAGAGTGCCAGAGCACCGGCAGAAAGAAAACTCAGAAGTGTTTGTGCTATTTTAAAAGTGGAGAAAACCAGTGACCTTACCACTTCCTTGGGGAAAGCAAAAGTAGGATCTATGTTTGGTACTGTCCCAGACTCTCTGGTTACCATGTTTAGGAGTGCAACTCTTGATGCCCTCACTTTCAGACTGATGTTGAAAGACCTTTCCAGCCTGCTGATGGTTACGAGGGTGATAACTAGTCATATCATTCCACTGCTCCCAGAGCTCACAGACCCCAGGTCCTACAGTTATGGTCCCTGTAACTGCCAGAACTGAGTAAGTGTGATGTTTTTCAAGTGATGTGCTTAAGAGAAGGTTGGCACATGCTTTGACTTCAGTATATTACTTGTACTGTTGCAGAAATTTAGTCTGTATTCTACTGAGCTCTACTAAAATGCAGAGTTTTCTGCATTTAATAAAGTCCAAGTTCTGAATTTTCCTGAATACTGATATAGAGCCAGGTCCTTGAAGACAGTGCAAACAGGGTTAGAGCCTCAATATAACAAAGCATTTAAGAGCGTGTTTAAATTTAGATTTGTGTGAGCTCTGTTTTGCTGTGGGAGAGCCCATGGAGGGTGGGAAGGGCAAACAGTGAAATGGAAGGGCAGGTGATTTCATACGAAGTGTATGCACTGTGGCTGGGAACTGCTTTCAATTCCTCCTGTATGTGTAAATAGATCTTACCTGCCAAAGAAAAACATTTTGCTTTGGTTAATGAGATCTGTTTGTTGGAAGAGGCCTTCTGGCCAGCAAATCAATTCCTTCTGAAAAATGTCATTAAACCTTTAATTTGAAGCAGGCAGCCAACAGTGACAGACAGAAGAAACTGGTTCACAACCCCATTAACATACTATGTTGCAGGAATGGCAAATACTCTAGTTTTGAGTAGAACACCACACACCTTCAGTCCCCAGCCATTTCACTCAAAGAATATTGCACAATTTAATCTAAGCAGTGACATGATGAAAAGCATGCTTTTCATTAATATCGGTTTTGGAAAACATGCATGTTCTGATGAAGTGTCACAAAAAGTGAAACACTTTGGTGATAGCTTTTTACTTTAAAATAATCTTTCACAAAGTATTCATTACTTTCAGTATACATTTTGAGAGCCTTATAGAACTCAGAAGCTAGTAAAAGCTTTTCAACCTTGCAGAAAAGTGTTTAATTTGATTTTTTTTTTCCTGTAGCACTTCAAGAAAGTTGTAGCTGTTTCTTCCCCTCTGTTTCTAGGTAGAAAATAAAAGCAAATAGTCCAAGCCAGATTGATTTTGGTTAGAAAATTAGTGTTAAACCATAACTCTTTCTGTCACTCAGTTGTTGATACTAATTCAAGCCATAAGCTATGCAATACCAGTTATGAAGTGAGCAACGTACTTCAAAGCTTCTAGATATGCAAGCATGCATAAAAAATATGCACATATTTGACTATATATATTTTTCTCTTGCTCAACATTTTTGTTAGATCATGAATTCTGCATTTGCTCACTGAAGCATATTTGGTGCAGGGTTTGTAATGTGCTCTAGATTCCTCTTGCTTCAGTTGACTTAGTGGACAGCAGATACTTCTGCCAGTCTGATAGTATCTAATTACAGAGCCGAGAGGTGCATATTTCAGTAGCACACTCTGAGATGTTGAAAGATGATATTCTGAGACAGAGGGGCATATCAGCTATTGATTTAGGTCACAGAAGCAGTTCACTACGGCATGAGTAACATTAGCTGAATGTTACATCCAAATGTAGTAAAAAGCTTTGAAAATCTCATATGTAATAAAGGTTGGTATTAACATTTCAGCATTTGTCGAAGTGTTATACCAGCCCATTAATCTTGGCAGAAAAATAATCTCCTTTTGCTAGAATAAGACACTCATGATGTAAAAGAGTTAAGTTCTGGGTTTTTTAAAATGTATTTATTATTGGAAACAAGCATAGGAAAAAGTACTTTAAAAGATCTAAGTGTAAATTTGTGAATGTTACCATTGAAATAAATTATATATGTATATGAATGTAAATAGCTATTCATTTCACACCAATGAGATTAAAACATGTTTATACCTTCCTTTCAGAAGGAGGGTTAAAAATAAATAATCCCATGACTGCTTCTTTAATGTTGCTGTCCCAGCTTTTATTTGCATCCAAATAAAAATGAGGTTAACACCATGGATATTCCTCTTACTGCTGAGCATGTCTGTTTACTTGCTTGCAGGCATGGTTATACTCAGAGGTTTTCAAAAAGAAAATGCTACCACTGTGTTATGAGCAATCAATCACTTTATTCCCCAAGGTCCAGCAGCAGTCCTTTACACACAAGTAGAAATGCATTGGCATGGACCAGTTCCTCTGCTCTGAATTTGGCTGTGCTACAGAAACATCCACATTATGACTTCTGGTTTGGAGATAGAACTACTCAAAGTCAACAAGGCAGACATAAAAATATCATAAAAGATGTTAAAATATATAGCCTCGGGAAAGCAATCCATGACAAATATGCTGAAGAAATAATCTGGTATTATTATTCAGTAATTCATTTTATAAATTCCTCTTGCAGATAGGGATGTGAGTGATATGTGCTCAGACTGGCTGGGAATTTCTTCCTCTCTTCTGTGGGGTCTCATGATACTAAGCTCATGTATTTAGCTTTATGGGGCAACATCCCTCATGCTGTTTTCAGAAGACTTGCTCATTATGATTACATTTATTTGCAACTATGTCAGATAGATGCTGGTGGGATGGCAGATGGATAGGTTTTCCTTAGTTGTATGTAAAAGTGTAACTAACTCCTCATTTGCTAAAGGACTGATCCAACTGTTAGAGAAGGCTGGGGAAAGACTTTGTTGAGGCACAATATAAGAAACATCTTTTGGTTTCTCATGTTCAACCATCAACAGGATTGAACCAGTGCAACAATTGCTTTTTCTTTTTCTAGACTGAGTTAAAGGGCAGCTGTGTTCATTCCTGAGTCACTGGGAGTGGCATCTGTGCCATGAAGTGAGGCAGGTCATGTGATTGCTGGTGCTGCCTAGTTGAAGCTCCCAGGTAAAATACAAGCACTTCAGGCTAATGCAGGAAAAAGGATAATGTCTTGGGATGCTTTGGGAGATGCAAAAACCTGCAAATTATGTACAGGATCTTTACTAAAACTACTGTATTTCCCTCTGAAAACTTAAATCCCTTCCTTAGCAGTCTTTCTCCATGGACACCTTCTTTGAAGGACTTTCTTGGCCCAGGTGCATTGGGTTTTCTGAAGCTGACACAAAATTTGCCACCTCAGGCCAAGGGACTCCCATAAGCTTCAGGTTTCAGAGAGAGTCACACTTACAGGAAGTGTGAGAATTTGGTCAATGTAAGTTGCTCCAAATCTTTTGGTTTGTTCATCTGTCCAACTTCCACAGCCTGAGTAAAGCTTTGTCATGCCCATTAACTGGAGAATTACCTTCTGTTTGACTACAGCTAGAATTTTATGTGCATTTGTGAATTACACAACATGATTCTGATTTGAATTTTGTGATGCAACATTATAAAAAATAATTTTCTAAAATGTCTTTCTACTCATTTGTTTACATTGCTTGTCATTTATTATGTTCTTCCCACAGTTACAACCTAGGAAGGAAAATCAGTGTTCTACTCTTATTCTGCTGATTTAATTCCAGAGTGCATTTTAGTCACTAAATATTATAGGCTGTAGCCATTGAATTGGGTAGCAAAATAGGAATTGGCATATATTCTCATTACAAAAACCACTGTACTGTGTCTTGACTCCAAACTTTTTAGCTGTGTGCTTCAAGACAGGTGGCATGAAGGATTTTCATGGTATGAGAAAGTCCTTGCAAGCACACATTCTGTGCATTTGTAGCACAGAAAACATGTTTACTGAAATTTCCCATTAGAATTACTTAGTCGATGCCCTTAACACTTCTTTGCAAGGCAAACAAGGGTATTTCTTCAATGCCACATGAGGAAAAAATAAGGGAATAAACATAAAAGTAACTCTGCGTACACCTTCTACTTGATACCTTTCCAGATCACTTTACAACTTTCCATTTTTCCGTCTCTTCATCTGCTTATTTGTATGCTGCAGGGACACTGCAGTCCTGATGCTTCGCTAGATAATGACTGTCTGTATCTATGCTGCCAGCCGCTGGTGTCTGGGAACAAACAGCATTAGAGATTAGAGCAATGAAGGATCAAGAATTTCCATCCTCTTGAATAGCTCTCCACTTCAAATGTATTTTCAGTCCAAAGAGGAGAAAACAATAAGTATGTGAAATTATCTTTTGAAGGAATACTTTAAGAATTCCTTTTGGTTACTTCTGAAAAGGATGAACTCCTGCCTTCCAACAAGACGTGCATGGTTACTAAAATATTTGGCAGTGTTTATGTAGAGTACTTGTCTCATAAGTAGAGTACAAGCTAATCCTCTCACTTGGAATGTGTGAAAATATGCTGGAGAAAAGTCAATGCCACAAGTAGCAGGATAACAGGTTTTCAACCAAGAAAACAGACTGGAGAAAAGTAGCCCACTTTCTCTAACATTTGTTCCTAAAATTGAATTTCTGACATCCATTCAAAGTGAATAAATACTGACCTATAACATCATGCTTCCTTCCAGAACAGGAGACAGACAACTGATAAATTACATATGTTTGGTACCACACTTCCAGTGATCCATAAGCGATCTGTAAAATGCAAGGGTTTTACCTGAGAACTCTTTACCATATGTGGAACCTTGTAGACACCTTTCTAAGCAGAGTATTCTTTTTGTAATGACTATTTTTGTCACTTATGTAGTAAAATAAGTTGTGACCTCATTATTTGGCAAAATCTGCAGCAGCATCTACCCAACTTTACAACTTTCTCTTTACAGTTACTGCGCGACATGGGCAAATAAGTAATTTTTGAACTAGCAAGGTCAATTTTCCATAGATAGCTACAGTGTGTTACAGGTATCTTTTCCAAGAGTAAAACCACAAGCTAGAAATAGGAATACTGCTGAAGTGTTTAAATATCATATAATGAATCATTCAGAAAGCTTGCAAATGGCTTACCACCTTTTAATAAAGCTTAGATTTTAGCTGTTTACCTGAACATAATATCTTTACTTAAAGCAACGATTCTCAGGCTTTTTGAAAATATATGACTCTCTTGGACAAACTGTACCTCCTGAATTGTTTACATCCCAGAAAAGAAAGATGCAGCGTGAACTTTTTACATATAAAGTGGGTTAAAAAGTAAAATCTGAATTGTAGTATGAAACTTCATACAGCCAAGGGACCTGCCTCCCCTAGCTGTGGTGGGATGAGAATTGGGCACTGAATGAACACAAAACATACTTTTTAATTATTGATTGGATGTTAAGAGTAACTTGATATGAACCCCCTCTAAAAATTAGGGATGTGTCTGTCCTCTCTGCAATCATAATCTAGTTCAGCGTGGAGACACCTAAAGTATTCTGTTAGTGTTGGCTCATGGACATGATGGGGTTTACCTGGGGCTCTTGTCCTGGCTTAAGGGAGGCTGTCAGCAACACCTGAGCCGGCAAGTTTAGACTTGTTCTGGGTAGTACCAGATTGTGTTTGTGGATACAAACACAAGTCACTTTATAATAGAATCCGACATCTCTAAAAACAGCAGGGGCAGTGGAGTCCTAGATTCACATTAATATTGCAGCTTTGAAGAATTTGTTCTTTAATAGATGAGAAGGGATTAACCCACAGCTTTGTAATTTACTGCTTGGGGAAGGAGGGGAAGACTATGTCCAGGATGTCAGAAAAAAGGTGATGACTTCTTCATATTTGGGAGTCCACTAGGATCTGTTTCTTGAAAATGTTGGGGTTTGAACCACCATCCCCAAAGGTTAACAAAAAAAAGTGAGTTTCACCTTACTTAGATAAACAGCTTAAATTGTCTTAAACTGGTGATTGCAAGAACTGAATTCCTCCCCTTCCATCTCTGTGTTTGAAAAAAGTACAGTGTTGGATTGTGTCTTCAGGATGCATATTTTTGCTTAAATAATATTTTTAATTAAATTGCTCAACAATTAGAAACTATTTACACTTAATCTAATTGGAACTTTTTTTCTCCCCAGGTATCAACAGTGCCAGAGTTTGGCCGCATAGTAATTTATACTACCAGCCTTCGTGTGGTGAGAACCACTTTTGAAAAATGTGAACTGGTTAGAAAGATCTTTCAAAATCACAGAGTTAAATTTGAAGAAAAAAACATTGCTCTGAACAGTGATTATGGAAAAGAACTAGACGAAAGGTGCAGGAGGGTCTGTGAAGTTCCCTCACTTCCTGTTGTGTTTATCGATGGCCATTATCTTGGGGTAAGTAAAGCACAAGCCTGTTTTATTCTGCAGTCTGGAAGAACAGATGAAAATCTTGATGAATGAGAAGCAGCTTTTTTAGAAAATTGCTTGCAATGTTGAAATGATGGGAACCATCAAAGGCAAAGATCCTTTTGTGGTATGTGCAGTATAAATCCACACTGATAGGTTTGATCTGAAGATGTAAAAGATAAGGGAGATACTATCAAGAGGGGACTAAGATGCAGTAATACAATCTAAGACATCCCATGTTCCTTAAACAATAGCTTATCTTAGTTGAAACCATAAAAGTCTAGAAAAATGTGGGGTTTTTTCCTTATGGGAACCTGTATGAACACACAGCATAAACCTGTCATTTTGTAATATCTGTGTTGTATATGAAACTAAGAGCTTGAGTGGGTCATACCTTAAACATGCATTGAATTTTATATGATGTATTCTGGATCAGGCATCTGTAACTAAATGAGTATTCACTGGATTACAGAAGCTTGACTGAGGTCAAGAAGCGTCTGGACAATGCACTCAGTGACATGCTCTGACCTGCCTGGCCCCGTGTGGAGCCAGGAGTTGGACTTGATTATCTTTATGGGTTCCTTCCAACTCAGGATATTCTATGATTCTGTAATCACAGAATCATTAAGGTTGGAAAAGACCTTCAAGATCTAGTCCAACTGTCCTCCTACCACCCATATAACTAAACCATGTCATAGAACCATAGAATGCTTTGGATTGGAAGGGACCTCAAAGAACTTCTAGTTCCAACCGCCCAGCCATGGGCAGGGAGACACCCACACTAGACGAGGTTGCCCAAAATGTCCCTAAGTACCTCATCCAATCTTTCCTTGAACAGCCTGAGGGACAGTGACTCCACTACCTCTCTGGGAAACCCGTTCCAATGCTTAACCAATCTTTCTGAGAAGAAATCTCTCCTTATTTCTAACCTGAACCTCCCCTGGCACAACTTGCACCCATTCTCTCTTGTCCTATCACTATTTATCTGTGAGAAGAGGCTGACCCCCAGCTCACCACAACCTCCTTTCAGGTAGTTGTAGAGAGCAATGAGGTCTCCTCTTTTCCAGGCTAAACAGTCCCAGTTCTCTCAGCCACTCCTCGTAAGACTTGTGCTCCAGCCCCTTCACCAGCTTCGTTGCCCTTCTCTGGACATGATCCAGCACCTTCTTGTAGTGAGGGCCTCAAAACTGAATACAGTAGTAATATTTCATTTTCGAAAACTCTAGCAGGAAGAGAGAGAAAACCAGCCAAAGTCTGCAAGACATAAACTCCAAATGGAAAACTATAATCCAAATTTTTACTCTGGTATTCTGGGGCTAAAAGCCTGCTGATATTTGAAATTGCCTTTTCAATAAAGCCAGCCTGTACTTTTGAAAAATATTTCTCAGAAGCTGAAAAAAATAATCAGAGTTTAAAATAAAATGATGCTGGAAAGTGGCACAAAGAAAACAGCTTGAGAGCTCAGAGAAGGTATTTTTCTTGAGCAGTAAAGAACTGGCAATTAGCACAAACAGTGAGACTGTGATTTGTGAAGGCAAACTATATTTAAACACAGCAGGGTTATTGTGTTTGTTTTGTTTAACACTTTCATTTTCACAAAAGATTTAAGTAACAAAATGAAGTGTAATCCACGATCAGGGCATAATTGATATTGGGCCTGTATAAACACACAAATACCCTTTCTCCCCTTTCTCCCAGTCCCCATCCTAGTTCTCGGTGTGTTCTGCTCAAGGTGGGCTGCCCCAAGCACTCTAAGAAATGCATTTCCTGGCGCAGGGCTTGCTAGACCACTGCAGCAACTGCAACACCCCCCGCCCCCCCCC